>JARWLC010000015.1:14440000-14856833 GCA_033318265.1 Phyllotis vaccarum | reverse complement strand
CCTGGCTCAGGCTATGGCACACTGTGCAATGTTTAGTTCTTGGGAGGGAAAAACCACAGCGAGGGTAATAAGGGAAAGTATGTGCTGACTCATGAATCTAGAGACACTGATGAAGTCATACGCTGGGCCAGAGAATATGAACTACCATTGTTAGTTACCAGACAGGGGAAAATACTATTTTAAAGAATTTTATAAAATATCCTATGGTGTGTTGCTTTACTTCTTGCTTGCTAAGCAGGAATAACAAAATCTAATTAGTTCTAAATTTAATAAAAAAAAATCTTTGGAAGGTCCTATTTAGAACTGAGCCAAAAACTAAAATTGTGGATGGGAGTTAGCATGGGGTTGCCTGACCTGTTTTCAGCAGTGTCCTTTCAGACCTCACACATGGCCACTGGTCTGCTAGCTGGTGACTTCTTCAGACCTCACACACGGCCACTGGTCTGCTATATGGGGACTGTAACCTTTCTCCTGAGTGCCAGACACTGATGTCTGACCACAACCAGACACTCCATAGACCAGTCCTCTGCTCCTCACCATCTTCATGCATAACCCAGAACTTTGGCTTCTTTTACCACTGCCCCAGTCTCCCAGTGCCTTCCTTGTCCTTAACATTGCCTGCACACACCTCTCCCTTACACTCTTCAGCAATCCATCCAGGACTTCTTTCTAGAATACTCCACACTTAGGGACATCAGATTTTATAAGAAAATATTTTAAATGAAATTGGCAGAGCATCCGGGCATGGGAAACCTTTGTTGCTTGTATGTCGGGCTCTAGTCCTTTCCACTTTGCTCCCTCAACTCAAACCTCCTGAACACAGCTCTGCAGTGTCCCCATGTACCCTTCTACACTCAGATTCTCCTTTATTGGTTCTAGCAAGTTCAGCTATACACACGAACAGATCCACTTTCTGAAAACAATATGGTGCTGTTGTCCCCATACAATGAAAACTGGGGACTTCATAGTGTGGCTAGTCCATGATATTCCCATCACTGGATGTTGGGTACATGTTGGCATTTCCCTCCATGCCCAACCTATGCCCTGCCCGTGAGTCTAGTGCTTCCCTCAAGAGCCCTGGGTTCCTCTGTAACCTCAGCATTTTTCACATGCTTCTTGCTTCTCTCTCTTCTGTCCACTAATCAAAATGTTCTGACAGCCTTGGCTTAGTTCTCGTCACTTAATTCTCAGGACACTAAGAATTCCTGGCTCATGATGTCAGCCTCCTTGCATGTGCTTGACTTGCCTCTGCCCTCAAATGGAAAGTTCTTGACAGATTGGGGGTTGTATGAGGCCTCCTCTGTACCAAACACAAAACATATCAATGAATTGTGTTTTTATGATTGGAACTTACCTCTTGAACCATATCCTGCTGCTAGCTCATCATTTAGTAGAAAGTTAGGGGTGAAATGGGTGTATTTTCCCCTCTCTTCCACACCCTCTGTGTTGTAGGGTATATGGATCATCCCCATGTACCCCATTCTGCTCAGTCACCATGACATCTGCCTAAATTAAAACAAATACATTTTAAAGAAATTTAAGCTAAAATTTTAATGTGTGTAATTATACTTGATTTTAAAACAGATTAAAGACTAAAGTTAGAGTTTAGATATTCTGATAGCTAAATATTAACTAAATTACTTGGCACTTTGAGGCAGATTTTGTTAAAGAGAGTGGCCAACTTCCATGGAACTTCTTTCCTTCTTTATCACCCTCCCTTTCCAGAACAAAATATTCTCAAGCATCAACACTGTAAAATTATGGTATTATGACACTGTAGAGGCCATAAAACCAAGACCGTTTAATAGTATTCACATATCATTTGGGACTGCCCAATAAAGACTTACTGCAGTTCTCCCCACGGTTACTCTATCAGTGCGGGCAGCAGGATGTTGTTTATGAGGCCTCCTCTGTACCATTGTAGCTCCACCTTTCATTTCCATAACCAGCTAGATCAGCATCATTCACTAAGTGTTTGCTTAACTGACATAATGATCCTAAGGAAAATTGTATCCAACACAGACATTTGATCATATTAAACATGCTGTACTTATTCCTTTCACGGGACCAGCGTACTGCCACTGACTTCTCAGTTGTACTGAAGGGCAAGTTAATTAGTGTAATCATTATAGAGACTATATAGTTTGATGCAAATAGTATAGGTTTTGAAGTAAAATAGATATTCAAACCATGGGTCAGTAATTATTAATTATTTGTATGGACAAAAGCCCCTACCTTATGTGAAAATAATAATTAATTTTTGATAATAGCAATGAACTTGAGGCTATATAGGCATCAAACATATACATACATCTAATACATATCCACATATATCAATTAAAGTACTTAATGGAAACGTAATAAACACTAGATTTTTCCCCAGTTTGTTCCATTTCCCTACGTATCTTCATGTCAATCACTGTCAAATGCTTCTATCTGATGAAAAAAATCAAATGATTTTGTAAGCCTCTCAACATCTTCATGCCTTTGGGCTACATTTTACGTTGCTAGGCTGTTTAATTTCCTAGAGAGTATTCAAGGGAGAGAGCTAAGAATTACAACAATCTTAGTAAATTTAAACCAAGTGACACAGACTGTTTAAAAAGGTACGTTTTTCATGTCCCTAGCCATCCTAATGGCACTACAGCTACAGACACTAAGCCACCGTATTGTGGAACCCTCAGTTCTTCTCCATGCTGTTTCTAGAGCTTCTCACACATGCAATGGGCTCTTATTCACAGTAATTTTCAAACTGCTTTAGCATTTATCTATAGGTGCATGCCAACCAATGAATACTTAGATAGCAGCTGCAGTTTATTAACATTCTTTAAGGTTAAGTTACTTCATGGTTAGCAAAAAAAAGAGCACCTTCTCTTCATCACGGTCTTTCTACTCACTTCTCTCCATTCTCCTTTGAAGCAGCACACGGACCTCAGTTAAAGGCAAAGCTTGCTCATTTACACCACAGCTGTATTTTTACATGCATGGACTTGACTGTTTCTCACACAGTGACAAGTGAAGAACACCAGACTTGGAATGTACTGGTCTCTACTCGCCCTCAGCAGGATAAACCCGACCCCTTTACCTCCACTAAACCCTGAGCCAGGATCTCCTCCATTACAGACTAGAGATGTCCCTACAAGCAGATTCAGCAATGACACATGGCTTGGTTTGTGAGTGAATAATTCACACTTGTTACTGTTTCCATTTTTTTCTCATGATCATTTATGAAGGTCTATGGGATAAAGTCCATGTACTTTCTCAGCAGTACCTTTTCCATATCTCTGTCCCAGGACCAATGGCAAAGTAATATTTTGAAAGATTTTCACCCTCAAGCTGAATTGAGCTCTTTTAGGAGAATCCCAAACCCTTACCTTTTCATAGAATTCATGTTTCACTTTGCTATAATTATGAGCTGTCCAAGTGGCAGGTATTAAGATTTGAATACTTCTGAAAAACACTCTTCTCTTGGTAGCATTGAACAGGTAATGGAAGCTTCAGTTATCATCTCCTAAAACCAAACAGAAGAAGCTGCCATATGTAAATCCTGTTTCTCTCAGGACATGGAAACAAAAGTGAAAACAGGAACAGACTTTGAATGAGCCCTGAAGGCATTTTTGGAAGACGTGGAAAGGCCACCCCAAAGAGAGTTTTAGCGCCCTGATTATGTGCCAGGGCTTACCCTCATGATCCCCCAATTTTCTGAGAAGGTTGTATGTAAACTTTTACTGAACACATCTTTATGTCACACCTACAGGCATGTTCAGGCCTGCACCTTCTCGGGATATTATTTTCACTTTAAGCAATACCTAACAAAGAGGTTTGTGGGTAATAATCTTCCCTTACCACGCTAAAGTACAAACCGTCCTTAATTTCATAGAACACCGGGAGAAAACAAAGAATATTTTCTCTGGCAGCTTACAGAGACTTTCGCCCTTGAGACTTCTCATTGGTGAAATGAGATACAGTGTGCCCTCCCATGCTTCTCGTCATTCAGAACATCTGGCTTTCTTTCTCTAGCTAGCTTTTATTTCTCTCATTGTTCTCCAGAGAACAATCACATATGAAAACTATGACGAAACCCTAAAGCCGACAGATGGCAATTAATAAAACAGTAAGAGGCAGCTCTGTGAGTGAGACTACACACAGTTGTGTGATCTGGCCAGCGTGCACACAATCATGCTATCAGCGCTCTCTTTAAGAAATACTGGTCTCTGTACTGTTCAAGCTCAAACCTGGTGGGGTTCACTTCCTAAACCTGGTAACAGGCCTGAACGAATGAGCTAATGGTATCGACTGCATAATTGCCACTCACCTTAATGTTTGTAATCAGGTTTAGATTCTCAGGTACCCGAGGATTTATCGCAACAAGCAATCCATCATACCCATTGTCTTGAAGCCTTACTCCTGCTCCCAGGAAAAGAAGTTCTGGACTTAGGGTAAATAGAAGAGTCATCAGTTTCAGCCTGTGGACTGGTCCTGTGTTACCCCCTGTGGGACATGTTGTAGTGAAGCCTCCGGTTTACTCACAGGGAGCCTGCTGAGTACCTTGCATCAGGTGGTCAATGTAGAAGCAGATGGCTTCTTCCTGGACTTAGAAGGTCTTACAATACATGATGAAGGAGTTGCGATCTCTGGGGTGGATCTGTCTGGGACCTGTCCCTACAAGTCCCTCTCTAAGCCACCTGTTCTGTGGCTGAGCTTCCTCTGAATCATAGGTGGACAAGAATCCTTCCACCCCTTCCTAACTTCATATCGTCTCAGAAGAGAAGGAGAAGTAAGGCAAGCAGGGCTTAAGAGCAGTAGGCCCAGAGCATCGGAGTCATCAGTTCCTTAGCACCTTCCTCCATCAGCACCTTTCTTCACTCAGGACTCTGTGCTGGTTGTGAAATTCCCTTGCTTGCTTTTTTTGAAGATTTGGAAATCATCCTGTATGCCTGTCCCTAGAGCCCAGGGCCAGGCAGTCTGGGCAAGTTCTGAGCTGATGGCTGGGGTTAGGGAACTAGATACTCTCCAAGGGAGGGCCAAGTGCCAGGAACCTGGATGCTGCGCGGGCCAAGGCCTTTCCCCTGGTCCCAATGCCTTTTCTCCTTGTGCCTGGGGGAAGAATGAATTTCTTTCTAAGGAGGGCTCCCTTGGAGATAAGGGCTTGATTCAGCCAGCTCATATCTCCTGCAACATCACAGGATAAAGTAGCAGTTTTCACAAACATTTTATGCCTGTTTATGATCTCTGATAACAATACGGTGCTGTGGAATTTGCAGCTGACCCCCTTTAAATGTCATTCCCTTGATGCAGACATCATTTTTATTTCTGCTTTTCAATTTCTGATAACTAGCCATCAGGGGAAGAAATGCATACTTTTATGAAATGGTGGGTTGTATTATCCCTAGCTCATGAGTGATTATGTAGCCAAATAAGAAGTGCAACCCATCCCTAGACTCAGGTATTTTAATATTTGTTCCCATGCTGCTGGCACTGTTTGGGGGAAGTAAGTACAGCTTTGCAGGAGGAAGGCTTTGAGAGTCTAAAGCCCCTTGCCCTTTCCAGTTTACTCTGCCTACTTGGTGCTTATTGCTGAGGAGATCTCCCAGCGTTCTGTTCCTTCAGGCATACTCACTGCCATTATAATGGATTCTTGTACCTCTGGGACCATAGGTCAAACAAACACTCCCTTCTTTTTTTATTTTTTAACCGAGTCTTTCGTAGATTGCCTTAGTCATGGTGTCTTATTACAGCAGCAGAAAAGTAACTAATACTGTGTCAGAGCAAAGGCTCAGAAAACCTAAAGGCTCTTTAAAATTGGTAGTAGTAGCATCAAGCTAAAATCAGAGCAATGGGCTTCAGCTTCTGTGGTTTATCACTATATCATGCCCTCTCTTAATTATCAAATTTTATTTACAAAATGTCTTTCTCCCACAGGTGTTCCAACCTGTGGCCTATGGAACTATGTAGATATCAAAAGGCTGGACCTGCTGACTGGCTCCACACACCGTGATAGCCATTGTGAATCTTTTCCAAAACCAAGGGAAAGTTTTGTTTCCACAGAAAGCACATCTGGAGACCTTCAGTCACTTGTACATTCTGCCTGACTGTGACCCATTTCTGAGGGTGGCTAGTGAGTGGAGGGCCTCAGGTCAAGAAAAACACCCACTACCGCTCTCAAGGTGGAGGACACACTTAGTCCATGTTGTGCTCTAAGGCCATCTTCAGGGCAGGTTCATTGTCATTCTTCTTTCCCTAAAAACTGGAGTGTCTGAACCAGGGCTTCGCGCTCCCGCCTTTGCCCATCATCATGATAGCAAGCAGTCTTTAGCCAGTATTACCAAGCATGCATTTCACTTACAGTATTAGCTACGCATCTTGTTCCTGCCATAAGCAGCTTATAGGAGGAAATATTTATTTAACTTGTGGGAATCTAAGGCTTTAGTCCATATTTGCTTGATTCCATGAGCCTTAGCAGAGCCCCATGGTAGCAGAGTATGGCGTTCAGGAGCATCTTTACTTTTCAGCTGACAGAAGGCAGACAGGTGGGGACTGAGAACCTAGCATAAGCTTCAAATTTGTGACCTTAGTTATCTGCTCCCTTTAGGTAGATCTCACTTGCCACTATGTCCAGAATTTTCCCAGATGGTACCACACCAGCAAGGGACCAAGGCTTTAATATATGAACCAGTGGGAGATATTTTCTTTTCAACCATAACACTTCTACAGTCCTCATTTTTAAATATTAACATATGCATTTTACAGTTCAGGATCAATAGTCTAAATAATATTTGTGTGTGTGTGTGTGTGTGAGTGAGAGAGAAAGAGAGAGAGAGAGAGGGGGGGGGGGAGGGAGGGAGGGAGGGAGGGAGGGAGGGAGGGAGGGAGGCAACTCCCAAGGGCAGCCAGGGTGCTGACTCACTGAGGACAAAGCTTTTTGTTTTAACTCTCTTTCCAGTTTATCTACTTATGCCAGTCTCTTGTGCCTTTAAGAAAAAGTAGTTCCAGCAGTAAAGCAACAAGCACAAAAATGAAACTCATAATTCATAAAAAGCATTTCTTGCCATCATGTATGGAAGTCACTTATTGCACGAGAGGACAACTGAGGACTATGTTCAGCCTGTCTTTGTCAACAGTTAAAAATGGCTGTAGTAGGATGTGGGTGAGGACAGCACTGGCTATTCAGAATACATGTAGCTTTGCAAAGAATACCGTACTTTGGTAGTCTTGTCCAACTTTGCCTGGTTAAATCCAGGCAGGCATGCTGGGGATTTGCTTATCTTGCATCCATTCTTGTCTCTCTACTTTCTATCTCCTTGGTTCTGGGTCAAAGCTTCCGTCCCTAGAGTTCCCTCTTATCATCAGTTCCCCCAAAGATTCCAGCCACTCACTCATTTTCTGAAGGTCCCTTGGAAATCACACCCACTTCTAAAACCTGGATCTTCCTGTGGATCCCACTTTGCTGCCAGCATCCATACTGGAGTCAGGCCAGGTACTGGGATCTTTTTCCCACTTTCCTCCTTCACCTGGCTGACCCTACAGGATAAAACAGAAACAAAATCTGGGGAAAATGACCTGGCCAAGTAATTAAAAATCAGTCCTGGGCACAGTGTTCTGTTCTGATGAAGTGACTCTAAGTGAACAATTGATCTCTTTGTGTCTAGAGTTGATGTTTGATGATTTTTTTTTTAAAGGCTGAAAATGCAGCTTCCAAAGGCTTGTTTCAGTGTTCTGTGAACAACTCTGCCCTGTACAACTCTGCCCTGCTTTTATCTGCTTTCAAGAAAACACATTGTTCTATTTCAGTAACTCAAGAGTCAAAACCCATCCTTGTTCCCTGTCTGGTCAGCTGGCCAGTGTGGCTTTTGGAGGACCTGTGTGTTTCTTTTCATGGAGACTGCTGACACACATCAATGGGCAAAGCAAAAAAGTAGCTGACGATGTCAGAGAAGAGAGTAGATCCGATATGTTTAATTGCACTTTGGTTTTAACTGTCCCTTTTAAAAGAGAAGAAAATATATGTCGCTGTGGCACAGATACAACATTCATGAAGCATTTATGAAATTTATCCAATTAGTAGTGGGACAAATGATCAACCTAGAATGTAAGGCTCTGCCAAAGGACTGGGTAAGTAATTCCATGCCTTCCTGATCATTTTTTCTTTAAATTTATATTCATTTTGTGAGCCAAGGAATAAGGTGGGTGGTCCACATCTCCTGGAAAGCCATTTGCTCCTGAGTCTTTCCCTGCCAAATCATGGCGATGGGGAACAAGATCTGAATGAGGTAAAGCAAACCAGGAGGTTCCCACAGGCTCCTTATTGAGGAGCTGGTGATTCCAAAAGTGAACAAGGCAAGGGCATATTTCAGGACAGGAGGAGATCCTGTGAAGAGTTTCCCACCATAAAACTGGCAAGCTTCAGAAATGATTAGAACCAATGTTTGTGTGGTATTTTTGTAGGCTTAAAAATAATTTCTTACATTTATTTGTGTGTGAGGTTGTGTGTATGTGGTTGTGTGATACGATGTGCACATGGAGGTCAGAGGATAGAGAGCCTGTGGGAATCATTCCTCTCATTCCACCGTATTGGTCCCAGGGATTGATCTCGGATCCTTGGGCTTGGTGACAAGTGTCTTTGCCCACTGAGCCATCTCGCTGGCCCTGCTTCTGCAATTTTAAAGCACTTTCACGTACCTTACTTTACTAGGCTTAGAAAGTTATGACCCCCCCCCCACCTTTGACTAAATTAAAAATCAAATATAGGTAGTTATCTTTTCTAAGGGTCATTTTAATGAGACCTGTCTTGAGTTCAAGAGTAGGACTGAGGTCATGGGTCCTCTAATTCTGTGAAAATCAGCAGAATGTATCATGTCATGAAATATCAGGAAGTGTTGGCTGCATTCATTTTCTATAGAAGGCTGATCACACCAGGTAAATTCTTGAGGCTTGGATCAAAAAGAAGAGATTCACTTGTTTTGAATTATTTTCCTCACATTTCTTGCTAACTTCACTGTGGAAATTACATATCAACCTGAGAGGGGGGGAAGGGTGGGGGGAGACATAGAGAGACAGAGACACAGAGAGAATTATTGCCAAAATGAGTGCCTAATAAGAATTATTATCAATAACAATTTAATTCAGAGAATTGAAGAAATAGTATTAAATTGTACCCACTTGAAAAGCACGCATAAAATTATTTTCTATTTAATACTGCTGTATTTGTTTGAACCTGGTAGAATATAACATCAAATCTTGAATATCAGATGTTGATTTTATTACTAATGGTATTTTGGTAAATAAAAATAGAAACTGAGCAGAAACATAAGAGGATTTTTTTTTTTAAGAGATGAAAACTAACCGGAAGGACTCAGAAGCAGTACACATGGCCATCTAAAATTTCTCCCTGCTCTCCAACTCAGTTCCTTTCTGCTCTGTCCCTGCCCTCAATGTATCCCTGACATCTCAAGGCTTTGTCAGACTCCCTGCTGCCTCCAATCACACCAAGAAGCAGTAGTAGATCATATTTGTTCTTTCCTCTATTTTTGTTACTAGTATTTCATTTCACACAGCCACCCGTTAACAGTTTTTAAAATGCTTCTTAGCATGTTTTCCTTCTCACAGACTGTTTTAATTGCTCTCTTTATTAGACTCTAATAGGATTGGATCAGCAGGTGACAAGTGAGCACAAGAGAAACACCTACTGCAAAGGCCAGTTAGAGTGGATGATGTGGACAGTGGAAACATCAAGCGAGGCCCTGCCTCAGCAAAATGCAAAGGGACAACCCATTCCTGAAGTCTGATCTCTGCCGCCGGCAGTGCATCATGACCTCTGCTCGTCCGAATACATACACACATACACAAAATAAGGAATTAAAAGAAAGAAAGCAGTAGGAGTATTATGATAAGGAATTCTAGTACAGAAATAGGAAACATAAATCAATTAATTCTTTATTATAATACTACAGTCGGTTATTAAATACCACAACTAAAAAAGGACAGTGGCAGACATGTCTTGGTCAAACTCAAATATTTAAAAATAATATTAATATATTAGTTTCATTGTAAAGCAATGTTTTGGACAACTGATAAATCAGGGAGGGGGCCTTTTAAAGGACTGTTTTGTCTCTTATCAGCGAAGGATAAAAGAATGAGTTTTTAAAAATGGTACCATATAACATTCATGTCTTATTTCTTCTTGGATTCTTATAACATAGATCATAGGAGTGAATTGTGTAGTGTAGATTGCAGATTAAATGTTTCAAGACAGAGTATAAAGTCAAAATACTAAAATTCCAGCGCTGTGGAACTATGCTCTTGTACACATTGTAAATATTTGTCACTCCTATTGGTTTAATAAAATGCTGATTGGTCAAGTAGCTAGACAGGAATTAGAAGCAGGGCAAGCAGACTAGGAGAATTCTGGGAAGTGGAAGAGCAGAGCAGGAGACAACAGCCAGATGCAGGGGAATCAGGATGAGAATGCTGCACTGAGCAAAATGGTACCAAGCCATGTGGCCAAACATAAATATATATATATGGGCTACCACAAAGTGGAAGAATTAGCAAGTAATAAGCCTGAGCCATAGACCAATCACCTTGCGATTAATATATGCTTTCAGAATGTAATCATTTAGGACTACTGGTCCAAACCTCAGGGCTAGGCTTGACCAGAAATTTCTGACTACATTTCAGAATCTAAAAAAAAAAATTGTTAAAAACTCCCACCTTTTCTGTTTTCAGTTGCAAAAACTCCTTTTGGCATTTACCTACTATTCCTGTAGTCATACTCAGGTGAAATATTGGCTACACAGACATGAGATTGGGCTGTGAAGTTCAACTCCCCAGATGGAAATCACATTTCTGCATGTTATTAGCTGTGGAACTTGTTAAGTAATTAAATATCTATGTGCCTCAATATTTCTTGTGTAAATCTAGCATAACAATCAGTACAGTGGTTCTGTGATGGCTAGTTTTAAGTGTCTACACAACTTTAAATTACCTGGACAGAGTGTCAGTGAGGGACTGCCTAGATCAGGGTGGCCCATGGGCTTGTAGGGGATTGTCATAATTGTCTAAGTTGATGCAAGAAGTACCAGCATGAAAGCATGAAAGTAGGCAGCAACAATCCCTGATTTGGGAAACTAGCAGAATACAAGCACACATTCATGCTCTGGCTTGACTGTGGATGTGATATGACAGGCTGTGTCAAGTTCCTGCTATTGCATTTCCAGTGATGGGCTGTAATCTGGAGCTGTGTGCTAAGGATACCCCATTTCTCCTAAGTTGCTCTTTGGTTAGTTTATTCCAAAACAGAAAGAACTAGGACAGATACTTAAATCTTGAATTTACAGCCTCAGGCAAACTGCAAAAGCCCTACAAAGGTGCAAGGCACTAAGATCTCTAACACAGGTATACATATTAACATTTACAGATGAAATCACTAAGAAATTTATTTTAAACAACTCTTTTGTTGACATTTTATTTTACTGCTTATTAAAGATGACCAAATTTGCATATTGAGGAGATAGATGCACATAGTTGTCTAATAATCTAATAGAAAGACACACTCATTTGACACATGTGCATGCTGGGAAATGATGGTGGGAAAAATAAAATCATTGTTTCCCACACTTCCACCGGCACTAGGAGAATTGCCTTCAGGGAAGGACCACTCTTCAGCAAGCAGTAGCATGCACCCTACTGCTGTGGAAATAGTATCTGGTCCCTTCCTCCCCACTAACCCTCAGTGTGCTGAACTAGAGATGAGGCCTTAGGAGGTTGATTAGATGGTCCTCATGATAAGACCAATGCCCTAATAGAAGACAGGTGATATTTTGCTACTTCCCTCAATACCAGTGAGAATAAAGTAAGAAGGCATCCATCCATCCATCTGCAAGCACTAGGAACAAACACCTCATCAGCAGCTTAATTGGTTGATTCTTGATTTTAGACTTCTGAGATTCCAGGAATCTGATAAATCTGTTGTTTAAACAGTCTATGCTATTTTGTTATACTCAGCCGAATACCTATCTACTCCATCCAGCAATTTGAGAACTTTATAAAAACCCAAAGCCCTGTCTGTTACCTTAGTGAATTTTCTAAGGCTAAACGGTCTGAGGTATACCATGTTATCACTTCAAAACCAAAGCCATTTTATCTTGCTTTCCTTCAGGTCCGGGTGTTGCCTAGGTTCCCTCATATTGTGTACTTGCCTGGACCCAAGAAAGGGCCTTGAAACTCTGGAATTCACATCTCTGGCACCTTATCAGAGTGACTAAGAGAATGAAAATTTGGTCAGATTTTTGCTTTTCTATAAGCTAATTAGGTTTTTTATTTTTTTAGTTGCTTATTTCTAAGAGAAAAAAATAACTTGTAAAACCTCTTAATGTCACATTCTCCTGGTAAATTTCTAAATAAGGTAAAAAGACTCCATTTTTGTGTGTTTAGGGATTAAGGGAATTACTTGAAAACCACTTTTGGAGACAATTTATCTCACTATCAAGCTGTCCTTTAAACTGTCCTTTGTATTTTACCAAAATATGATGTGTACTTATTAAGTATCTTTAACCTCTTTGTTGCTGTACATATCTGTCCATGAGAGAAATAGCCAAAGAGATGTATTGCTGCTGTCTATATTCACATGCATGTTTAGTTTAAGTTTTATATCGGCAGTCTCCACACCATAACCTGTTGGTCAAATCCAGCCTACTACTTACTTTTATTAATAAAATTTGATAGAAGCACAGCTGCATTCATGTTTATATGTTCCCCATTTCTCTATGGCTTCTTTTGTGCAACAAAGTGGAATTAAATAGTATTACAGGAACAGTATGATTTGGAAAATCTAAAATATTACTATTGGCTCCTGAAAGAAAACATATGCTATCCTCATACCTTCATTATGTGCAAATCCTTAGATTATAATCGTATATAGTCAAGTGTGCTGAATGTTTGGGAAACTAAGGTCTTGTGACGGGTAAAGAGTTACTTTTCTGTTTGTTTTGTCTCAGTTAAATAGTAATAGAGTACACAACTTTGTTTGCTTGGCATGATGACACATGCCTACAATTTCAGCCCTGGATCAGAGGCATAAAGATCTGGGTTTCAGAGTTACTGCATACAAAATATGAAGCTAGTCTTTACTACACAAGATCTTGTCCTAAACCATCAATACAATGACAAGAAAATGACATCTCATTTTTTTTTTAAAGCACTATCAGGTCCCCCCTTTTCTTCACTAAGATCTTGTTTTGTTGGATCAACAGTTTAGAGAGCATAGCAGCTTTATAAAAGACATTTGGGACCTGGGAGGCATTTTGGAGAACACGCTGACTCTGTTATTTAAGAAGGAAAACGCTGACACCCAGGGAAAGGTCAGGGGTAATGCTCTACATCGGAAATGAGGTTTTTGGTTACATTATTTTGTCTATTCTTCCAAATCCCTCCTGCAGAAAAGCAAAGGCAGGGAGGGTATTTTTCGATCCAGTGTCAGGAGACTCGGAATGGACCTTTCTTCCCCGCCAGGATGACAGCAGTTGGGATTTTCGGGAACTACACAAAAAAGCTCCAACCTCATCGGAGACTCCAGAGCAGAGACAAAGCTCCCCGCCAGCCACGCCCTCTCGCTCCCGCCAATCACAGCAGGAATGGCGCCCGCGCTCTAGAGCGCCGGCCAATTAGCTACGTCGGAGCAGGCCGAGGGGCGGGGCGTCGGTTTCCAGAGAAGCCGCCGGCCGGTTACTAGCAACGTTTGGGTCCTCCGAGGCGTCGCTGTTGTCACCGCTGCTTGTCCTGGTGACCCGCCGGTTTCTTGTCTACGGTGCCCTGTCCTTCCTTCTGGACTACTCTTCCCTTTACACTCTCTGCCTGCCGAGGCGACCCAGGGCTCACAGGACCTCTGAAGACTCTGGACACTGTAGGTAGTGGCGGCGGCGGGTGACGTCATGATGACATCAGGACGCCTTCCGGGGCGGGCTCTGAGCGCGGGCCGGGGGTGACCCTAGGAAGCTCGGGCGCCGGGGAGGGGTACCCGGAAGTGAGGCCTCTGATGCTCACCCTGCATGGACCTTGGATCCTTGGTGTGCAAGCTGATCACATTCATCCAGAGGAAGGCCGGCAGGCTGCCCGCGGTGTGGCCTCCGGACTTTGCGCGGGAGGAGGAGGGGAGGGAGTAATTAGAGCATGGAAGGCCAGTGCACAGTGTGGATTGGTTTGGTGGTGTTGACATGGAGCCCACCATGACAGCCCAGTTCTTGACATGCCCAGAGTTAGGTCATGTACCCATGCACCCTCAGGAAATAATACCTTCTTTCGTCCCTACTGGACAACCCCCCCCCCCCCCACACACACAAACACTTAAAACATGATTGACATAAGGTGGAACTTAGTAGAAGCCAATGTGCTTTCAGCTTCACCCATTGATATTTAACCATCTGTATGGTCTTGGGTACATCACTTAACTTTTCTGGTTTCCTTTAATTTAGTACTTGCAAACTGAGAATAATACAGTTGGGCACCATATGTTAATGGACATTTCCTGTTCAGACTACCTGGTCTCAATTGATTCAGAGGCTTAATATGAATTATATGAAATATTTGTTACTAGCTTACATTTACATTTAAATTAGCCCATTTCAATTAAACTATGTAGTGTCACGTGGCGTTACCTGCCCTTTAGCATGTCATGCTTCCTAGGCTGCTGGCTGACTGGCATCTCTCCTAACTCAGCCCTCCTCATCATTCTCAGTTTGGCGTTCCCACCTAACGCCTAATGTCCTGCCCAGCTATGGCCCCGTCTGCTTTTTAACCAAGAAGAGCAATAAATATTAGCAGTGTAGAAAGGGATCGTTCTATAGCAGGATAATTTAAAAAACTAAAAAATTAACTTATGTTAGAGTGATTCATTAGAACATCACGAACAAATTATGTGTTATATTTATATAAGGCCACTTCTCTCTGAACAAATTTCATGCTGTTCTAATTCCTTAGGTTTTTTTTCTTTATCACTCATAAAAGCAATTTTAATTGTTTTTTTTTTAAAAAAATGTTTTGTGAGAAAATATATTGCCATTTCATCTTTAGCTCTGTATTCTAGATTACTTCTCTGTTGTTCAGTGGTGAAACACTGCCTAGAAGGAACTTAGGAGGAAAGGGTTCATTTCCGCTCAGGTTATAGTCCATCACTGAGGGAAGGAATTCAAGGCAGGAACTGAACACAGTTGACAGAGGAATGTTGTTTAATACCTTGCTCTCTATGGCTTGTTTAGCTTGCTTTCCTGTACAGCCTGGACCACCTGCCTTGAGTGGCCATGCTCATAGTAGGCTGATTGCTCCTAATTCAGTCATTAATCAAGAAAATGGCCCACAAACATATCCAAGGACTAGGCCGATAGCTCCTCAGTTGAGATTCCCTCTTCATTGTGACTAGTTTGTGTGAAGCTGACAAAAACTAACCAATACATCTGATACCCTGTCAACTTGACGCACAAACATACTTCTATTAAACCATAACCATTCCTTTCTTGTTTATCTCTAAGATCTTTTGTTAACATTGTTACATAAAACATAATATGACTTTAAAACCACACCGTCTTTAAAAGTCTAAACACCGAAAGTATAAGGTTCTTTAGAACCCAAACAACTTAAATAGTTTCTCATTCCAAGCACAATAACATGAGATCAAACTAAAACCTAACTCCAAAAGTATAAATAACTCTGATATCTGGGGCTCATTCATGATCTGAGCTTCCAAGGACTTCATACCTGTACCTCTCCAGCTCTGCCAGGGGAAGCTTATCTCAGGTCAGCTCTACACCACACACACTACTACCCTTTGTGGTTATCCTATGGTCCTAGCCTCTTCAGTATGCTGACATCTCTATTGCAGGTGAGACTACACTTTAACCAGCTTCTTCCCATGACTTTCAATCTTGCTTTCCCTGTTATGACTGCGGCTGCACTTTCTCCAATAACTTCTGGGCTTTCTTTAGGAACTCTGATCTTGGCTCATGGTACCATGCCTCAGGTTTTATTTGTGGTCCCTTCAATCCCGGCCTTCCACTGCAACCGAGGCTGTTCTAATGGCCTCCTGACCTATCTTCAAGGACTCTAATCCTGCCACATGGTGCCAAGCTTCCAATTCTCCTTGACCCCTTTACTTCTTCAAAAGGAAAAACTCTAACAAATTACTAAGTTCAGCTACCAGCTTAAGATGTAGTCTTGGTGCCCCTGGACCACAGCTTCCCAGATGATTCCACCTCACCAGTGCTGGTCTCTTATTTTTTCAGCCACAGCTGACCAGCATCCATTGTCCCCGTAAAGCATACGTTTTATTTCCGTTCTTCTGGACTCCTGTTTATCATAGCTGACTTTTCAGCTGCAGCTGACCAGACACACACAGATTCTTACTCCAGCTAGCTTCTTTGAATCATAAATGTCACCCCCCCCATCTCACTCCCATCATTTGGATAGTTTTTACTTAGAAATCTATTTTCCTACTTTGGTCATTCTTACTTAGCTATTTTCAAGTTTCACATCCATATATTTTTTTCACAATGGAGTCTAAAACCATATGCAATTTTTTCTCTGATAAGTTTTTATTAGTTCCCAGAATACTGAGAGACAAAAGGCATCATTTCTACATCTACTTTGTGTTCCTTGCTGAGTATTTCATGACAGATATTTAAAATTATTTATTATTTTAGTAGAATCTGGATGCTATTATTTCAAGTCAATGAATTTTGTTTTTTAAAAATTCGTATTTAGCAAGACAAAAGACTGTGGAATTCTTTGCTTTCTCTCCAGAAAGATTGGCTTTTAAAAGAGCATTTCTTGAATGGTCCAAGTGTCATAATCTTTCTTATGTCATTGTCCTGAGCATCCATCTCTCAGTACACTTGATCAAAATGAAACATGGTTCTGTGGTTATAGCTACATCAGCAGTTCCATGAATATCCTTGACAGGTTAAAAAAAATTAAGACTACTGAACTTAAGGATGGGTCTTTGTTTTACCAGTACCAAGTTGTACAAAGTACAGTGTTTGTCAACTGGTAATGCCTTGCACATGACTGAAATTTTTGTATACTACCTGGTCTCTACAAAAAATACCTTTGCTCCACTGAAATGAGAGTGTAGTTTATAAAGATAGGATGTCTTTTATATTAAAGGAAACTGTTACAGATTGTTTAACAGCAGATATTTTTACATTAAAGGAAAGTATTACATTTTGCTCATCTAATTTTGGTTATAGAATTGTTGCAGCATAAAACAGTGGAGCGTCTTGGAGCATGTGGATAATCTTTGTCTTGGTGAATATGACTTCTCGAAACTTCTGTTGAGTGTATCTGACACTCACCCAGTTTTCTGCATTGTGTTTTGAGGATCCTGTAATTATAGTATTGCAGAAGTCATTCTTAGATTTCATGTCACTTTCCTTCATTTTTGTGGTGATAAAATACCTTGACAGGCAATTTTGAGAGAGAAAGGTTTATTTGGCTTACACTTGCAGATTCAGCTCATTACTGCAATCAAGGCAGCAGGAACTTGAAGCAGCTAATCACACCCACAGCCAGGAACAGGAAAACTGAATGCATGCATGCTTCCTCTTTGCTCTCTCTGTTTTATTTAATCTAGGTACCAGCACATAATATAGCCGCCTACATTCATGATGGTTCTTCCCACTCAACCCAACTACTAAAATTGCAGACAGGCATGCCCACTAACCAGCCTAATCAAGACTTTCTCATTGAGACTGTCTTCCTAGTCATTCTAGATTGTATAGATGATAATTAAAATTAATCATCACAGATCCCCATTTTTATCACACATTAACTTACCATTTAAGATGTAGGTAATAATTGTGGGTGATGAAGCACAAAATTTTTGCTTTATGATTTGTCTTATGCACACTCACCAATAGCCCAGAAAGCTACATGAGAACACTTAAAATCCTGATGCCAAAGGGATTCTCATTTTATAAAGTATTTTCTAATAACGGAAGGTCCATAGTTTTTCATGCTGGTTTTAAGCTTTACTCCTAAATATAGAAACCATTTTGTGTGTGTGTGTGTGTGTGTGTGTGTGTGTGTGTGTGTGTGTGTGTGTTTAATGCCTCAGAAGGGTTGGTCAAGGGACAGAGAAAGTGAAGGGCAGTAGTCTTATCATACTCATTGAGAGTACTGAGTCTTCCATTCTTCCAGGCATTGCTTAGTTCTCCAAGGCTTGTAGGCATTTAGAATTCAGCTGTAAATAAGACATTCTTTCTTGAGATTCCAGCCTGTGGAGAGATAAATATTTAAACACGTAAATGAGTAAAAGATAAATGCTAATTCCTCCTCAAAGGGCCATGGCAGCTACAAACCAAACAGACCCACAGATGCTTTTGCTGTGACGTCCCAGAGCATATTTCTCTTTATGCTGGTTTTTCATGTGATCTGTGTCTTTATGCTTCTTCTGGACTGTAAATATCCCTGTGTATTCTCTGCTGTGTGATGTTGTTCTAACAGATGCTGAGCAATTCAGCAGCCAGAGATCCAGGGAGAGTGGTACAGGCTCTCTAGGCTACCGTTCCTTTTGAATTTTAGCCATTAAATATTTATCTCTGCATTGTATGTAGAAACATCAGACAAAATTTAATGCAGTTTTTGTGCAGGTGTTCTGGAAGATTTCTGCTAATTAAATATTTTGAATAGTTTAAACGTATCATTTCAACATGTACCTAAACTATTGAAAAATTCTTGAGTATAATGTATTTTAATATGGAAATCTGAGACTAATCATAAATACTTGAAAGCAATGTAGAAAACTTGAAATGTGACCTTTGATCTGTACGAATAACAACAGAATAAGTGACACATGACCGTTTCTCTTTAGAGTTCTGGGGACTTGGCCACATTGTTGCTGTGCCTCAATTCGTCTCTTTAATGGGACAGTTTTGGAGGAATTCCTGTACGAACAGTCGCTTTTTAAAATTGACATCTTCAGGGCTAAATGAAAATATTCTTGCTAATGTTTGAAAGTTCGTTACTTATTATCAGCAAAGAGTAGTCTAGATTGAGCTGGGAATGGGAGTAAGAGATGTATCACAAAGGACTAATAAATAAATATATATATATAAAATAATGTCTCACCTGCTCTGCAGCTTTGTTGCAAGCACATTCAAGGATTCGCTGAGTCTGCACAGTATTAACTGCAAACAGCAGCTTCTTGTGGCCTAGTCCCGAAGGAACTCATACAAAACTTGTAGTTGCACATTTGTTTTCTAGTCCTGCTGTGTGATTATTGAAGGATTTCTACAATACTTCAATAAATAGATCAATAATGGTATCTATTCTTGGGGCTAGAGAGATACTGCAGTGGTTAAGGGAGCTTACTGACCTTGTAGAGGACCCATGCTTATTCCAAAATCCATGCAAGGTCACTCACAACACCTGTGTAACTCTGTATCTAGGGGACTCTGATCTCTATGTCCCCAACCCCTAGGACTCATATGCACATACTTACTGACATATGCATAATCAAAAACAATCTTAAGAAGATATTTGTACCCCCATATATATGTGTGTGTGTGTGTGTGTGTGTGTGTGTGTGTATGCATATGTGTGTATGTATATATATTCACAAGCCTTTTGAAAATGTATGTGGAAACTTGAAATTGGTAAATTACTATACAGTGCAATTTTCATACTATTTGAGTCACTAGAATAGTGAGTAGCAATATATATATATAGTGTGTAGCCCCCACTGGCTTAGAACTTATTGAAGTAAACCACTAACTGATCTCAAACCCACAGAGATCTGCCTGCTTTTGCCTCTCAAATGCTAAGATTAAAGACTTGTGAAATCATGCCCAGATAGCAGTTATAATTTTGATATTGTCTTTAAAATATTTAATATATATTAGGGTCTTTATATCACTGGGTAATGACAGGAAAAAAAATCTACTGAAATGATAAGCTTAATAGCATGTGTTCTCTACCTTTCAGCGTTTGTGGAAAAGCTGCTGCTGAGTCACCCTGTAAAAGAGAGTTACTGAGTTAATGGAGACACCTACTAGTGATGAAAGTCATCCAGAGGGACTCCTTCCATATCCTGCCCCACAGTGTGCCAGCGAGAATCACCTCAGCAGGTAGCCTTGTTATTTTCTAACTTCCAAATCAAGTGCAGTCATTCAAGAGTATCCTACTCTCGTTTAGTATTCGTTCATTAAAATACACCTACATGTTACATTGATGTTTTCTTGGTCCTGGGTAGCCAGAGGTCCAGACCCCCAGACCCCTTAGCCACCCTGCTGCTTAGGCTCCCAAAATGACTCAGATGCTTATATTAAGTTTATGCTGTTTGGCCTATGGCTCAGGCACTTTGCTAGCTAGCTCTTACATCTTAACTCAACCCATTTCTATTAATCTTTCCTGCCACGTGGCCCATGGCTCACCTGTGTTCCTTACATGTTGCTCCTTTGGGCTTCTGGCTCAGTCTGTCTGACTCCACTCTGCTCCTCCTACCTATTCTGATTCCTCCTCCTACTTTTTCTACGGTGCCTGTTATGGGCCAAAACAGCTCCTTTATTCAAAGATTGACATTCACAGCATACAGAAAGACATTCCCACATCACCTACATGATCTGATTATAAAAATACTTTCTTAGTAGTTCAGAGGGTTGTCGATCTTTTGATTGCTTGGCTGTTTGACTTAAGCTTTGCCTTGCTGTGCAGCTCGGGCCATCACTGACCTCTCAGGCTTCTTGCTCAGCCTTCCTTACTCTGGGACGCGGGTGTGTGGATTAGTTTTTATTCTTAATAAAAGCAACAGAAAAGCCAACCCAACCTATTAATAACTTGTAAAGTGGATGTTATTGCTTGGTCTATTGTTGTGCAACAAATAATTATCACATTTTGCTTTGTTTGAATTTGAAATTTATTTGTTATTTGTGCAAGTTAATATAGTAATAGTAATCTTAAAATATCATTATTGTCATTACAGGTAGTATAGCCTAGTTTAGCTCGCAGAACGTGGAAAATGGTGTTTCATCAAATATAATTGTCTGATTGTAGTTTTGAAAGAAGGGCAGTTATTTATCATAAGCTTTTTATTTTAAGCCAGTGGTACATAAGAATAAAATTTTCTCCTTGACATATATATAAGATGCCAATTCTTTTTACATGTGCGTGCATGTGTGTGTTCGTGCCTGTGGGGGGGGGGGCGTGGTGGGTTGGGGTGGTTTGTGCTGTGTAGGTCAGAGGTCAGTTCTCAGAGTCTTGTCTGTCCCCCCACGGTGAGTTCGAGGGTCCGAACAGATCTCCATGCCTCACAGCTACTGCCTTTACCTGCTGAGGCATCTTTCTTGCCCCATCAGCTCTGAATGAATTTTCATAAGACAGTCTATAAAGAGAGAAACAGTGCTGAGTAATGAAAGGCACAATGTCCTTACGAACCCATTTTGTTTATATATATTGAAAAAGCTTCTTTAGACTTTAGTTATGCATAGGTTTTTATTAATTAAAAATTTAAAGATATGTTTATTTTATATGTATGAGAATTTTGCCTCCGTGTGTGTGTGTTGTACCACATTCATACTTGGTGCCCATGGAGACCAAAAAAGGGAGTTCCTGAGAGCTGTGAGCCACCACATGAGTACTGAGAATAGAGCCTGGGTCCTCTGGAAGAGCACCAATGCCCTTAACTGCAGAGCCATCCCTCCAGCCATATAGATAAGTTTTAAGTGCACATAACAGGATTCAATCGAAGCAGAATATAAGTGAGATGGATTATTCTCTTCTCTGTCCAGGTTCACCTCTTTGTGCCCCCTCTCAGCCCACATGTGGCCTGGATGCCTATAGTTCTGGTGATGAGGCTTCCCCCGGGGTATCTGTAAACCAAACCCCTGTGAGTCTGGAGGCAGGCTTGTCTGTTCTTGCCTTACATTAAACAGTCTACAGTTTGTGTGTTAGATGTAACTGGAAGTTTATTTGTCTGTTCTTAGCCTCAAGCAAGACATCTTAAATGAGAAGGTTGAATTGGAGGCAACGCTTAAGGAAGCTGAGTCGGCATTGTGCTCAATAGAATTACTTTTGCCCTTGTTTAAGAACACCGTGGAAGGAATTTGCGTAGAAAATGTGAGTGTTGGACTTAGGATGGATAATGAGATGGAAAGTGAGTAGAATATTCAGAGTGACTCAAGTCTTAATGGGAATGCCCACATATAGGTACGTGGTATCAGAAATGGTGGTGTTTGTGGGGGGAGGCATTCTTTGTTCCTGACCTTAACTCTCGTTCTTTTCTTGAAAGGTGGACATCTCTCAGACATGCACCTAGTAAGAGACAAAGTTGGAAACTGCAGGACGATGTGTGACTTACTTGGCCTTGAACTAGAGAATGAGATTTTTTTGAGGAGTTCATTTAAAACTAAAATTGTGGGCTGGAGAGATGGCTCAGTGGTTAGCAGCACCACTGAGGTTAGGTCCATCCCTATTTCCAGTTACAGGAGATCTGATGTCGTCTTCTGGTCTCCATGGGCACCAAGCACACATGTTGAACAGACATGCAGGCAAAACACATCAAACAGAAATATATATATCTTTATAAAATAAAACTCAGAGATGCCATTTACCTGTTTTCTGTGGTGTCATTTGGAACAGAAGGAGACTTTACAGTATCAGCTAAACTTCACTCTGGGTCAAGAACAGATTATGCTCTGTGATTTAGTAGAACAAACACTGCAAAGCTGTGGAGATCTACAACTTATTTTATTTTAATGTTCTATGTTGTGCAACTGTCTACTGTGGGTAAACGTGCCAGGGCTACCAGTGCTGCATGGAAAATGGTACTTTTGATTGAGACTAGGAAATGGTTCCTCATTGAAGATACCATTCTTGCTGGTTTTACTTGGGGTTATCTTAATATACGTATATGTGCTTCTTTTACTTTGTCAGGCTAATCTTTCTGCATCCAATTTGAAGAAGATTTTTGAACAGAAGGAAATCTTATCAAAAGAATTAGACACTTTTAACCGTGTGAAATTAGCCTTAGAACAACTTCTGAAACGGAAACAGTACCAACAAGTAAGGCTCCTGTGCTGTGCTGTGTGCTCCTGTGGTTGTGATGCCTCCCACCTGAAGGATACTTTATTTCTCTAACTATGAATCTTGAAATATTGGTATATTAAAATAGAAGTAATTCTTTAATTTTTCTCTGTAATATAATTATTAAACTTGTACGTTTAACATCTAAAATTCTTCCAGTTTAAGCTCTCCTGAGTATCATTAGGTTCCCCCCCACCAATAACATCCTCTTCATGGCCTTTCATTTCACCCCATTGTGACATAGCACACTCACTCTCACCTCCAGGACTTCGTTCCCACCCCCTCACCTGATTACTTTACATATGGGAACTACCCTGTAGTCAGAAGTTTCTCTGTCCTGCCCAGTTGGTCCCACAGCCATGCAGTCCAAAGTAGTCACACAAAGGCTTATGTGAATTATGCTTTTTGGCCTAGGGTTCAGGCTTATTACTTGCTAACTCTTACTCTTAAACCAACCCATGATTCTTATCCATGTTTTGACACGTGGCCTGGTACCCTTCCTCAGTGCAGCGTTCTCATCTTCTACTGCGTCTGCTCTGCTCGTCCTCTTCCCAGAATCCCCCGCCTGTACTTCCTGCCTGCATTGCTTCTGGCCAATAAGCACTTTATTAAACCAATATTTACAGTGATAAATATTTACAATGTACAAGAGCATAATCCCACAGCACTACTTTTTAACTTTCAATTTCTGTGAAAATCAGCTTTTTTATTCTGCACATGATTGGCATGATCTTGCTCTTTTGTGTTTTTCTGTTTTACTTAACATGATTTTCACTTGTACCCACAGTAAAGCAAATGACAGGATTATTTTTCAGGACTGAACAGTATTCCACATGTATTTACACCTACATGTGTTATCTATCCACTGGCTGATAGATACTTAAGTTGTCTGACCAATTTATATTGTTGCCAAATAGCATGTCTGAGTCTCCTGTTCTCCATATCCCTGCACTCTTTCTCACTTTTTTCACAAGCTTTTCATACTCAGTCTGGTTTTGATTCACTTTTGTCCTGTGATCAGTGACACTGAGCACTTCCTGTACCTGTTAACCATCTGTGTCTTTTTGAGGAATGTCTATTTATATGTATTGATTTTTTAAAAAATTAGTATCTTATTCAATTCATTTTATTTTCATCTTTTATTAGCATTTATTAATTGTATTAAATACTGGGTTTCATTATAGCATTTCAAACATATAATAATGTATTTTGATCATCCAGTCTGCCATTACATATCCTGTTTCTCTTTCCCATTGCTAGAGTTTAGAGTATTTCTAAACAGTATTTGGAGATTCTTTAAAAAATGTGGTGTATGTGTGTGTGTGTGTGTGTGTGTATGATTTTTGTATATAGTTGGCCTATACTATCTGAGGCATTCTTTTGAGATTAATTTGGCAAAATAATTGATTAGAAATTATCTATGTACAAAATGATTTTGAGCACTCAGGCAGGAATTTTAACCAATAGAATCTGCACTGTTCCTAGTAGCTGTCCACGTTGGTCTTTTAAGGGATGCTTGTGTTATGTTTTATTCTTTTTATCTATAGCACATATGCATACACACAATGTAGGATTGCACATACACACAGTGCAGGAGTGTGCACACCATTTCAGAAATGTATATATTTCAGACTCCCCAAAGACCATCTTTGGGCTCTGTAACTATCCAAAGAGTTGTCAAGTTAAGATTCCTTACTATTAGTTTCCAGAAATAGTTAATAATTTAAGGCTAGGAATGTATGTCAGTGGCAGACTGCTTAACTGTCATATACTGTACCCTGGGCTCAATCCTTGATGAAGGGCGGGAAGAGAATGAATATATGTATTACATATGTATATAGTGGAATTAGGGCATTGCAATGTGTGAAGTTTTTTTTAATATATACAAAGCACAGGAAACAAAGTAAAGTATGTAAATGTGATTACCTCAAACTAAAATGCTTTTAAATAAGGTAAGATAACAGCATAGAGACAATCTAAAGAATGGGAGAAAGTATTTCCAAGCTATACTGCTTGCAGAGTTGATATTAGAAGAAAATGAAGTTTCAAACTGGGCAGAGAAGTGTGGTCTAAACATTGATGTCTAGTGTCTGTCCCCACAGGACACAGGAGAGCACTTGCCCAGCTTGCTGCAGGACCTCGCTGAGAGCGAAAGTGAGAGCAGGGTAAGTGTCCCACCTGACCGCCATTCCTGGTGACATTTTTGTTATTATTGTTACTTCTTTGTATGCTGTTTGGCGTTAGCCATTATTATCCGCTTTCTGAATTTTCTAATTCTTCCTTTGTCTTTCCTGAAGACTCTTAAGAAGAAGATACTTGAAAAAGAGACCTATATCCAAGAACTTTCACGTCTGTTTCAGAATGAGAAGGTAAACACAATTTGGGTTTTAACCTTACCTTGTATTTTGTGAGTATTGACACCCCTCCCACCCCGTTGTTATACCATCAGATGTGAACACTATGAAGGCCTTCTGACAGTTTCCATTAGTATTAATCTTTATGTATTTAATGGAACAGTTTACCTTTTAAGGTTTTTGGCTTGTTTAGCGTAGTTGTATGCTGTTAGACCACTTGGCGTAAGTCACCATAAATTCTGAATTGGGTGATGGGCCAGTTGCCCACAGAACCCTGGTAATTCTGGTCCTGGAAAGGCAGAGGTGAGAGGATCCCTAGGACTTTCTGACCAGCCAGACTAGAGGGGGCCTGTCTCAGAGGCGTGGATGATGGTTCTGAAGATGGCGCCTGAGATTGTCTTGTGATCCCATATATGTCATATATGTGCATGTGTGTGTATGTGTCCCGCCCCGACACCTGTACATAGCTGAAAACACATGCAAACACACACATGCACATTTGAGAACTATAAATTTATGTTTTCATTTCTTTGGAAATATTAAATAATTTTGTTATTTGGAGGAACATGTTGTAAAGTTTTACTTGGGTGGAGTGATGGCTTATGAGAGATAATTGGAAGGCACTGAATACACATGGAAGCTTTGCAGCTTAATATGAAGTCATTCGTGGGGCCACAGCCTGTGGGAAGGAGTGCTTTGCCCCGCCCACAGCGTGTGGGAAGGAGTGCTTTGCCCCGCCCACAGCGTGTGGGAAGGAGTGCTTTGCCCCGCCCACAGCCTGTGGGAAGGAGTGCTTTGCCCCGCCCACAGCCTGTGGGAAGGAGTGCTTTGCCCCGCCCACAGTGTGCGGGAAGGAGTGCTTTGCCCCGCCCACAGCCTGTGGGAAGGAGTGCTTTGCCCCGCCCACAGCGTGTGGGAAGGAGTGCTTTGCCCCGCCCACAGCGTGTGGGAAGGAGTGCTTTGCCCCGCCCACAGCGTGTGGGAAGGAGTGCTTTGCCCCGCCCACAGCCTGTGGGAAGGAGTGCTTTGCCCCGCCCACAGCGTGTGGGAAGGAGTGCTTTGCCCCGCCCTCTTCTCAGGCTGAGTCAGACTCTAGGCTCTAGCAAAGGTAAAGAGGCACAATAACTTAATTTTCTTTTCTATTACAGGAAAGCGCATTGAAAGCAAACCGGTTTTCTCAGTCAGTCAAAGTAGTACATGATCGTCTACACCTTCAAATTCAGAAACGGGAAGCTGAGAATGATAAGTTAAAAGAACATGTAAAGGTTATGAATATCCTTTTTTTAAATTTAAGTAACAAGATTAATGGAAAGCTAACTTTAATGACCTTAACTGTAGAATTCAGTGATAATAAAAAGATGTAATTTTGGTGTATCTGTGGAAAACACTGAATATAAATCTTAATCATAGGTGTCTAGCCTTCTAAATATTTAGATCCAGATCACTGTATGAAAATGTTTCTTTTTCTATTTCAGTCTAGGAAGAATGTGTGGAGATTTATAGCAGGTCTTGTTTTTATTACAAGCTCTAATAATGACACAGAGACTTTTTATTAATTATGAAAGCTCAGCCTTAGCTTAGGCTTGTTCCCAACTTGCTCTTAAAACTTCAGTTGGCCTGTGTATATTAATCTACTTTCTTCCATGTGTCCATCTGGCTGGTAAATCTTCTACCTCAGATTTTTTCCCAGAGTTCCTGTCTCTCTCTGGAAGTGCTGCCTCTCCTTTTCTGCCTAGCTCTTGGCCATTCAGCTCTTTATTAAACCACTCAGAAGGTACCTAGGACAGATGAGGTTAAATAGAGGCACATTGTCACACAATGTACAAAATGATTATCCTAGCAGAGATTTTAAATCTTCTAAATCTTTCTCATCATACAGTTATTTTATGTGGACATTTTTGTAAATTGTGGAAACATTAATAACTTAAGGACACCAAAATTATTGTTAACATTTGGTTGCAGAGTATTTTAGTCTTTTTCCACGTCTAAATAGCCTTTTTTATGCAATGCATAGTCTGACATGTCTCTAATAGGCAATCAACTAGTTGATCTTTTGTTACCAATTGTCGTAATTTTGAAATGAGCTTAGTTTTTGTATGCAGAGCACTGAGAGGTCCCTTTGTATTTGTGCAGTTGGAAGACATATCTGGTTTAATAGTCATTTTGAGGTCAGAACCTGAGGGTGTTGTTAGATGTCACAACCTAATTGGACTCACTATTTTATTTTTTGCCAAAGGCAAAGAAACAGTGTTGGTCTCTTCAGAGACGTCTACAGACCAAGGGCGAGGAGACCTAGACAGACCTCAGTTCTTGTCCTAATAATAGCAGACATCCGAAACCTGTAACCTACTTCAGGAACTCTCCATGTCCTTCCTCCGGGGCAAAGAGCTTTTCCCTTTCTAAGGACGTTAAGTAGATTTAATTGATTTTGTTCTTTGGTAATTTCATACATGTGTCTGGTGTGTTCTTCTCCACCTGTCTCCCTTCTGTTCCTGTCACCCCTTCCCTAGACAGTGACATTCACGTTTGCTTTTAGTCTATCTGTGGCTGTCTGTGTAGCTGTGGGTTTGGAGCTCTCCATCAGTGCCCAGCAGGAGTCGCTAGTGGTAGCCAGGTGAAGGCATTGGTTTTCATCAGTAGGAAATAGTTTTTGATTCCCCATACCTGCCCTTCCAAGAACCAGCATGAATATAGGAAACTCGGAACCAGATCTCAGGGAAGGCTGAGATATCACAGAGAGGAAACACCACAGTCAGATCTCACCCAGCTGTCTTCCAGCTTCCTCAGCCTCCTCCTCATGGCTTCTACTGCCTGCTCTGTCTTTCTATGTCTGCCTTAAATACTCTCTTCACCCAGTTGTTTCACATCCAGGTTAAGATTAAAGGCGTGGCACCATCACTACCTGCCTGGGAGCCTGGAGCTCCCTTTGTAAACTAAGCTGGCCTAAAATTCAGATCTGCTGGGATTAAAGGCGCAGATCACCACTTCCAGATATTCCCTATGCTGGGATTAAAGGTGTAAATCACCACTCTCTGATCCTCCTGGATTGACTGTGGGTAGATCCCTCTGGTATTTTAGACTGGTTTTTTACTAAATATGAAACATATCACCACATTCCACCATAGGCCTCATGGATCCTCTTTGCATGGGTGAAATAGGGCACGGTGACTGGCGTGCTGTCAGTGAGGAGCAGGTACTCACAGGCAAATAATATGACCTAGCCTATTATCTTTCATGGTTTTATAATGTCCTCAAATAGCAGTTGAGGATTTTTAATTCTAAATGGAATACTGAGTTATTTTCAAAGATATTTTTGTTTGTTTTTAAATATACTTGGTCAACCTGTAGACAGAATCTAAGGCTAACATACAGAGCTCTGCTGTGGTATCCCCATTCTGACATTGCCACTGCTGAGGGACTGTGAAATAGAGGCAGATGTAGGCCTCCTGTTCTGCTTTCCTATCACACACACTTTAACTGCACTTTGTATTTATTTGTAGATATTAATTATATTATGTAAAATAAATACATAAAATTTAGAATTGAAAGCAATAAATAATGTGGTGGAATTAGAATTCAGTTACAAGGTTTTGAGTTTAACAAGTTTATTTTTTAAGTGTAAAAACAATTCATTCTTCAATATAAATCTCACATTTTTTAATTGTTGTTCATTGGGCTTTAAAAATTTTTTAAAGATGCTTTGATCCAATTTTTCTTCCTAACTTTTTGTAGTATGTCAGTAGGGGTTAGAATATTTTTAGAAGAGATAGCAAATTATGATTTGTATAGGAAGGTGTATGTCTGTCCTACTGTGTCTCTACACACATATATACACAGTAGGACTTATTGTAGGTCTACTGTGTAACCTGTCTCTCTCTCTCACACACACACACACACACACACACACACACACACACACACACACACACACACACACGCAGATTTTGTACTATTTCATATCTGTCCATTCACTTGGAAAATGACAAAGGCTTTATTTTGAAAATAAAAATGATTTGCTAATTTCAGTCTATCCCTGGACTATTGAAAAGCAGGAACACCTAACCCAGCCTTGACTTTAGGATGAATGGATCGGCTTGCCTAGAGTAGATGTGCCAGCTGAGCTCACCCACCCTGGGGCTTCTTGCCCTTTTTGGGGAGGGGGTGGGTGGATGGGAAGGGGCGAGGCTGAAGGCTGGGAGGGATTGGAAAGAGGGAAGGGAGGGGGAGCAGGGGATACATGGATAAAAAAAGGCATTTTTTTTTTATAAAAATAAGAAAATGAACGTACAAAAAGAAGGAAATAAAAACAGGGTTTGAGAATTTTCTTTATGTATACAATGTATTATATCAGCTCCCAGCCATCTTGTCATTCCAACACGTACTTCTAACTTTATGGCCTCTTAAATTTTGTGAGAAATTAAGCAAATGTCAAATTGCACTGTGTAGTGGCGACACCCTGTGGCCATCTAGAGGAATGTCTGTTGTATTTCCTGTGGGCGTGTCTGCATCGTGTGGGGGCAACACCGACACCTTGTGGCCATCTAGAGGAATGGCTGGTGTATTTCTTATGGGCGTGTACTTTCTCACACATGGCCTTTTTTTTTTTTTTTTTAAAGATAATTTTGTAGAGCCAGTCTGCAGAGATGAAATTCAAAGACATGCTTCTTTTTTCCCCCATTTTTTACTTAAAGTTTTTTTTCTATATCTACCATTGTTCACCCTCCCTTCCCTCCTTCCAGTCCCTCCCAGTCCTCCCTCAGTCTCCCCCACCCCATCCCCCCATCCATTCCCTAAGGAAAGCAAAGAGTCCAAGGTGGCTCAGTTCAATCTGGTATATCCAGTTGAGGTAGGTCCGAGTCTCTCCTCCCAGTATTAAGGCTGGGTTAGGTGTTCCTCTGTAGGGAATGGGCTCCAGGATGTCAGCTCATGCATGGGAACATACTCTGGTCCTACTGCAAGAGACTCCACAATCTGCCCACACCATTTGACAGTCATCTACCTTTGGAGGTTTAGTTCCTTTCCCTGAAGCTTCCTCTGCAGTTGTTTCTGAGCCAGTGAGCTCCCCTAGCTCGGGTCAGCCATCCCTGTGTGTCTCCTCCTCATGATCCTGATCCCTTTGCTCATATACTCTCTCGTCTTTCAGCTGGACCAGGAGCTCGGCCTGGTGCTTAGCTTTGGATCTCTGCTTCTTCCTCTCTCCATTGCTGGATGGAGTTTTTATAATGATAATTAGGGTAGTCATTCATTTGATTATAGGGAAGTCCTGTTTAGGCACCCTCTCCACTACTGCTTAGAGTCCTAGCCAGGGCCGTCTTGTGGGTTCTTGGAGGTTTCCTTAGCACCCGGTTTCTTTCTAACCCCACAGTGGCTCCTTCTATGAAGATGTCCATTTCTTCTCCTTCTCTGTTGCTCCTTCTCTCATGACCTGTTCCTGCTTCTCCTTGCTCACTTCCTGTTGTGATCACAATTTACTCAGGAGATCTTCTTTGTTACCCCTTCCCAGGTGGATCCTTAGGTGTCTCTATTAAGTTCCTTCTGTTATCTAGCTGTTGGAGGTTGTGGATTGTAGCCTGGTTATTTTGCTTTTTTTTTTCTAAAATCCACTTATGAGTGAGTACGCACCATGTCTATCTTTCTGGGCCTGCATTACCTCACTCCGAATGATACTCTCCAAGTCCATCTATTTGCCTGCAAATTTTATGAGGCCTTTTTTTTTTCTGCTGAATAGTACTCCATTGTGTAAATGTACCACAATTTGTTAATCCATTCTTCAGTTGAGAGGCATCTAGATTGTTTCCAGTTTCTCGCTGTTACTAATAATGCTGCTATGTATATAGTTGAGATAATGGCCTTGGGGTAGGAATGTGCATCCTTTGGGTATATGCCCAAAGTGGTATTGCTAGATTCTTGATTCCCAGTTTTCCAAGGAACTGCCATACTGCATTCCAGAGTGGCTGTACAAGTTCACACTCCCACCAACAATGGAGGAGTGTTCGTTCCCCTTGCTCCACATCCTCTCCAGCATAGGCTGTCATCTTCTATCTTTTTAATTTTAACCATTCTGAGAGGTGTAAGATGGTATCTCAGAGTTGTTTTGATTTGTATTTTTCTGTTGGCTAAGAATGTTGAACAATTGCTTACGTGTCTTTCATCCATTTGTAATTCTTCTATTGAAATTCCCTTTTTAGCTTTCAACTCCATTTTTTAATTGGATTGTTTGGATTTTTGGTCTTTAGTTTCTTGAATTCTTTATGTATTTTAGAGATCAGTCCTCTGTCAGATGTAGGGTTGGTAAAGATCTCTTCTCATTCTGTAGGCTTTGTCTTATTGACTGTGTCCTTTGCCTTATAGAAACTTCTCAGTTTCAGGAGGTCCCACTTATTGATTGTTGTTCTTAGTGTCTTTGTTACTGGTGATATATTTAGGAAGTGGTCTCCTGTGCCAATGCATTGGAGGGTATTTCCCACTTTCTTTTCTATCAAGTTCAGTGTAGCTGGGTTTATGTTGAGGTCTTTGATCCACTTGGACTTGAGTTCTGTGCAGGGTGATAGGTTTGGATCTATTTGCATTCTTCTACATACTACCATACCATTTGTTGAAGATACTGTCTTTTTTCCATTGAATTTTTTGTCCTTTTTGTCAAAAATCAGGTGTTCATCGGTGTGCAAATTAAGGTCGGGGTCTTCGATTAGATTCCATTGGTCTGTTTTTATGGCAGCACCAAGCTGTTTTTGTTACTGTAACTCTGTAATATAGCTTGAAGTCAGAGATGACATTCTGTTAATTGAGCAGGATTGTTTTGGCAATCATAGGTTTCCTGTTATTCCATAGGAAGATGAGTATTGTTCTTTCAAGATCTGTAAAAATTGTGTTGGGATTTTTATGTGTGGATTGCAGTGAATCTGTAGATTGCTTTTGGTAAAATTGCCATTTTTACTGTGTTGATCCTACCTATCTAGGAGCATGGGAGATCTTTCCATCTTCTGATTTCTTCTTCAGTTTTTTTCTTCAATGACTTAAAGCTCTTGTCATGCAGGTCGGCCACTTCTTTGGTTAGTTACCCCAAGATATTTAATGTTATTTGCAGCTATTATAAGGGATGATGTTTCCCTGATTTCTTTTTCCAGCCCTTTAATCCTTAGTGTATAGGAGGGATATAAATATATTTATTATATATATATTATATTCAGTTAATCTTGTACCCTGCTACATTGCTGAAGGTGTTTATCAGTTCTGGGAGTTCCCTGGTATAATCTTGGGCTCACTTCTGTATACTCTTATATCATCTGCAAATAGAGATAGTTTGACTTCTTCCTTTATAATTTATATCCCCTTAATCTCCTTTTGTTCTCTTGTTGCTTCAGCTAAAACTTCGAGAATTATATTGAATAGATAAGGAGAGAGAGGACAGCCTTGTCTTGTTCCTGATTTTAGTGGGATTGCTTCAAGTTTCTCTTCATTTAATTTGCTGTTGGCTGCCATCTTGCTAAATATCGCCATTATTATATTTAGATATTTTCCCTGTATTTCTGATCTCTCCGGGACTTTTATCATGAAGGAGTGTTGAATTTTGAAAGACATGCTTCTTAATTATAATTTTAATGGAAGTGAAGGGAAACAGCTTTTATTGGTCACAGGATTAAATAGGAAAGGCTATCTACTGTTGGGTGTCCTAAGTTTATTTTTAGTTGAAACAGCTGCCCCAGAATTGGGAGCTTCAAGCACGGATTTTGTTATTTCAGATTTAACATGCACGTAGTTTTAAAAATGTAAATGCATGACAGTCTCTGGTCATTAGTTCTTAATACTTAATGTTTATGAATATTTACATACAGCACTTAATTCTCAGATACTTAGAATAATTTGAAAAGAAAATGTGACAGTTGTCACACTAGACCAGCTTTTTCATGTTTTACAAGCATGTCGCTGAGTTGGCCTAGCCAGTTAGCACCATCCCATTCAGTGGCTGCAAGCCTGCCCTTCGACCCCTCTGAATTGTTTGTGTGGACCTGGTAGCTAGTGATTTATCTAAGCTCTGCTTGGCCTTGGAGATGATCATTTTATAATCGTGCCACTATAGGGTAGAGCAGTGTTTTTATTCTCCAGCCTGTAACTGTTGAGCGTCGGCAGAGCTTCCAATCCTAAAGTTAAGTTTGCTCACCAGGCCTCTGCGTCTCTTGTCTCAGTCCTTCATGCCCTGAGCACCTTGCTCGCCTAAGGCGCTCCCAGGTGTTTGGTAAATTACCAGTTCTTTTGAGCTTTGCATACCTAGGATTAAGATCATATTTCCAACTGTTCTGTGTTATATTTCATATGTGAACTAAATGTGTCTGCTCACGGAAGTTTTAAGGAAGCTGATGTTTCTGCCACAATCACAAATATTAGTCTCTTTAGTCATGGTACCATTAGTTTCATGTATACTGAAATATTTTGAATTTTCATTTTTTAATTTGTTGCAAGAAGTTTTGTCTATATTACCTCTTATCATTATTTAACTTTTTAAATAAAATGTGTGTGTGTGTAAGATGACATATTTTTTTGTGATAGTTATATAAATATTGAAGCCCTGGTATAATTTAATTGCTTTTGACATTTTTTAGAGCTTGGAAACCCAAATAGCCAAGTGGATCTTGCAAATGAAAATGAGTAAGCAGGAGGCTGTCACCGTCAAAGAAGCAAGTAGGCAGAAAGCCGTGGCTCTGAAAAAAGCATCCAAAGTTTACAGACAAAGGCTGCAGCACTTTACAGGGGATATTGAGCACCTCACTTCCCAGATTAGAGATCAGGTGAGTGCGCATTCTCGAGTAAGATGCTTCCTGTACTTAAATGTCAGAGTTAGGTCGAAGGCAGGGTTAGCTGGCTACATAGTTAGCATAGTTACTTAGACAGCGTAGTTAGACAGCATAGTCAGACAGTAAGATAGCACAGTTAGACAGTATAATTAGATAGCATAGTTAATTAGGCAGTATAATTAGTTAGATAGCATAGTTAATTAGGCAGTATAATTAGTTAGATAGCATAGTTAATTAGGCAGTATAATTAGTTAGACAGCATAGTTAGTTAGCAGAGTTAACACTGGAAAGCCTGGGATAATGGTGCCATTCTTATCCATGTTACTATTAATGGTATAAAAATTTGCTTATTTTTTTGCTTTAGACTTTTATTTTGAAAAGTTATTATCTTAAAATACAAAATTCGAATTATATAGTACTTTTGGGGGCTTACTGAAAGGAAATGTAAGTGTATGCCATGTTCTCCCCCCCCTTACCCAACACACACAAACACACCCCAAAAGCTTTTATGGCTAGCTAAGAGTAAGGCTTCCTCCCTACTGCCCACTGGAAAGTTACAGTGCATATTAGCATATTAAAGGCCCTGAGAAGGCTTTCAAAAGGCAGCAATGAGGGCATGGAAGTAAGAATTTCCCACACTTAACCACAGAACTCTTCTAGTACCCACAAAGCAGCTCTTGGAAACGGTTCTGAGAAATATCAGTTTGGGAAATGCTGATTTATGTTATTAGACCATATGACTTTATTCAGTAATTCACTTCATTTAACCTCTGTAATGCATTTGAAGCCATATGCTGACGTAAACAAAACATGTGAAAGATATCTTTGAGTATAACACAAAGCTGAAAAATGGACTTAATTCTTTGTTCTTCTTGAAAATCATTATTCTTATTTATTTGCCCACTAATAAAATATTCATTGTTTCTGTGGCTCACTAGTATCCCTCTTAAGAACGTATGCTAAGGCTTATAGATTTATTAGTAGCTTCTGGAAATGAAAACAGACTTGTGTAAAAGCTTGTACAAACAAAATAAGTTAATACTTTATAAGCTCAAATGTCACCATTTAAAGTTCTAATATTTAAACACTTGAGTATAACCAGTTATTGAATTGAAGACCAGGCTCAGCGTCTACTAGATTGTAACCTGGATGGAATACCTACAGACGCTTGAAGTGATGGACACTAATTCTGGCATGATGCTCTTGAGGCCTTTCCATTGAGTTAGCATCACCAGAGCCCCATGCTGATTTGAAAAGTCCCCTGTACTGGTTAGCCCTGGTATTACTGAGGGTATTTAGCCTCTCTGACCTTCCACTTCTTTTATGAACTAGGGCATCAGAATGCTGCTCACCTCAAGTGACTGTAGGTGCATGCATGTGAAAGCAGATGAGCTGCTGTGTGCAGGTGGCTGCTGTGTGCAGGTGGCTGCTGTGTGCAGGTGGCTGCTGTGTGCAGGTGGCTGCTGTGTGCAGGTGGCTGCTGTGGCAGGTGGCTGCTGTGTGCAGGTGGCTGCTGTGGCAGGTGGCTGCTGTGTGCAGGTGGCTGCTGTGTGCAGGTGGCTGCTGTGCAGGTTACTGCTGTGTGCAGGTGGCTGCTGTGTGCAGTTGGCTGCTGTGGCAGGTAGCTGCTGTATACAGGTGGCTGCTATGGCAGATGGGCTGCTGTATGCAGGTGGCTGCTGTGGCAGATGGGCTGCTGTGTGCAGGTGGCTGCTGTGTGCAGGTGGCTGCTGTAGCAGGTGGCTGCTCTGATGGTCGGCTGCACCTCTGGCTTTAAGTTCTTTCTTTCTCATTGTCACTGGCTCTTTTTGACCTCTAATCACTTATCTTTTCAAAGGCCTTCTCTCAGGGAAAGCCTTCCTTTACTACTCATTAAGTAGCAGACCTTTAACAATTAATTAATCATATTAATGTTTTAATTTTTTATGGTATTTATTTCTTTCTGAAGCTATCTCATGTTTTATTCACCCTCCTCAAGTATATCTTAAGCTTGACATACAAATGAGTTCAACAATGAGACATTTTATTGAATTCTCATTTGGTTTACAGCACATGTACTGCAGTACACAACACAGAGCAATCAGAGGGGATGGGCTTTGGAAGGGTCTGCAGTAGTTAGCTGCAGAAGCAGGTCCAGTTCAGTGAAAGGTGTGGGAACCTGCTATGTGTCTTTGCATATGGACAGATGAAGAAGAGATGCGGACTTTGCATATCTAGTATATACATACATTTCTCCCATGGGTTTAATTCCTCAGTATCTTACATAATGTGCATTATAATATAAGCTGACTTTATAGTATACATTATAGCTCTTACTTCATAATTTATATTAAATTTATCTTACACAAAGTATGAAATAAGGTACTAGTCTTTAGCATAACAAACATTTCTGTGAAAAAACGTAGGCAATATCTTGCACATACAAGATGACCCATAAACTCTTTTCTAAGATGAATGAAAGATGGAAGGACAGAGGAAAATAGTGTTAACTGCTGTCCAGGCTCTCTGTGGGTCCTCTGGTTCATGGTTAATTGACATTCCTCTAAGTTGCGAGTTAGCTCCACTGTAGAATGTGGACAAAGCCGCAGAGTGGTGCAGAGAGCCATTGGCATTTACTGAGCGCTCCTGGCATGGTCCAGACCCCTACAAGCAGCAATGAAGAAAACAGACCAAAGCCCTCCCTGTGTATCTCTCATTCAAAGTGGCTGGGCTACTGCTCCTGTCTGCTGACAGCAGCGGTGTTGGCAAGCTGGTGAGTGACCTCTACATAGCCAGTAAGGCTGCATTTGGAGGTGCTGGGAGCTGGGGAATTGCAGATAGAGTATATATCATGGGAAACCCTCTTCTTACACGTATGTGGTTGTTAGCTCTTTGTGTAAAGAATGGAAAAGGAAGATGCATCCATACGTTAAAATTAAAATTATTTTATTAATTGTGAAATATTAAAACTAGTCACATCAGCATCTTAAAATGGTAAGTTGGAACTTTACTGTGTACATACACATAAAGTGTCAGTTATATGGGTATCTTATTAAAGCTTTAAAATTTTTCCTATATTAAAAGCTTCACACCGAACCTCTCTATACATGAAAAGTTCCATGCTTTACTACTGAAGGAGTGTTTTCCTATTTACAATGTGTTTGTGTCTAAGACCTGAAAAATAACAAAACTACTTTTAAGCTACAAGATGAATGCTTTATGTATTTTTAGGAAGCCAAGTTGTCTGAAGCAGTTTCAGCTTCTGATGCCTGGAAAAGTCATTATGAGAAAATCATAATAGAAAAAACTGAGCTGGAAGTTCAGATCGAAACCATGAAAAAGTAAGTCAGAATTTAGATCGTCATTGTGTAACAAGGAGCCACTGATTCTTCTCCAAGACTGCATGTTTGCGCCTCGGGAGTCTGTGTAGTTGAGGCGCGGCTGGTAATGCTCACACTGTTCTTCAGGTTGAAGTATGAGTGAGAATAACCAGTTGCTCCTCAAACACATATTGCCAGTCCCGTCTTAGAGGTGAAATTTGCAGATTTGCACTGTGTGCTTGTGTGTCCATCTGTTATTTCTTCTAAATATACTTTGTTCTAAGTAGAAGTGACATCTCTCAATTAAACAAGGATATGAATGAAGCAAAATTTATTAATGTAACTGTCTTAAAATCCTAAAAATGATTATTCCTTAATTAAAGGTCTGAAGTACATAACAAAATATTAATGAGTAAAGTTATATTTTGTTCTTTGACACTGCTGCTAAAGAACAGTAGCAGACCCTAAGATTTGCTTTAGGTTCTTTTTGTGCTGATATGCTTTATCGTGGAGAACTAACGTGTAATTTGTGTCTGAAGATGAGGTGTCATTGCCTCACTTGGTCCTTCCTTTAAACTTGTCTCCATGTGTGGGTGCATGTGCTTGCTTGTAAATGTGTGTGTGTGTGTGTGTCTGTGTGAGTGTGTGTGTCTTTGTATGAGTGTGTGTCTGTGTGAGTGTGTGTGTCTGTGTATGAGTATGTGAGTGTGTGTTTGTCTGTGTGTGTGTCTGTGTGTTTGTCTGTCTGTGTGTGTGTGTCTGTCTGTGAGTGTGTGTCTGTGTGTGAGTGTATGCATGCCTGTGTGTGAATGTGTGTGTATCTATGTACCTGCATGTGTGTATGTGTGCTTGCCTGTATGTGTAGTACCTGTGTGTGTGTGTCTGTGTGTGAATGTGTGTATGTGTGTGTGTATGTACCTGCATGTGTGCGTGTGTGCCTGCCTGCATGTGTATGTACCTGCGTGTGTGAGTGTGTGTGTGTGTGAATGTGTATAAGTGTGTGTGTGTATGTACCTGCATGTGTGCGTGTGAGCTTGCCTGCATGTGTATGTACCTGTGTGTGTGAGTGTGTGTCTGTGTGTGAATGTGTGTGTATATGTACCTGCATGTGTGCGTGTGTGCCTGCTTGCGTGTGTATGTACCTGCGTGTTTGTGTGTGTATGTGTGTGTGTGTGCGTGTGTGTGTGTGTGTATTTTCACATGCATTATTTATGAAGCGTGGGCATCCAGGAAGCTTTGAGCACAGCCCTGTGTTACTGCTCCCGTTCCCTTGCCCTGCCCGTTCTGCTTCCTTTCTGGACCTTCCCATTTTAGTCAGTACACCCTGCCAGAATAATTTTAAAAACACTTATAATCTGTTATTTGAATGAAATTTTCCATGCTCTCCTTATTTTATAAAGGCAAATTGTTAATCTTCTGGAAGATTTGAAGAAAGTGGAAACGCATGGAAAAAATTCATGTGAAGAAATTCTTAGAAAACTTCACTCACTTGAAGATGAAAATGAAGCCTTAAATATCGAGAATGTGAAGTTGAAGGTAGTGTGTGTTTGTGTGTGTGTGTGTGTGTGTGTACATGTGTGCATGCGTGTGTGTGCACACTTAGTAACAGTAGCTTGGAGTAAAGGCAAGATTAGGTAATGCTCAGGTATTGTTTTGTCTTTCATGTTTCTCATATTATATTATTAAGATAGATAATTTCTAGATATACATATAATGCCTGTGTTTATGCATGTGTTTTAAGCTTTTTAGTTACAAATACAAAAATAAGCTTAAATTGCATTTAGCAGAACAAAGCAAGGCTCATGATGTTGAACAACTCTCTCTTTGTCTCAACTGTAAAACAGTTTATCTACTCTCTAATTTTAGCATCGAATCATCCAAAATTGCATTAGCTTTACTGCACAGAACTGTTTGTAGGTGCCATGGTTACCATATGATACACCACCAGGCTGCGTCTGTTTGAAACCAGAAAGTATGTTCTTGGCTGCTTTATAACCAGAAAGAATTCTCAGCTGAGCCAAGTCTTAGGAGTGATTAGTTTATGTGTGTCCCAGAGAAGAGACCGAGAGGAAGATTTTATACTTCCATAGAGAAAAGGCACTTGAGTTCTTAGACACAGACACGCCTGTGGCTGAATGGAAGTTAGCTGAGCATGAGGGCACCATTCTCTGCTTCACAAAGCAAGTTAGAAAAGAAGGGTTTGAGCCATGAAATAAATAATCACAGAGTTCTCCAGGATTGTGTTCTAGAAACAGAAATAGAAGTTTAAGAAGAGTAGAGAATTTTGATGTCAAACCCTCCCATGAAGGGACCTTCAATAATTATGAAATTCAAAGCCTGGAATCCCATCATTTTTTTAAAAATTCATCAATAAGTGCCTAAAAAGTCCACCGAAACTTTCCTAATGTGAACATAATTTTAAACATCCAGTAATCATAATCGTTTCAAGGAAAGGAAGCAAGTGTGCTTCCATATTCGTGGTCCTGGATCCTGGAGATCCTGGGCCTCCCTGCCAGCCGGGCTGGTCTCCAGATGTCCTGGAGTCTCATGGCCGCCTCACCTTGACCTGTGCTGCGGGCCTAGTTAGGGGTTCTCATTTTGTTAGAATATATCTTTACATTTTTAACCTTACAAAGGAGAAGATAGGAAGAAGTGCATGTAAACGGGCTTCACGTGTCTGAAATATCTTTATTCTGCCTTCATTTGTTTGACTTCAAGTGGGTACAGCATCACAGAGAGAGGATGGTCTTTTCCTTGGATTCCTCTGCAGTTACACTTGCTAATAGAAGCTGTCTGCCACTCCTTTTTAAAGTTTTTTTTTTTTCATGTTACATACAACCACAGCTCCTCCTCCCTCCCTTCCTCTGACTCACCCCCCTACTTCCCTACCTCACCCTTCTATCCACTCCTCAGAGAGGGGACCTTGGTAGAAGAAGCCATTTTGGGGTTAGTGAAAAACCTGGTGCTGGGAAATTCCCAGCAATCCACGAGATGACCCCAGTTAAGACTCCAAGCAATAATGGAGAAGGTATCTGAACTGGCCTCCCCTGTAATCAGATTGATGACCACCCTAATTGTCGTCATGGAACCTTCGTCCAGTAACTGATGGACGCAGATGTGGACACAGCTAACTAAGCACTGGGTTGAGCTCCCAGTGCAGGTGAAGAGAAGAAGGGGGAAGTTATATGAGCAAAGGGGTCCAGATCATGATGAGGAAACCCACAGAGACAGCTGGCACGAGCTATTGGGAGCTCACTGACTGTATTGACAGCTGGGGAACCTCCATGGGACTGAAATAGTCCCTCTGAGTGTGGGTGACAGTTGTGTGGCTTGGGCAGTTTGTGGGATCCCTGGCAGTAGGACCAGGATTTATTCCTAATGTATGAACTGACTTTTTGGAGCCCAATCCCTATGGAGGGATACCCTACTCAGCCTTGATACAGGGGGGAGGGGCTTGGTCCTGCCTAAACTTGATATGCTAGTAGGATTGTTATTCTGGGGAAATCCCACTTCAAATTTATGTTGGACTTTCAAATATTCCTTTATATTTGCTGTGTTACTATTTCATACACATTTGTATAGGTATGTTATCTTTGTGTGTCTTCCTTGGAATGCTCTCTCTCCCTTTCCATTTTCTTGCATTCAGGATACATTGCTGATTGCACTAATGAGTTATTGACCTGGAGTGAAGCTCTTCAGTCTCTGTTTTTGCTCAGCTTTTGTTGGGGAGGGATAGATTTCTTTTTATATATAAATCTCAGGACCTCCTGCCTGAGGAGAGTGCTGCCCACAGTGGACTGGGCTATTTTTATCAATGAATTATCAAGACAACCCCTCGCCGACATTCCCACAGGCCAGCCTGAACTAGGCGTTTCCTCAGTTGACTGTAGGCTGGATTAAAGTTAAGGCTGATGAAGATAATATCTTTAGTAGATACTAGTAGTTTTCTTCCATGCAGAGAACAGACATGCTGTGCCTACTGTGAGATATTTCCTTCTTCTAGTACATCCCCATCCATATGTAGTTGTCATCAGCTCCTCAGAAATTAACATAATGCCTTTGACTTTGCTGCTCCTGCTATGAGTAATGACTGTGTCTCTTACCTGGTCTGTGCCTCCTGCTAGCATCTGTGAAACTACAGCAGGCTAGCTGGTGTGCACACAAGGAGAGCATCCTTCCAGTCCTAACGTCTTAGTAGAGTTTGTGCTGTTCTAAAGTCACATACAGTTTTGTCTGGATCGTCTCGCATAGCTTTGTAATGAAAAGCATTTAATTTGTTTGATGCTTCTTTAGCAGTAGGCCAAAGCAGGTGGTTAACCTGTTTCCCTGGGTAGTTGTAGTTTATTCACGGTTTATTTACAGCCCATGTTTCCCCTAGTGGCTTAAAACACAGTGCTGACTATATACTATGTTTTGGGTTTTTGTTTTGTTTTGTTTTGTTTTTTCCTTTTTCCGCTGTCTTCTGTGTTCTTAGTATCTTGACAATTTAATTCTTTATAGATTTTACAATCTAGCAAACTGGATAGTGTTCACTTAGTATCCTTTATAAATTCTTTGGTCTTTCCTATTTGTTCTCTCATATAAGGTGTTTTTGTTTCTGTACTTTTCGTTTTGAGAGTGTGTTTTATTAAGGAGCGTTGGCTGGCCTAGACCTTGCCACAATTCCCCTGCCTTTGCCTTGTAAGTCCAGGTTTGTAGTCATGTGCCACCATGCCCAGCTGCCACACGAGTTCTGAGTTAGTGTTATCATGTCACCTCCAACTGCTACACTTTTGGTTGAGATTGAAAAGTGTTAAATGAATGTGGGAAACTTGATGTGTCAAAATTATTAATTCTTCTCAATCAGAACACAACTTATTCTTAGCTCTCTTGTCAGTAAATTTTTAAGAATATGTCCTGTGCACTGATTAAATTCATTCATGGGTATTAGTTATTGATTTTAGGTGGCAACTATGCCATCAAATGGTCATTTTATTGATGTTGATGAATGAGGTATGTTTTAATAATTCTTCAACATGGATTGTAATGTTCTTTTGGCTGAAAACTCCCATCAATCATTTCTTTCTTTCTAGAGTACACTGGATGCTTTGAAGGATGAAGTTGTTTCTGTTCAAAGTGAACTCGTAGAATTACAAGAAGTAGAAAAACAGCAGAAAACCCTCATTGACGTATATAAATCGCAGGTGATTTCCATTTGTTTTTATTTTTATTAAAATCTGTAGATGACTTAAATCACTCTGACTCGAGTGGACAGAACTGAAGAGATGGGGCGAGTATCTGTGACATAGCACCATGTGTCTCAGACATTCCTTGATACCTCAGATGCCTTCATAAGGCTAGTCTTGCCAATTCCTGATGTCAGTGCTACTTACGGAAATATTAGCTATTCTTAAGAGGAAATCTAAAATTGATTGCATAAGTATGGTGAGAATCTTAATGTGGGATTTTGCTAGTATATTTAATCACATCGATTTAAAACAATGACATTCACGTAGGGTCATTAAGTCCAGTGCTCCCTTTCCCTAATAAATAATGATAGTGTGCTTGCTCCACAAGCATGAGGACCTGAGTTTGGATTCCCAGCATCGGACTATAAAGCTGAGCACAGTAGTGTCCATTTATAATTCAGCACAGAGCGTGGAGGTGAGGGGTGGAGACAGGGATCCCTGGAGCTCCTGTCTACCAGCTCAGCCAAATTAGTAGTTTATTGCAGTGAGAAATCCTGTCTTAGAAAATAAGGCAGGGAACCATAGAGGAGACACCCAACTCTGACCTTTAACATCCACACAAAAGTGCATACACATGCAGTCATGTACACACACATGCACCACAGACACACAAAAGAATAAACGGTGGTTTAACTAAAGTAGAATGCATGTCCAATGATAAGTTACAGTTGAGATTTTGGTTTTGGAAATGCAGTATTGCAGGAAAACTTTATGGAAAAGACTGGATATGTACTGGTGCTTGCATGATGGAAAGCAAATTGTTCATAAAAGAAAGAGCTGTTACTGGCGAGTGTGAATTAAAGAGTAGCGAGGGACTGGGGTGTGGCACAGTCAGAGAGTGCTTGCATGGCAGGTATGAGGCCTTGGGTCCAGTCCCCAGCATTGTGGGAAGGAGGGGGTCCGAGGAAGGAAGACAGAAGGAAAGAAAGCATATTACAGGCAGAAGCTAGGGTGGAGTAAAGTGTAGCAAGCAAGAGGGTCTGCATCTAGATGGGCTGGGTGGCCGCTGAGATACCCAGCTGATGTCATGCAGGCAGGAGGTATGCTTGGGTGTAAGGCCTCAGTAAGAATGCCTCATCTGAATATACCATATTGTAGCTGCTGGGCAGTGTGCACAGTTCACCCATGTTCCGTGGATGGATTTTGGTTTGATGGGGAATTTTTCTTTCATTGAAAATATATTTTCTTCAAATGACAAATCCTGATTATATTTTCTTTCTTTCCTCTTCTCTTTCAAGTTCCTTCACACCTCCCTCCATTCAGATCCTTTCCTGTCTCTCATTAGCAGGCTCCTAAGGGATAATAATGAGATAAAGTATATTAAATTATAATAAGATAAAACAAAAACTAATACATCCCAATTGGGTAAAACAAGGAAAAGAGCCCAAGGGAAGGCACAGGAATCACAGACCACTTGCTTGCACCCTCAGGAATCCCATATAAACATTAGCGTGAAAGCAGAGGATTGGTACAGACTCAAGGCCCTGGGCACAGGCCTGTCTCTGTGACTTTATATGAACGTTGCATGTGCTGATTTAGAAAGCCCTGTTTTCCTGGTGTCTTCCATCTCCTCTGGCTCTTACATGCTTTCTATCTTCTGTGGGGCTCCCTGAGCTTTACGGGGAAGAATTTGATGGGAACACCCTGTTTAGGGCTAAGTGTCCTAAGGTCTCACTCTCTGCATAATGTCTGGCTGTGATTTCTACGTTTGCTTCCTATCTGCTGCAGGAGGAAGCTTCTCTGATGCTGGCTGAGCAAGGCGCTGATCTATGAGTATGGCAGAGTGTGATGAGGAATCGATTTTAGTTCTACTTTTTGTTTGTTGCTTGTTTGCTCAGAACAGTAGAATTTGGTTTTACATTAGGTCCATGGGCTATTTAGTGCCAGGCTGTTGGTCACCAAGCAGTGTCAGGTATGGGTTCCATCTTTTTAAGTGGGTCTCAAGTCAAATCAGATATTGGTTGGTTACTTCCACAAGCTCTATGCCACCCTTGCCCTGGTTTATCTTGCAAACAGGACACCATTGTAGATGGAAGGATTTGTGGCCAGCTTGGTGTTTACTTTTGTCCTTTGGTTCTGTGCAGAGCACCTTCCTGTACCAGAGATGCTAATATGTATGGGTGAAGGGTCTGTGGGCAGCTCGACATCTCCATGTTCCATGAGTTGTGGAGGTGTTGTCCTTGGCAATGGAGCCTTGTCAGTTTGTGGCCTGTTGTCCTGCCAGCAGGCTGGGTTATTTGGGGATTCCCACTGGACCTGTTTGGCCAGCAACTCAATTAGGCGTAACCAAATCCTGGTATTGGAAGTTTTGTTTGATGACAAAAGACAGTTGAGGACTTTGTTTTCCCCATTATTTGGAGACTTCATTTAGATCGCCTTCATATGTGCATGTGTATATGCATAAAGAAGCCTCTGCTGTATTAGGCTTCCATACTACTCTTTGATGACTCTTAATTTTAGATGTTTCTCCGTATTCCCTCCCATGGCCCCCACTTGATTATCCTTCATTGTTCCAGCCCACCCATCCATAACTGTCTATTCAGTTTTCTCTTTTAGTGAGATCTGCCCCCTGTAGTCTCTAACTCTTTACCTGCCCTTTGTAGTTCTATGTATTGTAGCTTGGCTATCATTGCCTAACAACTAATATCCACACACAATCAAATACATCCTACGTTTGTCTTTCTGGGTCTGGGTTACCGCACTCAGGATGATTTTTTCTACTTCCATCGATTTGCCTGAAAATTTCATTATTTCATTTTTTAACATCTGAGTGTAATGTAAATTGTGTAAATGTACCACTTTTTTTTTTTTATCCATTCTTCTGTTGAGGGACATCAAGGTTGTTTTCAATTTCTGATTATTATGCATATGTCAGCAGTGAACATGGTTGAACAAGTCTCTCTGTGGAAGGATGAAGCATTTTGGGGGTATGTGCTCACAAGTAGTATAACTGGACCTTGAGGTAGACCAGTCCCCATCTTCCTGAGGAACTGACACATCGATTCCCATAGTGGCTGTACAAGTTTACATTCCCGCCAACAATAGATAGCCGTTCCCCTCAGTCTACACCCTTGCCAGCAGGAGCTATCACTTACTTTATTGATTTTAGCCATTCTGACCTGTGTAAGAGGAAATGAGAGACTAGTTTCTTGAAGTAGCAATGACCTGAAAGTGAACGTTGATGTCATCTTTAGGCCCAAATAGAGAGTATAAGAAGTGCATCTATCAGAGAAGACAGGTGGACAATGGAGGGATGAGTTCTAAGGAATTCTGTCAGGAGTAACGTCACACAAACATGCTGAGAAAGAAATGATTTCTTTCAAATACAGATTCAAAGTGAAATAAATGGAAATACATGCTTTAGCTTTTATTTCATGTTATACTTAAAATAATACACCGTACTTTACAGTCTGTGCTTTTTTTTTTTTTTAAGGTACAAAAGTTGCAAGAAGCAGCTGACATGGTAAAAAGCAGATGTAAAAAATTGCTACATGAAAATAACCTAATAATAGAAAACAAAAACAAAAAGTTAGAGAAGGTAAGTTTGAAATTGAAGTAATAAAATATTATACATGTGCGCATCCATTTGGCCACGGGTATCATCCAGCTGCTGCTTCTCTGTCATCTCACTGTGCCTAAGAATGGTGCTGCAGAGTCCCTCTGCGACTTTGTATTTCCCCTTGAAGATAAAATGCTCTCCCAGGCTTGAAGTGCTGTTTATTTGTGAGAATGTCTTTTTACTTTTTTATTCATATTTGAGAAATAGCATAATTGATTCCTTCATTTTCTTGACACAGGAGTAGATTAAAACTAAAAAGGCCCAATTATTTATTAGTGAGATCTATCTGCAGTAAAATGCAGACTAGTCTCTCCTCTTTTCTATTTTTACATTTTTTGTGTGTCTAAAAAAATTGCAGAGTAAATATTCTCTGGTAAATGCATTCTGGGAAGAAAAGTGATATCTTGAAAAACCTCTCCTTTCATACACCCAGTTGAGAAAGAAGCAAGAGAAGGCAGTATTGGCAGGTGATGTTGTTTTGGGGAATATTTTTAAGTTTTTAGATGAAGCACATTCCCTTTTGGATTATTATTTATTTATTTATTTATTTTGGATTGTTTTGGTAAGGAAACAGAGAGTCATAGGACCCCAGTCCTCACTAAGAGCTCAGGGGTGTTAGTGGGCGGACCCAGAGTCTGGGAACTAAGAGAGGTATCACTGTCAAGACAAGGTCAGCCAGGACAGGCTACCAGGCCACCAAACGAGGAACCTGATCTTTTCTTAGAGCTGTTTCTCACCCACCTTAGCAGGCCGAAAAAGATGTCATTTCATGTTGTCTGCTTCTCACAGGCCTTTTCCCTCTCCTGCTAAGGAGTGCAGTAAAACCCTAGTTAAAAACTGGGGGAGGGGAGGGACCAGGTTTTCCAGTTACTGTTGCTAGAATGCTTTCTGGCTGTAGAATTAGAGAAGTGTATTATTTTACAAAATAAATTCTTTCCTGTATTTTTCCATTGCTTAAGTCTCCTGATTTTCTCATGGCTTCTTAGCTGTCTTGGGGATCCAGAGATGTGCTTTTTTCCCCCCTGGCTTTATCTCTTGTTTTTTCAAGATGGCCAGACATTGCACCAAAACTATAGGTGTCCCCAACTCAGACAAGATCTCCCTCTTGCATTTTCTCCATGAAAACACCACCCTAAACGTCACATTTTAGCTGTTTATAGTTACACAGACATTCGTTAGGCTGCATCATGACACGCTTCTTCCTTATTTCCAGAAATGCTACAGTTAAAAGGGGCAGGAGGTGAGGAAAGTCCCATGGGTAAAGTTAGATTCGCTCACATGGCAGAACAGTGACCATAGAGCCAAGTGAGAACCCACGCATTAGCTGTCTGAAGCAATGTTCAGTGAACTCTGATTTGGCCCAAGGAGACTGGAAGGGCAGCGTGAGTTACAAGGTCATAAAATTATAGTCACTGGGGAGCTCAAGATGACCCCGTGGAAAGGAAATGCACCAGCTCCTGAGTCACATGTGCTGCATGCGACACCTGAACTGGGCAGATAGCGCCACACTTACCTGCCACACAAGCATTTTGAAAATAAATTAATTCTGGTTATATGTCTCATGTAAATTAACATTTGTAAAGTACTTATCAATAACAAGCATGTCTAGTCTTTAACTTAGAAAGAATATTCCTGCTAAACATGTGACCCTGCGTTTATTTCCCCTGGTACCACACCTCAGATGAGAGGCCATTTGGAGTCTCATTTGAAGCAGGTAGAGCGAGCCCGCCAGTCCTTCACGTCAGCGGAACAGAGACTTCAGGAGTGTCAGGAGAATCTGCAGCGCTGCAAGGAGAGGTGTGCGGAGCAGGCGCACACCGTTAGGGAGCTTCAGGGCCAGGTGTCCCATCGTTCTGAGCTTGGAGGACGTGTTGAAGGAATACTCATCAGTTGAGGGGATTCGTGTCAGGTTGAATGTTTTACCCCTGTCTATATCAGCGGATGAAAATATTTCCGTGCAGATTTTCCACTGTCACCCTTGACATTTCCTGGTGACGCTGGTAATTGAAAGAGCCATCTAGGTTATTTATGTGAGTCTGCATTTGGACATGAGGGACACAGTGTGGTATGTAATGGAGCAAAACTGGGCTTCTCGATGTCAACAGAAGAGAAATAATAATTGACCTTGCAAAAATTAGAGTGCATTTTAGATAGAATTGTGCATCAGGCTTATTGGGATTAATTTCATCCTTTTACTTAGCACCTATCAATCCATCAGAACAGGGACCATGAGTATCCTCTTAATCACCATGCATCTACCACCTCCCTCGGTGCTTATCTCATAGAAAACACTCACACATGTTTCAGGGCTACTTCATGTTTTCTTAAAGATGCTTGAGCCTTAAAGATGCTTAAGATCTTAAAGATGCTTAAAGGTGTTTGAACCTGGTATTGGTGCCTGTTTCTTTACCTGCATAACTCTTTCAGGAAGAATTCACTTCCAAATTAATGAATTCAGCTTTTAAAAACACAAAGCAATCCAAGAAGAAATTCTTCTAGAAAAGGAATCATTATATTTTGCCTAAGTTGCTACTTTAATGTATGAGGAGAATTGTTTTTTATTTTATCTGTGTTGTATGGCTGTTTGCATGTCTGTGTACCACATGCATGTAATACCCACAGTGGCCACTAGAGAGCATCATATTCCCTAGGACTAAAATTAGGGAATGGTGGTGAGCCATATGTGGGTGCTGGGATTTAAACCTGGTTCCTCTGGACCTCTGAGCCATCTCTCCAGCCCCATGAGAAAATATTTTTGTTATTAAAGCTACTTAAACTTGGAAGGAATAGTCTGTCTTGACTGGAGCACCTATGTCTTTGATTTCTTTGGCTTTTACTTTCAGCTAGTATCTTCACAGGTAATATCAGTCATTTCAGTGAACATTACTGAGATAGGAGCCTTACATATCTCATTTAAAAGATTTAAGGTTTTCACGCACAATCTGTTGTTGTAGTCGTTTGGTTTCTGAGGCAGGGTTTCATGTAACTCATACTGGCCTCAGCCTGAGGAGGAACTTGAATTTCTGGTTCTCTGTCGTCTACTTCCTGAGGAGGGATTGAGGCATGAGCCATCACACCTGGGTAGTGTTGGGTTTGTACATGCTGGGAAAGCTATTGCCGGCTGAACCACATCCCCAGGCCCTGCATGACTAAATGTCTCTTTTCAATGTTCAGGATATTTTAATTATCATTACACAGAAAAACATGTAGTTGACTTTCCAACATTTCAGTTTTTAAAGCTCGGGAAGGAGGTGGAGAACTTGTGTGTTAGCACTGTAAATATGGAAGTATGGTTTGGTGTCTCTGTTCATATCTTTCTGTGCTTCTAAGTGAAATATGTTCTTTTCTTGGATGTTGATGAAAGAAATAACTGAAAGAGTGTTTTTCCCCTCACGTAGATTGATGGAAACCATAGCCTTCTAAAGAAGCTTTCTCTTGAGGAGGAGAATTATCTCATTCAGTTAAAGTGCGAAAATCTTAAAGAGTAAGCATCAGGTGCATATAAAATTGGTGTTGCATTCCCCCATGCACCAGTGTGTATGTGTGTGTGTGTGTGTGTGTGTGTGTGTGTGTGTGTGTGGTATATATCATGTCATGAGCATATATGGTGCATGGTTTCCCATGCACCATAGTGTGCATGTGTGTGTGTATGTGATATGTATCATGTCATGAACATATATATATTTCTGTAAAAAGAAAGTTAGAGCAGTTGGACGCAGAGAACAGAGAGCTGGAGAAGAAGCTGGCTGACCAAGAAGAGTATCTGAAGCGCAGCGACCTGGAACTGAAAGAGAAGGCTGCGGAATACGCAGTGCTGTCCAGGCAGCTGGAGGCCGCTCTGGAAGAAGGGAGACACAAGGTACAGATGGCCTTTATTTAGGAACTTTTTAATTAGTTTGCCAGAGTCTTCTCTCATTGCCAAACCTACAGTTATTGTTTTCATACTGATGACAGGGTAGAGGGAGCAGCTCTGTTTTTGTTGTTTGCTTAATTTTCCCTCAGAGCAAAATGCAGAGATATTACTAGACCAGGACTGCTTTTCCAGATGAGTGGTGATGTGGTAGGAGAATGGGCCGGGATAGGAAGGATCTGGAGGGGGGAGTGGAGGGAGGAGAGAGGGGAAGAGGGAGAGAGAGAGAGAGAGAGAGAGAGAGAGAGAGAGAGAGAGAGAGAGAGAGAGAGAGAGAGAGAGAGAGAGAGAGAGAGAGAGAGAGAGGAGAGAGAGAGAGAAGATTTTGGTCTTGATTGAGATCCAGTGAGCTCTAAAGCTCAACTTCTCTATGACAAATATTTCTTGCACAAACAAAACCATAGGAAAATAAGATCCCAGTTAAATCTGTTAAACTGGCACTCAGCCAACTCAGCCTCTTGGGGCATGGACACTTTCAGATGAAAAGGCCAGCCCTGAGTTCCTGGTGGCACTCAATATAGTAGTTATCACCATGTCATTGTCCCTGAAGGTTCTGTGTAGACGTGGGCTCAAGGGACACACAAAAAGTGAGCATTTCAGTCAGAGTGGGAAGAAATGGCGGGAAGGTCTCAAAGAAGAGATGACTTTATTAAGCTGATGACTGGAAAGGGGCATTCTGAGGTCAGGGAAAAGCCTGTCACAAGGGAATCTCCCAGCAGCCTACGAGGATGACCGCAGCTAAGACTCCTCACAATAGTGGATATGTAGCCTTAACTGGCCATCTCCTGTCTCCTGTGACCAGATTGGTGCCTAGCCCAGTTGTCAGAGAGGCTTCATCCAGCAACTAATGGAAACCCATGCAGTCCCACAGCCAAACATTGGGCAGAGCTCAGGAATCCTGCACAAGATGAGGAGAATTGATTGTAGGAGCCAGAGGGGTCAAGGGCACAAGAAATCCCACAGAATCAGCTAACCTGGGCTCATAGGGGCTCAGAAAGACTGAACTGACAACCAGAGTGTTGGGATCATGCTTGATCTGGCACGATGCGATAACGCTTTACCTGGTTTCTAGTGGTGTCTATGAATTGAGAGGCCTCATGTCCCGTGGATGAGGGCCATGCACGAGAGGTGTGGCAAGAGGAGGAGACACTTAGACTGTTTCTGCGTAGAAGGGCTTTATTAATATAATGAAATATAGAAAGAAGAAAAAGAAAAAGGGAACGGGAGAGAAGAGAAAGAGATAGAAAGTGCTCCTGGGGGAGAAGAAGCAAGAGAGAGAATTCTTAAATGGGGCCTGACGTCAGAACTCAGGGCAGGGCGTGGGTTATCAGGCTGGAATCCTAACACAGGGAGCCTGCATGGGGATTGGCCTAGGCCCTCTGCGTGTATGTTACAGATGTGTATCATGGTCCTCTTGTGGGTCTCCTAACAGTGTCTCCGATTCTTTACTGACTTTTGGGACCCCACTCCTCATACTGGGTCGCCTTACCCAACCTTAATGGGTGGGAGGGAGGTGCTTAGTCTTACCTCTCCATTTAACAGACTTACCAAGCCTGCTGTTTCTAAATCTAAACTTTGAGTCCTTCCCTCCTAACTTTTTTATTTACTGTATTCCTCAAATCCTGAGTGTCAGTTCTGTCAAGGCTAAACTGATATCTTCCAGTGTTTTGAATTTTCTTAAGCTCCAAGAAATTTAAGTTGATTTTAAGTGATACATCATTGAATAAAAGCTAAATAACGTAACAAAGGGTAGACATGTGCTGCAGATTTCTCAGCCGTCAACCTCTGGATAGAAAGGAAAACTTTACCTTGAGTTCAGCATAAGACCCTGTCCATGCCAGATGCTCTCAGACTTTCCCCAGAGTGGCTGGAAACCCCAGAAGCCGCCTGCTCTTTCCTCTCTTGCAGTGGTGGAATGTGGTGATGTCTCTCATTTCTGACCATTCCACGAGGGCCATCATTGCCTTATCCGTCACCTTGTCCACATAGGTGTTAGGGGCATAGGTGTTTCCCCCAGCCTTCTCCTTCCCTTCCTGGCTTCAGAGCTCACTGATGCCCTTGCCTCTGTGAAGTGGTTCCCAGTGACTTAGAGCTGAGTCCTCAGGGTGCTGGAGTAGCCTTCCTGCTGAGCTCTTTGTTCTGAGCTAGCCTCTACTCCTGCCCTCACACTTGTGGCTCCAAACCAACATTCTCATGAATGGGCCTCCAGAATCTCTGCTGAACATAGCTAGGCTAGACTTTCTGTTAGCATAAGCATCCAAAAGAACTAGAAAAGCTCACGTTCAGGTTGCATTGAAAGTAAAGGATGAAGCACTGATCTCATGTGTCTGTCCAGGTGCTGTGTGTGCACTGCCCCTCCATTGGATATCTGGACATAATCAGTGTTCAGTGAGACCTTACTATGTTCCTCCGCTCCCCAGACACCACAATGAGTATAAATAAATACTATGAAACATGGCAGTTGGGTTTAATATGTCTGAGATCCCTACTCAGGTTACAAACAGTGTTGGCCCTCACACCTCTCCACTTCAAGTTAACTTTCCAGATACTTAGGATTCATATACACACGTATATTGTATGTGCTTCATCAGATCAAACTTTTTTTCTTTTTGCAGTGCTAAGATTAAAACCAGAACCTCACACATGCTAAGAAATCATCTATCACTAAGCTATATCCCCCAACTCAAGATAAAGTACATTGAATATTTTCAAATGAAATTGTTTAATATCCCATTAATATCTACTTGAAAAGTAGTAGTATACTATGACTGTACTATATCAGGCCTTCAAAATATATTTTAAGGAAGCACACTTTGTTATTTTATTCTTTTAATGAAAATTACAGGTGTCCGAAGAAGTAGAGAAAATGTCATCTAGAGAGAGGGCTTTACAAATTAAAATATTAGATCTGGAAGCTGAGCTTAGAAAGAAAAACGAAGAACAAAGCCAACTTGTTGGCAAAATGAACAGTGTAAGTATTGCATGGCTTGTTATAAAGGTGGGCACTTAACATGCGTTCCATGTAATGTCATTATATTCTTAAACTGCAGATGGAGGTGAGCCCAGGCTTCTGTTTTTACTGTCAATGTTAGAAATGACAAACGATAAAAATACAAGAATGTGCTGTCATGATCATGGCAGAGAATTCACCACCATGCTTTGTGGCCTGGGTCACACCACCTCCGAGGCTCATCAGGCCATTCCCTGCACAGGATCTTTGTGTAATAGCTTCTCAGTGAAGGCGCCACATAGAAGCTGTGTAATTTTTATTTAAATTTTTGTCTTCTAAAGATACATGCATTTTAAAGTTATATACTAGATTTTATATCAGTCTTGATGAATGACTATATATATATCGTAGAAAGATGGGATTTTAATATTCACCATTATCCAATCTGCATAAGAGCTGGATGCTTTGATCCACTCAACCATGAAATGAGAATACCAAATTGGCTCTGTTTAATTAGTCTCGTATTTTTCTTGAATATTCATGAAATAGTCTTTTGGCGTAAGATAATCTTGAAGCTGGCATTACTCAGGCTTAAATTACTTAATAACTGTCTACTTGATAATTACATAGAGAATGTTGGTTCTTTATTCTTCCAGGGTTTGGAAACTCTGTGGAAACTCAGTTTTCATTTTTTTCTAAAAAAAATGTGAACATAAAAGGTTCAAACAGTTAAATTATTTTGACATACACTATTTAGTCTTATTGCCTTCAGACGTTTAATGAAAATTTAATCGGAGTAAAACATTCATCACTTTTAATTAATTACAGCTGTTTGCTGGATTTCTAAACTTAAAAACAAACAAACTCTCCATCAGGACTCCTGATATTGTAAAGTATGTGTAGTGTTCTTTGTGCAGTTGAAGTCACTGATGGAAATAAACTGAGATAAGATGGAGTTCTCTGCGCTGTGTTTGGGACTTTGCTAAAGCTATTGAATAAGTAGGTTACGGTCTGATGTTAAACTTCAGAATTTTTGCACTAGTAAACAATCTAGGTTGTGAGCCTAAGTTTAGAAATAGCTAGAAATGAGTTAACGTGTCTCCTGCGTTCCAGGGCACAGACAGTTCAGTGGGTAATTAGCATTCACATGCACGTACATTAGCCAGACCAAGAGAGCCTGAACCTGGTCACAGTTGACTGTCTCCAGTGCCATCCCCGGAACATTGCCTACCCTACAAGCCTTCTCATGGTTTTGGTCCAAGTGCTTTTGTTGAGAGGTGGGATGGATGCACAGCTTGAAGGGTGACCTCAGAGCTCTACAACCATGGCAACTCTGCTGTCTTTCAGATTTACTTAATGTCCCAAAGATCATTTGCATTTACATTGTGCCCTGCAGTGTGCAGTTCTATGACCACTGTGTCCTCCATAGTGATGCACCATTTACTTGACTTGTCAGTCAGTCCCATGTTGGCCACACACTGCCTGCTACTAGAACACCAAGTCTCTCTGTTCTTGGGTGTTTAGGTTTTAGTTGAAAACTCATCCTACCTAAAAGCATATTGCGTTTGCAGTAAGCAATCCACCTAGAAACCTGTATATAACCAAAGTTCAAAAATTGTATGAGTTTAAAACTTCTTCAAAGGTCATGAATTAAATTTTTAAAGAGTTTAGGAAAGAATGTTCACTTTATCAAAGCTAGAATTTTTTCAGTTTTTAAAACACATTCCTTTCTGAATGCATAGTCTAATAGTACAGCAGATTACTGAACTGTATAGACTTTGGGTCTGGTTAATTTTGATGCTTGGTATTTTTTATTTATTTGCAAAACTTTTATAATAAAATGTATTTTAAAAACGAAATCAAGAAAGCTCTAATGGGATTAAACATGACTTTTGGCAGAAAAATGGCAAAAAAATATGAAAAGATGTCATGTTAAAGATATAGAAGCTAGTATTGACTGTTTTAAATAAAATTATCTTAATCACATTAAATCTGTAATTATTTAGGGATAAATAAATGTAATACAGTAAACTATTAAAGTAGAATGTTCAGCCATATGTGCTTTAATAAGTGAGAATATTATTTTAAGTAAGGTGATATTTTAAAATTCGTTGGGGAAAACTGACTTATTTGGTTATTGTCTATATATATATTGATTATCTGTTTCTCTCCACTTAGAAAGCCCAGCATCAGGATCTGTGCTTGAGAGAAATGCAGCACAGTCTCGAGAAGTCTGAGACCCAGAACGAGAGTGTGAAGAACTACCTGCAATTTCTTCAGATTTCCTATGTGACGATGTTTAGATGAATTGTTGAATTTTGACTGATAATTGTTATACTTTATGATTTATAGGTTGCCAGTGTTAGACTTTGTATGTGAAGATATTTGAGACCTAATTTATTATCTGATTGAAACTGAGAAATGATGACTCCTAGTATTTCTTTGTGGTAGATAATCTGCATTGAACTCTGGTTTCATTCTTTTTAAAAAATATTAATTGAAATTTATTTTTCTCTACATATGAAAAATAAGAATTATTATTAGGAACCATTGAAGTAAATTTGTACTAAATCTAGGCCAATTATGAGTCAAATACCTGATTTTAAATAATGTATTTACATGTTTTATGCTGTAATGCTGTATAAATAAAATATTCTGAAATTTAATTTTAACAGTGATATAATATACATCCTAAGATAGCAAATGTCTCATGGTACGGAATATTGCTTCAAGTATATATTGAGTTTCCATCATGGTTTCTATGAGATTTTAAACATAAACAATTGAATCATAGCTATTCAGTGCCAGCTGATGGTAACGGAGGCAAACATGTTGTCAGCCCTTGCTTCTTTTTCTATGCACTCAGGCTGTCTTATGAAGCCAGAGAATGTCTCATTTTATGTTCAGGTTGTCTGATATTCTATTATAGATACCAAAGCCTTGGTGTTAACTTACGGATCAAAGGAAACACTTACTCTGCTCTTCCCATGACCAGATCATATGGGATGATTGGAATGACTCATTCTTAACACTAAGAGGCTTTGGGATAAGGCCTTTATTTTATTTGGAGGTTATAATATCATTAGAACACTTTTCCCTTCCTTTTTCTTCTTTACCTACCCAAACCTCTCAGCTCTCCTTCAAATCCCCCCCCCCAGCACGCATGTGTGTGTGTATACATGTGTATGTATGTGCGTGTGCATGCATGTGTGTGCATGCATGTGTATATGTGTATGTACATGTGTATTATGTGTTTCTAAATATAAGCTGTTCAGTGCATATAATGTTGCTTATATGCATGTTTGCAGGGCTGATGTTTGGCATGCTCTTCCCTGAAGAGGATGGCCATTTCTGCTCCCAGCTTTCCTCAGTGGACTGTAGTTCTTTGTGTAGTAGGGTTGAGGCCTCATGGGCTTTTCCTTGTCCTCTTTGAATATTGATGTCATCTTTGCTCAGCTCATGTTTGGGCAGCCATGTTGGTGAGACCTTATGTGTGTAGATTCTGATATTACTAGAGGAAACAGTCTCACAGCACATTCCTTAATCTCCTGGCTCTTAGGCTCTCTCTGCCTGTTCTCAACAATGTTCCCTGAGCCTAAGATGCGTTAGTGCTTTATAGATATAAAGACTGATATAACCATGCACTGCTAGTAAAGTCATGGAGAATCTACAACTACTAATTTATTAAACCATCTACAGAGATTTGTTCTTATACCCACAGATATGTGTAGTATTCACCCCTCATCAAGGAAACTTGCCTTTGCAACAGCTGGAGATCACAACAGAAAACCACAACCAATCAAAACTCAGAGTTGTGGAGCCCAGCCCCAGTAGGTCTTTATTATTATTAGCAGGAAGTAAAAGCGAGATCAAAGATCCATTTCCTGTCATCTCACCCACCATGTGCTACAGTGGAGTACTTGGAAAGGGGAGATATGGATTCCAGGGACCAAGTGATTAGAACTCCTCTTGGAGAGTGACAAAGGAGCACTTACTCTTCAAAGATCACCCAACCTTAGTGACTCGGGCTTTATTAATATCCTAACTACTTTGGAGGCTGAACCAGGGGGATTGAAAGTTTAAGTCTACAGTCTATAGAGTGAGTTGGAACCCAACGTCGAAGACCCTGTCTCAGAGAATGAAAAAGGGGAAGGCTGGGCAATATAAGACACTAAGTAAGTAGTGTTAGAAGGCGAGTATTCACAGAGGCGAGGGGCTCTGTGTAGCCCAGGCTGGTCTGGAGCTTGTGGCTCCCCTGCCTTGGCCTCCCAATTCCTGGAGCCATTTTCCATCTCATCCAGCTTCTATTTTGCTTAAAGTCACACAAAATGGAATGTCAGAAACGTTTTTCTCTCTCTCACTATTGTCCTTTACTCTGATGTTGTCCATCTGAGTTCCGTGAAGGTTCTAGGAAGTGCCCCTAGGGCTCCTAAGCACTCCCTACCAGCGCCCTCTTCTGGCCAAAAGCAGACAGACTTACTGTTCCTGTTGGTGTCTCAGGTCCTAGGTACTGGGTACTCCGTTGAGGGATATGGGAAGAGATGGCTGCTCACGCTAACGTCGAAGAGCAAAGAGAAGCAGAAAGCAATTAACTGCCATGGCTGCAGTGTGAAACTAGAGTTCTAACCCGGGACTGGAGCTCAGTCTGCAGCTGGAGACTTCAATTTCTGCATGCAGAACCATGTTTCTGTTGTAGTCACTGCAGAACCGGGGTGGAGAGGTAGGGGGGTGGCTCTTCTCGATTAAGGACTTGCTAAGTCAGTCCAGTTCTGAATGTGATCCAGGAGCAACTCTGACTTTTCAGGAAACTGACAACTTAGAAGTGAAGGAGCTCGCCCTCTTCACACAGCTGACTTGGAGGCATGCCCCTCCACATGGTCTCTACTCTGCCTGTCCCACCTTCATGTACATTTTAAAAATAAAAGCAGTGACTTCTAGCAAGAATACACTTGTTTATGAGTGGTCTCAGTTTGGGTCCTTAACTCTACATCTTCATTAGAGTAAGTTATGTCTACAGCTTTTGAGTGTTTGTACCTGAAGTGTTTTAGCTAGAGTGTGAAAGGGAGAAAGCTGTCTCCTAGCATCCCTCTCCTGTCATCCCTCTCCAGGCACCCCCCCCCCAGCATCCCTCTCCCAGCATCCCTCTCCCAGCATCCCTCCCCCAGCACCCCCCCCCAGCATCCCTCTCCTAGCATTCCTGTAGTTGGTATTTTATGAGAATCTAGATAAAATCTAACAATGGACATTTGCCAGATCCTGGGAATTTCACAGTCTGTGTGCTTTGTATTTTTCTGTGAAGCACTGATTCCCAGCATCCGTGACACCTCAGAGTCAGTGACATCACTGATTGTTTTTTGTCTTCCAACTTCCCAAGACCCCAGAAAACTGGCTTCCCACTGTTGTAACAGATTTGGGGGACTTTCTTTGTTAGCGATATTCAGGGCCTTGAGATTTTATTAAATTATACAAGCCTTCTGCTGTTCAGTTATTATCATTTTATCCTGTGTTTCTTTCTTCCCTTTGGTACTCTGGATCTGATTTTTATGTGACTTGGTCTTTTATCAGTATAGGATCTATCACTGGGCTTGTTAAGATTTCATCTGATTTTCGGACCACTAAGTTTTGGAAGACAGTAATTTCTCTTTTCAGTAGAAATGTTGGATTTTTAATCTAAAACTTGTGAGTTTCTTAGTTCTTGAAAGTACTCTTTTGAGTTATATAATTCCATTATATTTTTATTTCTTTTAGGGTCCTTTTCTGTCTCTTCCACTGATTCTTCTTAAGTAGGCTTTTCTTATTTGGTCTTCTGGCCTTCATGCCATCTATGACTCACAAGTGAGTTTCAAGTTTCCTTGCCTGCTTAATGCTGTGGTTTCCTCAACACCTGCCAACAGCCTGTTGTGCACATCTGCTGAGCAGTGGTAGACCAAGTGGCGAAAGGTGTGGAGACCTCGGTTCTCATGGAACTCTGAGCCGTCTGCTGAGCTTCAGTGAGGAACTCTTCGGCACACAGACTCTTTTGGTTATAAGCAGCCATTCTTTCTCAACTACAAAGATTGGAAACACTTCACTAGAGAGGTCCCTTCAAGTTTTTCTGGTGTCAACAAGTCTGGTAAGGCACATAACAAAGTCTTCATTCTTTGGAGATGAGCTGAAAGCATGATCAGTCATAGAAGGGATGTGTAGCCCCTTAAAGACTCAGATGTATCTGCTGATCTGTGATTTTAATTGTTTTAATTGGAAAAAAATCCCCCCATTTTATATTCATAGTAAACAGAAAATATTTTTGCTTGCATGCATGTTGACAGATGCTTGGGGATTCAGGGTTGTGGACGAGCCTACATGCCTTAGTAGGCTGAGGAAACCACTTAATATCCTCTTTGTTTTGCTTATTCTAATGTATTTCTATTTTTTACTAAGATCAATAAAAATCTTAAGGACTTGTTAGGTGAAAGGCAGCGGGAGGGTGGGATTGGTGAGAAGTAGTGATCTAAGAATGTAGTGTGGGGATATGATTTTCAGAGCTGTGGTAATTTTAGACAAGAGGAAAAGGAAGAGAAGGCTCCCTGAGGGTAAGATGGAAGAACTTTACTAGAGAGTTCTAGTAGTAGAATGGCAGTGAAGCCTTGGTGGTGAAGCTGGCTTGGTGTACCAGAAGGTGGAGTAGAGTACAAGTGCCATGTTAACAATAAGGAGAACCGAATGGCTGATAAGGAATGAAGCTGTAACAGTTTGTCTGAGTTTCTCTGCTCAGCATGGTCCCAGGGCTGCATGGTCTGATGCTCCCCAACACCCTCTTCCACACAGAGTAGCAACAGCTCGTCTTCCTTGAGAGCCAAGCCTCGTCCTTCCTGTTCTCATCTCAGAATGCGTCTTCCCCCACTCTTGCCTTGCTGAAGTCCTTCTTTTTAGATACTTTCCTATTCTTTTATTCCATGATTGACAGTTGCTGATTTTATGTCTTTGCAGCCATTTGCTTCCACACTTCTTAGCTGTCGATGTAGGGGTCTTCACTGTTCCGACAGTATCTAACAGAGCCTGGTGGACAGCATGAAGCAAATGCAGATCTACTAGATGGGTGAATAGGCAAATGGATGGTGATATCACTGTTCCGAGCTTCAGCATAGAAGGGGTTTGCCTAAGAAACTGGGGAGACTAGTGTGAAAGAATGATCATCTTACCCCCAAGGAGGTGGCCCACTCTATCATAGCTTCACCTCTGATCTCCCTCCAAGAACAGAGTAGGCAGAGTCAAGAGCAGACATAGGAAAAGTTCAAACTGGGTAGTAGAAATGTGAATGGGAAAGTAGCAATATAGGCCCAGTGGCAGCAGGGTTCCAGCTGACATTGTGCTCTTGGTGGACATACTGGCAGGCAAGTTTCTGGAGAGCAACTGTAAAGGGTACTTTACTATTGAACACAGCAGGGGTGCAGCTCTCCTGTGTGACAAGTCCCAAAGACTGGGTCTCCCTGCCTGCTGCTAACAGCAGGTTTTAGAGTCTGTCTCCAGGGCCACTCTGATCTCAGCTATCTTTCTTCTCTTGGAGCATTTGAGAGGCAGGCTGAGAGCTGGACTCTAGTTAGATGCCAGAATGTCAGGAGCCCAGTTCATTAGCCAAGAGTCAACTAAAGAATTCCCTCCTTTGTCATTCTTTAGTTTAGGACAGCATTCTTTAGACTAAAACAGTCCTTGGAAAAGCCACAAGAGAACACACTGACCTTGGCACATAATTGCCTAACACTAAGCCAAGTTTTGCCCCCTCACTAACCCTCCCTTCTCCTTGCACCTGCAGCCCTGCTCTTCTACCTTTATCATTCCTTCCATACAGGTGACTGGGACTCCATTGAAGTCCTGCAGATTGGGACACCAGAATTGTGGAAAAGTGGTTCTGGGCCCTGTCCTACCTAGTTTTATGTCAGCCTGACCCAAGTTGAAGTTACTTGAGAGGAGGGAACTGTAACTGAAAAAGTGTCTCCTTAAGGTCCAGTTATAGGGCATTTTTAAAATTAGTGATCGATGGGGAAGGACCAGTCTGCTGTGGGTGGCGCCATCCCTGGGCTAGTGGTCCTAGATTCTATAAGAAAGGCTGAGCAAGTATGAGGAGCAAGCCAGTAAGCAGCACCCCTCCATGGCCTCTGCATCAGCTCCTGCCTCCAGGTTCCTGCCCTGTGCTGAGTTCCTGTCCTGACTTCCCTCAGTGATGGAGTGTTACCTGGAAGTGTAAGCTGAAATAAACTCTTTTCTCTATAAGTTGCTTTAGTTATGGTGTTCCATTGAGGCAATAGTAACCCTAAACAGGAAGGCCTTGCACTATAGAGCCTAGTGAGTTGTGATGGGCACTTACACGTATACAAATGAAGTGTAAATGGAACCAATCAAGAAAGAGATATCCAACCTGAGAGAAGAAAAAAAATCCCACCAAACCCTGAGTGTTCTCACTTGGGGTTACTACTATGCCCCCCAACACACACACACGCGCACACTCACACGCACAGGATGTTTCCTCCCAGGCTTCCAAATACCACCTGCTGCTTCAGAGATTTGAGTTTGTTTTCAGCTGCTAGATCTTTGGTTCCTGGCTGCCACAAGGAAAGCTCTTATCTCTGGCCATGACAGTAATGTTTAAGCTGTTGTGACAATTAAGTGGTAGCCTCCTAGTCTCAGGACTGATTCTGTGAGGGTCCCATAGCCTCCACTCAAGGTAATCAAGCCCTGGCTGTGACTACCATTAGGGCATCACTAAGGGCTGGAGTTCTCTTAGAAAGGGTGAACATTTCCTTTCAGCAGAGGTAGAGATTCAGGATGCACAAACTTTGTTTCTAACCAGATGTACATTCCACAGGCCATGGGGAAAATGTTGGAATCAGCTGTGAGAGGGAGTCTGTAGGGGGGTTATGTTGTTCCATTGTAAATAATTGTCCCCACCTATGAGTTTAATAAAAAGCACTGATTGGCCAAAGGCAAACAGGAAGTATGTGTGGGGCTATCAGACTAAAAGACTCTAGGAACAGGCAGAACAGAACAGAATGCCAGAGAGAAGCTGGAAGAAACATAGGACAACTATACTACACTAAGAAAAGGTACCGAGCCGCATGGCTGAATAGGATGAGTCATGGGTTAGTTTAAGGGGTAAAGAGTTAGCAAGTTGTATGCCTGGGCCTTAGGCCCATCAGCCTAAAACTATTGGAAGAATCTGTATGTCTCTGTGGGTCTGTGGGTCTGCGGGCCTAAACCTTGAGGGTAGGCCTGAAAGTCATGGCCAGAAACCTCCTACTATAGGAGTCCTGAGGTGATTTGAATCTGTAGCTTGAGAAATGCTATTTCCTTGCCTCTGCTCCGCCTCTTCCTTTCTTGCCCTCCTTGGGTCAGATAGGGCATAAATGACAGACTAAAGAAATAATTCTACTAAAGTTGAACCTTGACCAACCAATGTTATATTGGGATCTCTTTTCAGGAGTATGGGTGATTTAAAGGTAGCTGCATTAATGAAAAGCCTCCACCAGTGAGTGCTGTCTCAGAAGTAGGAACCCTGGATTCTCCAATCTGCTTCATTGGGACAGGTTAGTCTCCCCCCCCCCACCAGCCTCTTTACTGAATACACAATTTTGAGGAGGTAGAGACTTTATGACTCTTGCAAGTTTGGGGAAGATCCTGAGACTTGTGAGTTGTTTACTTCCTGAAGATTAATAGTCTTCCTCTTCTATGGAATGTTGCAATTTAGAATTAAAGCCTTAAGGATGCACCCTCCAGGTTGGAAATGTTTCAATTCAGGAGATATTGCTGTAGAATTCTCTTCTCTCCCCCCCCTCCTTACACCCCTTCCTATCTTTCATCCCTTTCACTTTTGAGTGAAAGAAAATCCTTTCTTTCTCCTGCCTGACAAAGAGAGCATTTTATATACATTTTCACTAGTTTCATAATATTAATCATAATTATTTTAAGTTCATGTTTGATAAGGTACTGTCTGAGTCATCTCTAGGCTTAGTTCTGTGGTTTTTTTTTCTCTTTGTTTTATATACACACAGTAATACTTTTAAATATTGTTTTATTTTGTGTGTGAATATCAGAGAGCAGGAATCATGGAACTACAGAAATTAATATTCACCCTACTCCATTTTGGCCTCTTGCTTACCTTGCTATTATCACATTTCTCTCCTTGCAGATGGGAAAAACTATTTTGTGTCATTGTATGTTGCAATTATGTACTTGTATTAATTTTTATTTTATGAAGGTTTACAGCTATAAGTTGCCTTGAGTATCAGAGAAGACTAAATTTAAACTTAGTCTAATTAGTCTAAACTAATTTTTTTGAGACAGGATCCAGTGCAACATAGGCTAGCCTTGAAGTTGCTATTTTTGTTAGGTTTTTTTTTTTATTTGCTTTCCTGCTATTTCAATTTGACAATCATTGCCTTTGGTTAAAATAATTAGCTTATTTATGTTTAATATACTTCATCTGTAGTTCAGTTTATATCTGCTATCTTACTAGTATTTTGCATTCATCTCCTGTTTGATCCATCCTTTTATGTTCCCATTTTCCCATTGTATTCCACTTGTAAATTGTCAAATGTTTTAAATTTCACTTTTCCTTTTGTTTTTAAAAGGCCACAAGAGCTCCAGATGCTGTCTTGTATTTTTTAAACAGGGTGTATTTTCAGCAGGACAAGTCTCCCTTTTGTGGGGCAGAGGTGATGTTAAACATGTGTAAAGAGGCACTGATAATCTTAACTCAGTGGTTGGACCAAGTTGTGTGTTACATATTATATTTTGAAGGCCTAATTCCCAAATATCTTAGAATATAACTGTATTGAGATATATCATTTAAAAGGTAACAAAGTTAAAATGAAGCTGTTCAGAACATTGGAGCACAACCTAATTCTGTAGAAGAAAGAGATACCAGGGAACAAGGGAAGAGAAGTTGAGGAGACCAAACTTGTGCACAGTCTAAGGAAGCCAGCCACGTGTTCCTCTGGATTTGGTCTGAGTGCCTAATGAGTTGTCTTCTCTTTTGCTTTGACAGAGCACATGTAATTCTGCCCTGCTCTTTACAGCTTTCTAGTCTAAGACTTGAGCCAGTTTCTCCAGACAGCCTTGATTTCTGCACACAATGACCAGCGTTTCAAGACCATGAGCTGTGCTTGTCTTCCTTTTCTCCTGCATTCTACTCCATTCACCAAAGCCTCCTCCAGTTTCTCTGACATCCCTTGCCCTCCAGAAGTGGCCTTGTGCCAAGGGCCATGCATAGACTTTTCAGCTTATAGTCGTGTCCAGAACTGGCAGCCCTACAGTCAGGGAGCAGCCCCTCCAAAGCTCCTAGCCTTGCCTCTGGTTGCTACATGGCTTCTACCCTCCATGGGGTGGGCTTTTGTCTTTCATCACTGTGTGAGTCTGCATGAAATTATGCTTCTCTTTGCTGTGGTTTCTCCGGTTGGCTCTTTAGCCTCCTACCCTGTATAGCTTCAGAACCTGACAAATATTTTGAAGTGTAAACCAGCCATGTGTTTGATTCCTCTGCCTCCAACTTTGTCACTCTAGAGATCTCCGGGGCTTTTGCCAGGGTGCTGAGCACCATCTGCGGTCCCATGCTTGGCCAAGCCGAAATTCTTAGCCTGTGACCTTTCTGGGAAAATGCAGCTGAGAATCCTTAGCTTACCTCTGCAAATGAGTTCCTTTAGTCATTGCTTCCACGGCTCTCTCTTGCCTTTTAGAAGGATTTCTATACTTTGGGGGAGCTTTCATGTTATCTTGGGGTGGCCACCTATCCAAGATTGCTAGCGAGACACATGTAGGGAGAGCTTTGGGGGAACCAAGATTGTTGGGGAATTCAATGATCTACAGGAAGCCTGGATGGTTGCAAAGCTCTTCATCCCTACTCAGAACTGGACATGTAGTTAAAATGGATGAACTAACCAGCATTAGAGAAAACACCCCTACTATCCCTTACTTTTAAACAACGAGAAAGAAAGTCAGTTTCTAAAGAGACTGATTCAATAAAACTAACAGTTCTATGCTGTATCCACTCCTGTTAAATTGTCACGGTTGGTTATGCTGAAAAATAGGGAAGTAAAGGTAGGGGGCATGTGGCTGACTTAAATTTTATTTCCATTTAGATATGTGTCCTCTACGCCATAGGAAGGAATGGTTCTTATTTTCTGTATCATCATGCTGAAGGGAAATGAGGAAATGGGAGAACTCGTGGAAGACATTGTGTGCTACGTGCTGGACTTGATCCTGAGCACACAAGATGGTTAAGACCTCTTTCTGTGACTTATCATAAATCTTCTTCACCTTTTAAAAACCATGGCACAGATCTTTATATATATATATATATACACACACACACATATGCACGTATATATGTATATATACATATATACATATATATTATAAATTATTTGTTTATTTTACATCTAGGCTGTAGCCTCCCCTCCCTCCTCTCCTCCCTTTTCCTCCCCTACACCTCTCCCCTGCCCTCAATTCCACTCCTCCTCCATTTCTATTTAGAAAATGACAGGCCTCCCATAAATATCAACAAACCATGGCATAACAAGTTTCAGTAACGCTCAGAACCTCTACGTGTATTAACTGAGCAAGGCTACCCACTAGGAGGAAGAGGGTCCCCAAAACCCAGCAAAACAGTCAGAGATAGGCCCTGCTCCCATGAATGGTCAGGTTGAGGGGTGAAAGGGAGATACTGAAAGACAACTGGAAGGGGTGCAATTCGGGGTCAGGTAAAAACCCTGCCAAGGGAATCTCCCAGGAATCTACAAGGATGACCCCAGCTAAGATTCCTAGCAACAGTAGATGCATAACCTGAACTAACTGTCTCCTGTGACCATATTGATGCCTAGCCTAATTGTGATCAGAGAGGCTTCATCTAACAACTGTTGGAAACAGATGCAAACCCATAGCCAAACATTGGGCAGATGTATATATACGTGTGTGTGTGTGTGTGTGTGTGTGTGTGTGTGTGTGTGTGTGTGTAAAACATATATGTAAATCTATGCTTTAAAAAGTCCACATGGTTGTTTAGGATTATACATGTGTATATATATTCTCCACTCACACCCTTCCTCCCTCCCTCACACAGAATAAGCCTAATCCTTTCACATCTCTTGTCATTCTGGACTCTTATTTTTTGGTCCTTCAAGAAAACTCACATTTAGTTGCATAGAAGCAGAATACAGGGTCTTATCAGGCTGTTTCTGCATTAGCCCTGTCTTCTCTCTCTCCATACATCTCTGTTGAAAATAGATGACTGACGAGATCACGTGTTGGGTAAACTGATTACCATGCAAGTTTAAAGACAAGAGTTCAGAACACCAACACTCAAAAAATAAAAATAAAAGTTCAACACTATAACCCCAGTCATAGAGGCTAAAACAAGACAGATTCCAGGGCCTTGTTGGCCACTGGTGTAGTAAGTATGTCTTAAAAGTAAGGTGGAGAGTGTTAGAGGATGACACACAATGTAGAGCTCTGACCTCCACTTGTGCATGTGTAAGTGAGTGCACTGCATGTGTACACTCCATCCTCAACCCCCCCTCAACTCTGCTGAACTAATAATAAACTGTTGGAATTACTGAGATACTTAGGTGAAGGATGATAGGCAAGACTGACGGCCTATATTCATATATGAGAAGTCTATTTGGTGTGATGAGATAGCTTTTGTAAGATAAAATGTAGGGAAAGTAATTTCCTTTTATAGGATTGATTCTTGGTAGGATTATATTATAACTGGCAACACAATCATTCGAACTGATTGGAATGGTCAAGGTAGTAAAGTCCCACAGCAAATCTTCAGAGCCGGGGTTGAAGGGAGCCTCACCAGGGATGGGCTGTATGGGCATGCTAGGAGCAAGCCTGAATCAAGAAAATGCTGTTTAAAGGCAAAGCCATAGGACATGGTAAAGACTGAGTTCCATATAAAACTCCACAAGGCCACTGTGACTTTGTAATCCCAGTGCCACAGATGAATTGGCAACCCTCTTCTCAACAAAGGTGGAAGGTTCTGGTTGTGATTCTCCAGTCCCTGTCACTAGGTGATTCTATAACCACATACTTCAGTATATGACTTGGGGATTCCTATGGAGAATTATGTTTACCATAACAAAAGATTAAATTGCCTGCAGTAAGTCACATTTGTAAATCGGTACAGGTTTAAGTATAAAATGAGAAAAATTTAAAGTTTAATGATATGTTTATGGTTCATTTTTATTATTTTTAATCACTCTGTGTGTGCGTGTGTGTGTGTGTGTGTGTGTGTGTGTGTGTGTGTGTGTGTGTGTGTGTGTGTGTGTGTGTAGGACATGTGCACATGAGTGCAGGTGCCTGTTAAGGCCCTTGGGTCCCCTAGAGTTGGAAGTTAAAGTTATGGATGCAGAGAATTGAATTTGCAGGATTAACCATGGTGCCATCTCTCCAGCCTCATGGTTAATGATTTTAAGACAATCGGAGGAAAAAAATGTAAAATCGGATTTATTAAATGTTCATTAGTATACTTTCTTTTTTATTAATTAAATTTATTCATGTATTTTACACCCGACCACAGTTTTCCCTCCTTCCTCTTTTCTCATCCCGTTCCCCAACCTTCCCTCTACCCGCTACCCTCCACGATACACTTTTCCTGTTTCTGTCCAGAAAGAAGCAGGCCTCTCATGGGTATTAGCAAAGCACAGCATATCAAGTTGCTGTTGGACTAAGATTCTCCCTTGTATTAAGGCTGGACAAGGTAAACCTCAGGAATAGGTTTCCAAAAGCCAGGCAAACGTTAGGGACAGCCTGTGCTCCCATTGCTAGGCAAGGTCTTACCAGTAGACCAAGCAATACAACTATTACACATATATAGAGGGCCTACGTTGGTCACATGCAGGCCTTCTGGCTCTTGGTCCAGACTCTATGAGCCCAGGTTAGTTGCTTCTGGGGTTCCCTTGGGATGTCCTTGACCCTCTGACCCTCCTGGTTCGTACAATCCTTCTTCCCTCTTTTCAGCAGGATTCCCCTAGCTCAGCCCAATGCTTGGCTGTGGGTCTCTGCATCTGTTTCCTGTCAGTTACTGGATAAACGCTTCCTGGTGACATTCTGGTGACAACTACAGTAGTCAGAAGTCTCTGAGTATAGCAGAATATCTTTAGGCACCATTACATTGACATTTTTTAATCCAGTCATGCTTGGTTCTGTCCTAGGTCTCTGGACCACCCAGCCTCTGGATCCAACAGTCCAGGCAGAGTCAGGGGTGGCGCATTCTTTTGTTATGGATCTGAGGATGGAACAATCATTGGATGGCCCTTCTTTTGTTTGTTTGTTTGTTTGTTTGAATTCTTCTCTCATACAATGAATCCGGACTTCAACCTTCCCTGCCTCCACTCCTCCCAGATGACTCCCCAACCTTTGCTCTTCCCCCGACCTACTGCTCCCCCTTTTCCCTTCAGAAAAGAACAGTCTCCCTCGTGATATCAACTGCACAAGGCATAGCAAGATGCACTAAGATGAGGCACAAACCCTCATGTCAAGGCTGAATGAAGCAGCCCAGCGGGAGGAAAAGGGTACAGTGGCAGTTGGTTCAGAGCTTCTGAGAGTAGCCAACCAATGACCAGTCTATGTTAAGGCCCACACTCCAAGTGGGAGCCCATGCAGCTAGATGGCTTAGAGACCTAGGGTAGAACCAAACACAATTGGCCAAAGGAGGCAGGGGAGTCAATGTAATGATTCCTAATGATAGATATTCTGTTATGCTTAACAGATACGTATATTTTCTTAGTTTCATTCCAACTACTTGCATCTACTTAGTAGTAAAGCTGTCTCTAGCATTTTCTGTTTTTATGGAGGTAGTACCCATTTCTAACTCATAGCTCATAGTATTTATGGATGATCAGCTCTTACTTTGGACATAGGTATATTGTTGATTCAATTTGTCAATATTCCCATAGGGTTTGCTTGTGTGCCTTTTATAAATTGGCTGTCCAGATTGTAATGATGTCATTAATATTGCACCATTATTTGAATTTATTTCTGAATGTTCTTATAAAGAGGTCTGTTCATATCAAGGCCCAACATGTTGCCTTGGTAGAAAAGTTCTCGTCATCTGTAATCATCCTCACCTTTATTTTCAGGACACTAACTGAGTAATTCACCGTATATAATTTCCCACAATCTGAACTTGCTTATTTTATTTCTCATGGCATTATTAAATAGGTTTCTTCATCTCTGTTTCCTGTAAGCTAGCAGTTAGGGCCAAAACCTTGATTGAATTCAGGTTTTTGTTTTTGTTTTTTTTTTTAATTTTTTGGCAAAAGTACTTCCTAAAGTGGAACTGTGCTTTCTGTCCCTGGTGTGTCGCATGAGGAGCACTGGGATGTTTGGTTGTCACATCCATCAATGTTAAGATGAATGTGTTTCAGGTGATGTCAGACTGACTGTTTCATTAAAAGAATTAGGTCAGCTTTCTAACCTAAGGCATTTAAGTAACCACTGTTGATTCTTGCCCAAATCTATTACTTCATTAAGAAGTAGTAAAAATAATGATTTTATACTATTTGTCTACATTTATTTATTGTGCTTTGTCTATGGAAATTTCCTTCACTAACTGGTTATTTGTTCTGACATAAGGAAGGACCACGGGAGGAAAATACGATGGATGTCTGAGTCATCTGAGGTAATGAGATCCCACCCCCTTGACATGCTTTGTGTTCCCTTTGTTTTATTTTGGTGAATTTCTCCAGAACAGGGAGTAGATACAGATTCACTTCAGCATATTTATATTACAACTCAAAAAGACATTCCAAAGTTTTCCTGGTTGAATTTAATCACATCTTGGAATTGGACTTGTTTTAAACCCTGTTTATTTGTGTTCCATGTGTAGTGGCTTTTCAAGCTTCAAAACAGGCAGCTTCCACTTGCTCCACTCATTTCCACTTCTTGGGAGATGTGTGGCTCTCACAAAGCTTCTGACTTCGTTTTTCTGCTAATGGTTATGAAAGTTACATTTTCTTACTTGAAAAATAAGTGGAAACAATGCTGAGTTTGAAAAGTAGACCAGCTGCTTCTCATCTGGATTCCAGTCCCCAATTAGCTGCTATTTGGGTTTCCCTGATCTTGAAAGAAAGTCCAATTATTTGAATAATCTGCTGAGGGGCGAGATCGTCTAATAAGTGAGGAGAAACTCCAGTCAGTCCCTCAGGGGAAATTATTAACTCCTGCAGCAAAGGGATTGACAGTCGATGACATGGCAAGTGGTCACTTAAAATCCATTTCTTTGGAATAAGAACAGACACTTGACTTTTAAATGATAATTTTCTATCTTTCTGGTGGGCCTGACAGGGCTTTCTATCCACATACTATGTAATTTTCATGATCTCAGTCTATTTAAAGATGACAAGTATCATTTATCAGTGACATTGTGTGTTTTTTTTTTTTCACCTTAATAAAATCTTTTTAAGGCCATGCATTCCAATACTGAAGTCTTAAAGTAGCTTGTGTACACCCAGCATGCATGGCCACGACTTTAATTATTTCCTCACCAGAACTTCAATTATGCCAAGATCTTTTTAATTATCCTGTATCCCACACATCTATTCTTAGTAAAAAGCATGCCTTTTTCAGAGGCAGGATACTCGTCTGTGGCAAGAACTAACTCACCACTTCACAACCCCACCCATGAAAAAAGCCCAGTTAATTAAAAGCTACTAAATTAAGCATGTATTTTTAACAGCTTCAATTTTAAAGTCAATTTTGGCATAAAATTAAACTTTTTGTTTTGTTTTTAGTACAAAAATGCTATGTTGGCATCTCAGAGTATTTGGGGGACGTATTTGGTTGTTTGGGGCTGTCCCTTTTACAGAACTTAGGTAGTTCTTTAGAGCACGATTTTCTTGGTCCTAAAGTGGATACATTTAATCAATCTGCCTAATCTCTTTTTATTTTTGAATTACTTTTTGCAAGGAAAATTATGAACAAGGAAAATTATGACAGGAAAAGGATGTTTGTGTAAGGAAATGGAAGACCAGGAGAGAGCAGGGGGATTGGGAAGTTCAAAGCCATCTTCAGCTACATAGTAAGTTGGAAACCATCCTGAGTTTCATGAGACCCTATCTCAAAGGTAAAGCAACAGCCCCTAACCTAAGTGCCCATCAAAGAAAAACAATAATAAAGTAGTTATTCATAAGAAAGGGCTGTAGGAGAGAGAGAGAAAGTTAGGAGGCTCGGGTATGGTTGGAGAACGTCTTACTGAAAAGGAAATAGATTCAACATTTCCTATCGTAATGGAAACAGTAAGTACAAACTGAAAAGATAAGAGAAAAATCACAAAGAATTACTGTTTTGTTTGCTATATTTAATTCCCAGCAATGGGAAAAATTCTATTGTCTCTTTTAATACAAATATGTAGCCTGCAAAACTGGGGAAATGTTTACACAAGGGGAATGCTAATTACAGATTCACAGAGCATGAGATGTTGAGTAGTTTGTCTAGTTAGTTTTTTTAAACTCTTTGTTATTTACTCTTTAAGGAGGGGGCTGCCACCCTCCTCCCAAATAAATCACATGGAATCTTGTTGTAATAAGGTCTTATGAATACCCAGCCTTAGCTTGGCTTGTTTCTAGCCAGTTTTTCTTAAATTATCCCATCCATCTTCCACCTCTGAGCTCTTACCCTTTTCTATTTTATACCTTTCTTTACTTCTTACTCCATGGCTTCCTCGATGGAGTTTTTCTCCTTATCTTGCTTCTCAATCTTTCTCTCCCTGAATGCCAGCCCTGCCTACTCTTTCTTCTGCCTCTCTATTGGCCGTTCAGCTCATTATTAGACCAATCAGGGGTTTTAGCCAGACAGTAACACAGCTTCACAGAGTTGAACAAATGTAACATAAAAGGATACAACACATCTTTGCATCATTAAACAAATGTCCCACAGCATAAACAAATGCAATATATCTTACAATAATATCCCACAGCAAATATGTTCATTTGAGAAATAGTTAATTAGCACCTATGATGTTTAAGGCTTGCTCCTTAATTTGGAACAGAACCCAAATTTTGAATGGAAGCAGACACTGTTAGCACTATTAACACCTGTTTTTCCTAACCTTGACGATACTGGAGTGTTTCTCCTTGTCTTAATTTATTACAGGTATTGTATTAGTGGAATATTCAATTTTCCCAGAGCTTCTTACAAATGAATACTGTACGAGCAAGTAAAGAGAAGGCCACTGATGTCATTCTGTCTCTTCCCAGTGTGTCTGGAATTGTTGAGGGTGTTTAGGGCAAGGACTGAAAGGAAAAGCCTGGGACCTCAGAGCTGTCCCGTGACCCCACACAGCATCTGTGTATCACCCACTCTGGGATTTCTCACAGCATAAAATAAGCAAACCACTGATGGCTGCATTTGTTCGTGAGGAAAATATAATCAAATGGCAGTATGTATAATTCAAATTGTGGTAACAAGTCTCCAAGATAGCGCCCAATGACCCATCTCCTTTATACCAGGGTGGTTTGTAACAGTGTGGTTTCTTGGTCCTGGGCGGCCAGAGGTCCAGACCCACAGACCTGCTGCACCAGACCCCTTAGCCACCCACCACTGCTTAGGCCCCAGAAATGACTCACACGCTTATATTAACTTCATGCTGTTTAGCCTATGGCTCAGGCACATTGCTAGCTAGCTCTTACATCTTAACTCAACCCATTCCCATTAATCTGTCTGCTACATGGCCCGTGGCTCACCTGTGTTCCTTACATGTTGCTCCTTTGGGCTTCAGGCTTGGTCTGTCTGACTCCGCCCTGCTACCTATGCTCTGATTTCTCCTCTTACTTTTTCTATGGTGCCTGACATGGGCCAAAAGAGCTCCTTTATTTAAAGATTGATATTCACAGCATACAGAAAGACATTCCCACATAAAGGTAGATTGTTCTCCCTACCTATAAACAATTTTTAAACGAATATATGGGCTAAGCTAAAGACAGTTTGCACTGGCATAGATGTTTGTATACTGATGGAAAACTGATTCTGTGGTCCTTTCAGATGCCTCAGCCTTAAGAGAGGTCTAGAGGCTATGAATTAAAACCACCAAGCTGGTCTCTTTCTGATTCTTGGCCCTCCCTCCCTCCCTGTGATATAATAAATAAGTTTGTCATAAGCTGCCAAATGTAAGGGTGATTTATTACTTAACAATAGGGAATTAGTAAATTGATAAATTCATTATTGTGCTTTAAGTAGTATACTTTTAAGGGATTCAGTTTATAAATATTTGGGCTAGCGTTCGCCATTGGACATCATGGGAGGATTGGAAATGGCTGTGTCCTGTATATGCTGTAGATGCATTTATTCATATTAAGATGCATAGCTTGACATGCTGTTGATATCTTCCCCCTGCTCAGTGCTGAGAGGCTAGAGATCTCCCAGCACTTGTGTCCATTGTTCAGGTTAGAGAAAGTTCCAGACTCCTCAAACCGCTGCTCTAATGTGGACAGCAAATCACTGAGCTCATTAACAAGCAAGGCAGTTTCTTCTTGGACTAATCATTGTTGCAGAATAAGATAAAGAATTCACAGAACAGGGCTGTGGAGATGTTTTTAAAGAGGGAATGATTTTATTTGGACAGAAAAGACAGACGTGATGGTTATTCCAACCAAAGGAGAAGGGAGTAACAGGGTGCATGCATGCCACAGCATGTGTGCAGAAATCAGAGGACTACTTCAAGGAGTAGTTCCCTCTTTCCATAGCAGGGTCCAGGGATCAAACCCAGAATTTCAGTCGTGCAGAGAGAGTCTATGTATTTTCAGCTGAGCTATCCGAGCAGCCTAGGTGTGATTGGTTTTCTGTTATTGGTGTGTTCAGGGATGGCTTGTGTAGAAACACTGTGCAACACACTGAGCGTGCACATTGATGTGGGATTGTTTTGTATGTTGTAAATATTATTTGGTAGTAAAGGGACTGTTTTGACCTTTGGTGAGGCATTTTAGAAGTATGCAGGAAATCTGAATGTAAATAAAGGGGAAGGAGGGTAGAGTCAGAGAGAGATGCCATCTATTACAGCACACCTTTACTTCTTGTTCCAGCCAAAGGACAAGGGAGAGAAACAAATGGAAGCATACTGCTGCTTTAGACTTCCAGCACTGCCTGGTTGGGGTCTGCTAGCGATGGGGAGCTGGTGCTCTCTGAAGGTGGGATTTGAACCTTCAAGTATATTTGTACTTGGCATCTCTGATATAGCACCTGTGCCTCTCCAACTTCCATTCTCTTTTTGGAGTAAAAAGATCCCCATTTAAAATATTTAGTTTTGCAGAATGGTAACAATGGAAATAAGTTGTTTTTTAAGAAGGCAATGTGGGAAAATTCCTGCTGAGAAGAAAGGATTTCATTTGCTGAGGGTGAAGTACTCTTGGGATGCAGGGTTAGAGGATGGCAACCAGCTACCTTGTACAAGTACACAGGCTAGAAAAGCTGCTACCATGTGCAGCTTAATGACAAGAATGATTCCAAAGCATTGATGAGTGTACATGACACTCAGAGATACAGCAACTGAAAAGATGCAAATGTCTCTATTATCGGTGACAGAATTACTTTTAATGTCCATTGTAATGTGATCTTCAGTTGGCATTCCTGACTGACAGAAAAGGCTGAATGTCAGTTAGAAGTTAGTGAAAATAAGGAGGTAGCTCAGCTGGTAGAGTGCTGAGCTAGCATGTGGTGGTGGTGCACCCCTGCAATCCAAGAACTGTGGACACAGAGGACCAAAAGTTCAGGGTTATCCTTAGCTGCATAGAGTATTCAAAGTCAACCAGGGATACATGAGAAGCTGTCTGAACAAAAAGTTGATGAAAATAAATCTAATTTCTACTTTCCATTTACTTTTTACATGTACACTCATGAAACTTTGTCAGAGCTCCTTGGCTTAAGTATAAATTAAAAATATTATTCTTGAACATTTTACCATTTAAAATGCTGCCCTTTAAGAGGCAGTGTACTTTTATCCCCCTGCCCCAATTCAGAACAGGCTAAGAACAGCTGGCCCTCAAATAAACTATGAATCAGTCTAAAATATTTTTACTGTAGATGGGGCTATCTGAACAAAGCTGCTCACAGACCCCTTAATGGAGCCCAGTTCTAGCATTTGTGAAGCTTCACCACTAACCTTCACCTACAGTCTTGACCAGAGAAAACCACTAAAAATGTTCTACCAACACATGGACACTTAGCCTTCTCTCTACAGACACAACACATTTGTAACATGTAATTTTAATTTTTATTATTTTTTAGCACAGCAGGTCAGTTCCTGTTGGCACCATAGTTCCTTAGATATCACTCCTTCTATGACCTTCCAATACTTATAATAGTGCTGAACATCATCCATCCTCTGTCCAAGCAATTATCTATCTGTCACTTAGCCAGTCAGAACCAATAGACAGAGTGTCCTACTGAAAACTGGTTCCAAGCCAGTTTGAATGGAGGAGCAGAACAAATTGAGTGTGTTCATCCAGAAAAGTAATGTCCAGAGTCATGTTATGTGATCACTGGGGATTCAGAAAGCAAGATGCTTGGTACCCAGAGCTCATCCTTGTCCTGTCCTCAAGGCCACTATAACTCACAGTGACTTTAATATAGGAAGCTGGGAGCAAATGCTCTTACAGGTACCACAGGAGTCCTAGAGTACAGCTCATAGGCTTCTGTCACCATTGTGAACAGAACATTCACACTTGCTTACTGCTGCCATGGATGTCAAGCCACTTCCAGAAGGGAAATTCTCCTCCACTCCAGTCTCTGATAGCTCCCTACTAGCAGGTTGTCTCTGGGAAACAGCTGAGAAGGATCTGTGGAGAATATGATAAGACAGGAATATGATAATTTCTCTTCTCCCTGCAGTGACAGGAAAGTCCAGCAAGGTGGAAGTGGATCTAAAAACAGTGGCCAATGAAATACTAGGTTTTCAAACACTTCAGTGAAATATGCTCCTTCCTTTAGCATTCTTCTATGCCATGGTTCCACATGGTCACCTAGCTTTCCAGATCAGCAGTACAGGACCAGAGTTGAATGGTCGCTGGGTTTCTTGTATGGTAAAGTAACTCAAGAAATGCAACTTGGGGGAGGGAGGGTTGATTTTAACTTACAGTTCTAAAAGGATTCAGTACATCACATCAAGGCAGACATGGTAGCAAGTAGAGAACCATAGTGGCAGAACAAAGGAGGGTGTCTGGCTGGTCACATTGCATCCATACTCAAGAAGAAATGGGACCTTGATGGAAAACCTCAAGGCCCACCTGTAGTGGGCCACTTCTTCAGGAAGGCCCCGCCTCATAGACCTTCCACACTCTTCCCAAAGAGCATTGCTACCTGGGAATAAGTGTTCAAACCCCAGAGTCTATGGGGGTATTCCACATTCAAGCTACAACACTGAGGAAGGCAAAAAACTTCATATCCAATATAACTCCCAATCTGACTCAGGCAGGAGATTGGTGTCCTAAATTGACCGTATTAAGGTTGGACTGGGCTCATTCACTGCTCTACCCTCAAGATCAGAATACAGGGCCTAAACTGAGTATAATCACAATCACTTATTTTTAATATAGTCTAGTTCCTAGCATATATTTAATAGTATATGATCTATTTACATAGTTCACATTAGCTGGTAGTCATTACAAGTAGAAAAGCCACATGTAAAAAGATAATAGATGGAAGAATAAATGTGTGGATTCTTGATTTTTTTTCTCTTATACTGGTCATAGCTAAGATAAATATGGTAACATATGTCTACCATGCTTAGGGACTTCCATATTTAGCTGGTATAAAAACATTAAAATGCCATTCCAAACCACAGAAACGCCAGCATAAAATTAAGTTCTTTCTAGTCATCACCTTTTAATTTTAAGAAATTGGAATTAATTTCAAAGAACGGATGTCTGGCCGAGGTATTTTAACAGTAGGGAAATTACAGAATATTATATGGAAAGATCAGTTTTATATCAAACTAATGCCCCAAGCAGAATCAGCATAGACTTTTCATCATCTCTCAAATGGAAAATATTTCTTCTAAAATGTTTTCATTTAAGAAGTTCTTGAAATATGTCTGTATTTAAAACATTTCCCCTTAACTATAGAGATAGAAGAGAAAAGCTTTGACCTGGGATTTTATTAGCATTTGAAATTGTATAGCTCTGGTTTGGATGCTGGAGAACATGGCTAGAAATTTGTTGGGAAGTCTAATCTAAAATGATGCAGGAAGCAAAGCTATATCTCTCAGGTCTTCCCTGACTATTCAAACTGTGTTACAGAGCTTACTCTGAAACTTCTTTAAGTTCAGTAAGATAAAGGAGCTTAGATAAAATCTAAAATCCCATCGTTGAGACCATTAGCAGACAATATTATGTACTGAGGAAGAGTGGGGGTGGGGGATGGGCAACAGGACACTTGGTACTTGAACGAGGAAAAGAATGGGGGACAGACAAGGGGGAGAGTAGTGAAGGCAGGGGAGAAGAAACCCCCAAACATACTTTGTTCAAAAATATTGCAGTGATATATAATGCATGCTAATGCATGCTTGGTCTAAAGAAATAACAGAGGTTGATCTAGAGGGTATGTTAGTTGGTAGAGCGAGTGCCAATTGGCACAGACACAGGGACAGGATGAGGGATCCACATATGTTGCTGATTCCACTTATGCATATTTTGCTACTGTTTTTAATGCTAACTGTAGGCCGCTTAGGACTTCTCATTTAGTTCTTACAGTGACCTTGCTACTGTAAAGCACCCAACACTTCTGATTCTATGACCACAAAGTGAGGAGGCAGGGTGGATATCTGTGATATCTAAAGGTATCTAAGACCTGGGACTCATTGGGTCTGACTGTATTCTGAGTAAGGGATGGGTTTTATTTAACCTTTATTACCAACAGCCTGGTTAGCGTGCAGTGCCAACTCCAAGTGAAATCACATTTCTTTGTTAAATATATGTTTATATAATGAAGGAAATTTCATTTAAGCAGCTGTTGAATGAGATGTGTGGAAATGGGGCCCTTTTTGAAATATGGAGTGCTACTACCATCCAGTCCATTCTCAGCCATGCAGAGGAGGTGTGAAAAGTCTCATCTGGGACTCCAGACTTGGAAAGGTTTTGCAAATAAGCAGTCACATATGTGAAATCCTGGGAAACAAGAGTTGTAGTGTTACGTTTCTGGCCCAGATTTTCAGTTCTATCCCTGAGCTTCGGACCCACTCGCAGCCTCACTGCCACTTAACACCAAATAATCACACAAAGCCTTATATTAATTTTATGCTGATTGACCTGGGGCCCAGGCATATAACTTGCTAACTCTTAATTCTTAATCTAACCCATGATTCTTATTTTGTTCAGCCATGCTCGGCACCTTTTCTCAGAGCAGCATTTCAATTTCTTTCCTCTGTATCTGCTGGTGTCTCATTGTGCTGTCCCCATGGTATCTCTCTCTGGCTTTTCTGGTATCTCTGCAGCATCTCTGCTCTGCTCTTCCTGTTCTCAGAGTTTTCCTAGTCTGGTAGCCCCGCCCACACTTCCTGTCTGCCTTCAGCCAATCAGCATTTTGATTAAACCAGTAGGTGGGACAATTATTTACAATGGAACAGAACATAATTCCATTACAAAGAGTCCACTACATTAAAGAAAACTCCAGTGCTTAGTTTCTGTGCACTGGCTTTCATTCGGACTCTGTCATAATAGTGCCTATAGGAGTAGTGGGTTTGTCTCTGCTCCAGCTCCTTCCTGTTTGTTCTGGATGGAGCAGAAACGGAGTGACCAGGAGAGGGGAAGACACAGGGAAAGTCTGGGGACCAGAGGGAGGAAGAATCTGGGGGTGTCCTTTTGCTTGGGTAAAGAATCTATTTGTAAGACTTTCTTAGATTTGGGTGTGCTCTTTGTGGATATCTCTCCCATGGATGTATTCCTTTTCATGAGCCAGGACTTTACTCTCCCTGGAAACACACTAGCCCTCCTCTCCATCCTGTCCTTATAAAAGCTTCCTCTATCTTCTCGGCCACTTCAACTATTGCAGCATGAAGCTTTCTTTAGTTGATTTTTGGCAAAATTGGCCCTGAACTACACTTGAAAGATTAATACACATTTTCTTAGCAGAGCTAGAGATGGTGAATTTTGGGTATTTGAGACTTAAATTGGCAATGTAAACAAGAAATAAACACAAAGCCCAGCATTATAAACTGAGCAATTTGGGCCACATGAAGCTAATGCTGTTCCTGGTGAACAGCATGCTGTTCTCCACACATGGAGAGAAACATTTTAGATATTAGATATAAATTATGATTAAGAATATCTTACAGATAGTAGATAAAATGATAATAACTGAAATTAAAGAAACCAAATATTTGTCTCAAGAGGCTAAGAAAAAGTTCTGAATTTGAAATTTTCTATAGGGGCACAGAAAGCAGAAATTAAAGAATGAATAAGAAAATTAGTAAATGATATCAAGAACTGCTTCATCTATTCAATTATAAAGATAAATTTTTAACAAATCAGATAAATATAAAGAATGGAATTGTACATGTTGTAAATGATAAAGTATACTTTCATAGAGTTTAAAAATAAAAGCTCATGATGATGCATAACTATTGGGAAAACATACCTAGATAAAATGGTTTATGATTTGGGAATGTTTTTCTGTATGCTGTGCATATCAGTCTTTAAATAAAGGACTCTTTTGGCCATGGCAGGCACCATAGAAGAAGTAGATGGGGAATCAGAATAGTTAGGAGGAGGGCGGAGTCAGATCAGATTGAGCCACACCGAAAGAAGAAACATGTAAGGAACACAGGTGAGCCATGGGCCACATGGCAGACAGATTAATGGAAATGGGTTGAGTTAAGGTGAAAGAGCTAGCTAGCAATGTGCTTAAGTCATAGGCCAAACAGAATGAAGTAAATATAAGTGTCTGAGCCATTTTGGGGGCCTTGAGCTGTGGTGGGCAACTAAGCAGTCTGGGACAGCAGGTCTGTGCGTCTGGACCTCTGGCCACCTGGACCAAGAAACCTTATTGTAACAGGTTTAAGATAGTGATTCTGAGCCTTCCCGGTTCTACAACCCTTCAGTGCAGTTCCCCATGCTATGGCAATCCCCCAATCATGAAGTTATTTGTTGCTACTTTGTAGCTATAATTTTGTTAATATTTTGAATTACAATGTAAATATCTAATATGCCATCCAAAGGGGTTGAGAAGTACCAGTTTAGCTAACTCAAATCAACTTAGTAAAAAAAAACAGACGCCTAAATAAACCAACATCCATAGAAAAGTGTCTTAGAGATGTTTCTTTAGATCATCAACAAACCATATCAAGCAATAGAGGACAATCTCAGTCTGACAATGAAAACAGTGCAAAAAGTTTGAGGTGCAACTGGGTAGAAGGTCCCCAATATATGCAAATTGCAGGATTGATGTCTAGAATCATAAAATATATATATATATAAAATCATTGATTAGCTATATCAAGATGCAGGTATGATGTCCAGCTTCATAAAAAATTATAAAATAGTTAAATAGTTCTATCAAGCCCAGAACATGTAAACAAAATAACTGAGTATTGTCTAAGCAGTGGTTTCATGAACTTTTCTGTCTTTGATAGAAGAAAACCCATTAGTAAAAAGAAATCAACTAGTTAAGTAATAAGCTAAAAGGGGAAAAATGTACTTGTTTCCATAGATTCTAACATGGAATTTACCATTAGTCTAGTAAAATCCCATGCTAATGAGAAATAAAACTGCATAATATAATTATAAAGAATTTTGCAAAATTCAACCATTAAAGCAAGACATGTGTCTGTTACTGAAGCCCACAGACGTTTTCACAATGCAGACTAAGACACAAAGAAATAGAAGTATTCAGAACATTTCATATGTGATCCCCCAGGCCTCTGATGGGATTGCCTGTTCTGCTCCGCCATGACATTAACATTTGATGCAGTTGTTCCAACCAGAAGTGACACAGGACTCTGTTAAGATCAGACCTGGCTTGGGGGTGGAGACCTCTGCTGCAAGCTGCTATGGCTGTTACAGAGGCATATGCTGAGATGGTGTCTGAAAAGTCTGACTCCTGAGGGACTACATTTAGCACTCATGAGTCTAGGGAAGATGTATGTAAGGGAGAAAGTTGCCAATATCTATCCAATAAACTTTGGCCTGAGTAGTAGATTGCCATGGTGTTCTGATGCTGCCTGAAACTGTTGGTCATACTGAAGCGTGATTGGTTAACTAGGCATGTTAGGGGATTCACACTCATCAATCATAAACATAGGACAATTATAATAATATATTATGATAGTTATTTAAAACCTATACACATCTGTGCAATTTTCCATTGAATATTTTTAGTCCTTGGTAGGTAGGTTGAATGCAGGTAATTGAAGCTGCAGATCATGTAACCATACTCAGGACTCCGTACTCTGTACACACTGGCTGTCTCAGGGCAGCACAGATCAGTCTTTCTGACTGATGTTACTCTTAGTAAGTGATATTATTATTGTGTAACAAGCAATGCAAATAAGACGAAAATAAAACAAAGAATGGGGGAAAAGAGAATCTTTCTTGTTGTTGGTCAGATTTTTTACTTAAGAGTCTCAAGATACTCTTTTAGTTCAGAGCAATGGAGCAGGTGTACCATAGACCAGGTGGCTTTTAAATAGTAGAAATGGATTTTTCTGCCTTTTCAAATGAGTAGTTTATGATCTGGGTACCAACTGAGGTGATGTGGAGGGTTCCTTGCTGAGTTAGATGACTGACTTCTCACTTTCTTCATGTAGCACATAGCAGAGGATGACAGCAAGGGATTTTGTGATTCATAAGGACAGTGATGGCATTCCTGGAGTCTCTATCTTGTGTAATGTCTTTCCCTGTCTCACCAGATCCCAAATAATGGCACAGAGTCTTTTTACTAATTATGAAAGCTTGGCTTTTAGCTTCTCTCACGTATCAATTATAACTTAAATTAAACCATTCATATAAATTTACATTCTGTTATGTGGTGCTACCTCTCTTTCATCTTGAATCTACTGTTTCTTCTCCAACAGGCTGGCTTCTCCCGTCCTAGATTCATTCCCCCCACTTCCTTTCTCTCCCTGGAAATCCTTTCTATACATCCTGTCGAGCTACTGGTCACTCAGCTCTTTATTAAACCGATAATAGCAACCTTTACACAGTGTACAAATATAACATCTTCTTCTTTTTGTAGAAATAAAAAAGAAAAGGTTTTTAACTCTCATGTAGTAAAACTATATACAGTAAGAACAACTATCAGGTAAGGATTACATTAACTATGTCCAATCCATTTTCATTTGGCAAATTCAGAGAAAATACTTCATAATCTATCCTTTCATGGTGAGTTCAAAGTTTTGTACCTAGTTTACTTTTTCTCCTAGCTTGTATTGCTACCCCCCAAATATCCTTTTAGACCTAAAAATATCTTACTATATAAACAACTTAAGATTTTATGCTTCTTAAATTTATAAACTTTATATTTATTTTGTAAGTTTCTTTTTTGAATCTGGTACCAGGAAAAACTGTAACTATCTTGTCTTCAACTCCATCAGAGATCTGAGGAGGATATAATATTACCTGAGTAAACAGAAAGTACACAACAAACAACCTCCAAAACTAGAGAAGTAATAGAGACATATGGCTATCTGGACAGTCACCTAAGGTTCCTTTGCAACACTGGGGCATTCATCTTTGGCCTGTAGGCCTAGACTATCTGATAGACATTTTTGTGAAGAAGAAAAATTTGGAGGGACTATCATACCTTGTAATGATAAAGTTTGGTAGCTACCTTATCTTTGTCTTTCTTGTCCAGGTTGTACAGTATACTGTCAGCAGTCAAGGAAAGGGAAGTTTCTTGCCCAAATGGATTATTTTGCTACATTGAAAGCAAATTCCATGCAGAGGTTCTTTGATGCCCATCATCCTTTTATAAGTAAATTGGTGCCGCCAGGAACAGATGTGTCTCGCTGTCATGAAAAGCCTTGGGTTATTAGGAGATTTTAAGTGCTATGTTCTGTAAGTCTTTGCAGTGTTTGAAGACCGTCTGTCTATTTAAAATATATCTGTCTAAACTTGAAATTGTACCTAACATGACTATAAGTTTAATTGTTACAGATAACTAACTAATAACCTTTCTGCCTTATCCTAAATGGCTTTCAAGGACTAAAACTTTACACAACAGTTTTAAATATGCTGCATAGATACACTATCTTAAGCAAGAGTATAAATATATGTACAGCATAACAAAAGTAAGCTTGCATTTGTATCAGTATACAAACGTCTTTACCAATGTAAAATATTTAAGACTAGTAGTTGCTTTTTAAATTTAAAAGTAGATTCAACAATCTTCCTCTCTATCCTATCATTTCTATATATATATATTTTTTTTTAATTGGGATTCTCGAATCTAACATCCTTTGCTTAGTTTTCTCCTTTACCATGAAGAGTAAAAAGTTTACAGCCAACTTTTAATGGCTAAATGATGCCAAACATCCATAACCCATTGAAGAACCTAAAACCACCCACCCACTTCTTAGGAATGTGGACATCTTGTTCTCTGGACTGCTTCCTTGTGGGAGATTGTGTTGTTTCTTTGTAAATAATTATCTCACCCACTGGTTTAATAAAAAGTGCTGATTAGCCAAAGGCAGGCAGGAAGTGTGGGTGGGGCTACCAAACTAAAAAAACTCTGAGAACAGGAGGCACAGAGCAGAATGCCAGGGAGAAGCCAGAAGCAGCAGAGGACAAACATGCTGCTGTGAGAAAAGGTACAGAACCCCATGACTGAACAGGATAAGAGTCATGGGTTAGATTAAGGGTAAGCAGTTAGCAAGTTATATGCCTGGGACTTAGGCCAATCAGCCTAAAACAATTGTAAACTTCTGTGTGTCTCTGCGGGTCTGTGGGTCTGTGATTCTAAACGCTGAGGTAAGGCCCAAAGGTCTGGGCCAGAAACCTCCTACTACACTTCCTGTTGTTTAGGGGTGAAGATATCTTTAGGGGACCCTGAGAATATTGAGATAATAGTCAATTCCTGGGAAAACAAGATGATTTTGTTTGTTTGTTTAGGCTCTGTGTATGAAAAGTGTAGAACTTATATGAAGTCTTGGCTGGATAGTTTGTGAGGCTGGATCATCTCAACTAGCAGCTTGAAATTTTTTTTGGATGCAGAATTTTGAAGAAACTGTGACAACGACATTTTGAAGCTGAATCACTTATGCTACTTTTATTCATTGGTGTCTAATCCTTTTTTTCTGAAAACACATAAAAATTAAAAGTTATTAATACAAGCATGTCCAGTGCGCACAAGGTAGTTAAAGATGATTTTTTTGTTGTTTTATGTTTGAACAGGTAGAAGACGTTTGTTAACTTAATGAGTTTGTTTGACTGTATAACCAAACCTCTACCCATGCCATATGAGATGATGGTATATAATAATAAGTCATGATTACTCTGTAGTCAAATGATACATCATGTCTCATTCAGTCTCAGGGTTGTTCCCATGTTGAGGGAACAGCATATACCTCACCTGTCTTGTAATCTTTCTTGGTTTCTTTTTTACGTCTGCAGCCAAGTTTTTCAGAAAGTCTCCCCTATCAAATCTGATTTTTATTAATTAATTTAGAAAAAAATCATGTTTTGTTTCTTGTGGAAACTAAGACATAACCTTTCCTTCAGTGCAACATATTTTCTAAATTACATTTTGAAATTAAGACATTCTTAAAATATATAGTTTGGTTTATTTTATCAGTTTTCATAATTCAATATGTCTCAGAAGCTATTGGTTTCTGTTAAATAGCATTTGAAAATTCAAAATTAACACAGCACTATATAAGGTACAGACTCCATATTATATTTTCCATCCTTACATGGCTTATTTTTTTATATTGCTTTCCTCTCTGTAAAGACTTTATTTTATTATATTTAAACTATTTTCCTACCACTGCCTTTACCCATTTTCTTTTCTTTCTTAAGCACCTAAGCAACTTTTTAAACTGTACCTTTTTAGAAGGCTACCATCACTCAGTTCTGCTTAGCCCACTGGTGGCTGCCCACCTCCTGGTTCGTGAGAGCCTAGTCTCATGTCAGCTACTTGCCCTGGAGCTTACTCACCCTCACTCTGAGAATGTGTTGTGTCTGCCAGAAGCAGGAATTTGTACCCAGTTCTGGCTGCTCAAGTGCTTAGTTATACAACAGGATATCTTAAAAGAGCTGCAACTGGAAAAGTCATATTACTTATGAAAGCTTGGCCGTTTATCTTCGGCTTCTCTCAACTAGGTCTTATAACTTAAATTAATCCATTTATATTAATGTAATTCTGTTATGTGGTGTTACCTCTCATTTATCTTGTACTTTCTGTCTCTTCTCCATCTGGCTTCTTCCGTTCTAGACGCCTCCTCCTTTATCTTTCACTGGAAATACTACCTATGCCTCCTGTCTGCCTGGCCATTCAGCTCTTTATTAAGCCAATCATAGCAACATATTTCCACACAATATACTAATACCTTACAACAGTTTTGATGACTTAATTCAATCCTAATTACCTTCCTAAGACTCTACCACCCAATGCCATCCTGGTAGGGGAGGGTATAGTTTCAATATAAACTTTAGATAGGCACAAAATTCAGTCCCAAGTATATAAAGAAACCATAAAGTAGGGCTGAAGATTTGGCATGGTGACTGTGAGCACATGCATATCCACCTAGACATCTATCCAGAATAGTTGAAGTCTGTGTCTCCAGAAGCTCTGACACCCTCTTCTGATATGTAAACGCACGCACACACACACACACACACACACACACACACACACACACACAGAGAGAGAGAGAGAGAGAGAGAGAGAGAGAGAGAGAGAGAGAGAGAGAGAGTCAAGTACAAACATAATTAAAACATACACATGCACATAAATAAAAACAAAACTCCAGGTAGGTGGTGGTGATATACACCTTTAATCTCAACACTCAGGGGCAGAGACAGGTAGATCTCTGAGGTCAAAGCCAACTGGGTCTGCAGAGTGAATTCCGTGACATCCAGGGCTACACAGAGAAACTTGACTCAAAAACCAACTAACTAACCAACCAAACAAACAAACCTACAAAAGCAATTTAAAAATTTTTAAAAATAAGAGCATCTAGAATATAATTGGAATCAATAATGCAGTAAATCAGCCAGATGCAAAACAAATATTAGTGAATGGTTTTCATACAAGTAAGAAGTTAGGATCTGACCTGGATATTGTGGCACATACCTTCAGTTTTTGAACTCAAGAGGTATAGATGGTCAGATCTCTATGAGTTTGAGGTCAATCAGAGATATATATTGAACCCTAGGACAAGGCTTCATTAAGAGAATGTATCTTAAAAAAAGAAAGAAAGAAGAAAGGAGAGAAAGGAGAAACACACACACACACACACAGAGGGAGAGAGAGGGGGAGGGGGAAAGAACATAGAAAGGAAGTAATAAACTTTGCTAAGGGACAAAATAAATGGAAGTATATGCCAAGTTTTTAGATAACGTCTGGAGGTAATAATGGTCGCCTAAATTATTCAGTACCGCACAATGGAATCCTGCAGCTATAGGGCAGACAAGAGCTAGTTTGTGCTAAATATGGAGAATAAACAGTAAAGGAATGGTATGAAACGGGGCGTTCTAAAAGATGTAATTATTTAACTGCAATGCTACAGCAAAGTAGCAATAAAGTATTCTTTTAAAAGACAGGTTAGATTTACAATCTTAAAAAAAAAATAAACAAACCTATTGTTAAAACTATAAAGTTAGGGTCTACATTAGAGTGACTGAAAGCATACTGACCTGTAAAGGGCTTGTAAGAGTATGGCTGTCCTTCTTATGTTCCTTCTCCCTGTGGTGAATTAAATTATGCACATAAACAGAATATAGAAAATATTTGAAGACACTGAACTTTAGGTCAAAAAGGACAGTGATCACTGGGAGACAAAAAATAAACAAAAGGAGTCTGTCACTGTCCTAGATTGATATCTAAGCTTTAAGCAGGAAAGACTATGCGTGTGGGAGACGGATGATTTAGGATAGAGTCCAGAGAGACAAAGATGGGCTGAGGTAAACTAAATACCCCGCCTCCAAGTACAGAAATAGATTTCCCTTTAATATCAGAAAAATGTAGATATATACTTCTACCACTTCTTCAAAAGCACTCTTTTGGATATTCTAGTCTCCAAATAACACAAAAGAGTATAGGGCATATAGACCAAATCCACCTTCTGAGATGTCATGATTACTTACCTAGCAAATCCTTCAAAATCTTTATCATTGTAATCTTAAAAATCCCAGAAAATTCAGCAGGGCCAGAGAGTACAAGCTAATTTTTTGATATAATTGAAAAAAAACCCACCTAGTTTATGTTTATGTCCCTCCAATGTCCATGGGCCCTGAGAGAGTGAAATGAGGCAGATTAAAATCTCATGTAATAGTGAACTTTATTCAGAGCATCAGACAGTTTATACTCTCAGGGTTAAAAAGAGTCACATGAGTAAAAGTGTACAATCACAAGAACAACTGCATGTGTTAAGCCAGGGAAGCAGGTAAGCCACATGCAGCAACAATGTTTCTCCATAAACAAACAACAATATCCAGTTGATATGAATAATCTATAGTAAACACACTCTATCTGCTACACTTGGGAGGGAAATGAAAGCATAACCCAAGAACAATCCTGTGTTTGTGAAGAAACCAAGGTACTTTCTTAGTAGTTTTCTTACAAGCGCTCAAAAATCTCCTTACATAAATGCATTCTTAGACTGCATTCTGATAGGAACATATTGTAAGTTATCATTTATAACAGTGATACGATCTTTCCCAGGAGGAGCCAGAGAAGGGTATGGAAGTCTTGCTCATTGAAAGGAGAGCAACATAGTTGAGAAAAATTAAAGAACAGATAAACAATACAAATATTTGCTCATGGGCCAGGTGACTTGATCCCTGCCCCTCCACAGTGACCTGTAGATTTATATAATCCCAACTACAATACAAAAGTATCTTTTCATAGACACCTCTTTTTGTAGACATTAGAAACGGGGTAATGTCATATGATTATTAATGCTATATAAAGATATTTTAAAGTAGCCCATATAATCAAAAAAATTATTAAAACCATAGCTTGTATTTCATTCTGCAAAGGATTACTTGGTGCTAAGGAGTCACTAGGATAGTCAAAGGCAGAATATTATGTTAGAAATATGGTAAGAATATAACAGACTATGGAAAGATGAGAATAATTTTCAAAACCAAAGAGATAACTCGGTTATGTGAAAATTTATAAATGTGGCATTACTTGACCTGTTATTAAGTGTCCTTGAGGTGAGTTTTGAAAACCACTGGTAGAACTGAATACAAACTAAGAAAAATTTTGGAAAGGTTAAGTAATATTCTAGCATTATAAGCAAGTAGACCCAGCCCAGCCTTTTTTCCTTTATGAACGCATGTGCTTCTGAAGTGCTTTTTAAGTTTAAGCTGAAAGGAAATAACAAGTCTTAATGTCTTCTGGCTTGAAGATTTAATTTCCATTCAGTTCGCATAAGCTGTGAACTTTCATAATGGGAAACCGATTCATTTTAATGTCTTGCCAATCTATCTTTTAAATTTATGTTTTATGTCACTCTTCTTGTGAGACACTTCTGGAATTAGGCATAACCCTTCTGGACATGACACTTTTATTTCAATTCATTTTATTATTTTTATTTTATTCTGCTAAACACGTAATGAAAATATTTGGAAGATCACATTTCTAAGAGTTCATGAAGAAGGAAATGAATTCAGTGAGGTTACCAACAGTAGACAAACCCTCCAAAAGATTGAAACCAAAGTGTGTTGAAAATAGACATCATACCAGGAAGGAAAAGAGCTACGAATATAAGTCACCACAATCAGAACCTGCTGATAGTATCCAGGACTGACTTTGTACAGCTGGAGTCCATCCTGATGTGCCCATGAGCACCCTAGGTTGTCCCAGGGAGACCAGCTCTATGAACAGCTCCACACCCCTCATACAGTTCAACAAACAACATCTAACTTTGGGTGTTAGGTGATTCTGAGGGAGAGATCTCTGTGGGATCCTGCCAATGATGACATTTCCCCAGGAATAAATCTGTAGCAAGCTGGGTGCTCTTCTGTCTATACTGCTCCTGACAATGTCGAATTCAACAGTGTTCTCTCCACTTTTCAAGACCTTCCTCCTCTAGTGGGTTGCAATAAACTGATTTCTTAAATTAAGAACCCGACCAAACTGTGTTTCTATCACTGAGGATTAAGGCAAGCCAATGTACTATTTGTTATTTTTAAAAGGTAACTCCAAGTGCAGGGGCTTATAAATTTTAGAAGCTTATTTACACCTCATATAAAGGTCATTATTTGAATCACAGTGCAAAAAGTCATCCGCTTTTGCCATCTTCTGCACGTGGCTTCTTTTTCGGGGTCTAGTCAACTGCTACAGTTGTCTTCTACTGCACGGCATCTACATTCCAGACTACAGAAAAGAAAAATGCGTGGCATGCAAACAGCTTATGAGGGGCATAGTATAGTTTTATCTGAAGCCTAGAAAGGAAAACCATTACTTAGTAAAGCCTCGCTAAGATCCAAGAGAAGAAAGTGAAATGTGAAATAAAATGGCCATTGCTCTAGCATTAACATCATCAGGGCAGGGTGTTTTCTCAGCGAAAGAAGAGCATTTAAGATGGCATTAGTTTTTTGAAACACTCCCTTGCCTATAGCCTGTCACCTGACAGCCAATTTCTCCAAATACATCTGTGAGGGGTGTGGGGAAACCTGTGTGAAGATAAAAGAGTGTGGCTTTAAGTCTCTTCTTCTAAGAAGTAATGTGGCAGGGAGAGGGCCAGAGCTATTTTGACCCTCTTGATAGGAAAGACATAAGTAGATGTTAAAATATGCCAACTCTTCCATTCACTGTGATGAGTACTGCTTTGTGAAGACATGGGATTGTACTTACGGAAATAAAGATAGCCAGCATGCCCTCTGCTTTTCCAGGATGGAACACATCATTAGAAGTGGACTATTTAATGAATAACTGCTCTAAGGAAGTAGAGGGTGGATATGTAATTATGTATACAAAGACTTTGACCAAGACTGAATGCCTTTTATCTTAGAGCAACATTTAAGTATCAAAAGAATTATGGGCATTTGCTAACAGATGAATATATTTCTTCTCATTGACATGTTTATTGTAGATACTATTTTTTCATTTTTAATGTTATACTAGTTTTAGTTAGGTTTAGCTACATTATGAGTTTTGTCCTTTAAAACACTGTTCACTTTTGGAACAGGCATTTGTTCACTTGTTTTAAATATTAAAAGCACAAAAATGTATAGACTCCAATTCTTTCTCACATTTCTAACATCCATAGCTCTCCAGTGAGAGACAGATGTTTAGCCCTGATAAGAACTCGTACTGAGTGAGGTGACATGCACATGCTTATAATCCCAGTACTCTGGAGGTTCAGCCTGGAGCATTTCTGCAAGGTCAAGGCTTGCCAGGACTATAGAGTATGTTCAAAACAAAACAAACAAAAATCAACATAAAAATAGTGTTTATATAAGAATTAACAAGTTGTGTGTGGTTTTCTTTGTTGCCCCTTAAAATTATAGATAAAAGCAAGCTATAGGCATTACTGCCCTTCACTGGTTTCATTCAGTGGAACACCGAGATATTTTGGTCCGATGTGTTGATAAAAATGTTCTTTGGTTGGTTTTCCACCTCTAATATTCCATTTTCTAGACACAGAATTTATACCCTTGCCTAGTTCTTTATTGTTCAACAGATAGTGTTTTAACAAACAACATGCAGAAGTTATTTCTAAGTGCTTTATTTTTAAATCAAGTTTATTTCTTTGCTTAATTTCATGCCTACCTTCTGGTAGATTTTAGTGTTTGCTCTATATCTCTTTTCTCTCCCTTCTCTAACCACCGTTCTCTCTCCTCCAGATGTCTTCTTTATATGTACACTCCTTCTTTATCTATCTATCTATCTATCTATCTATCTATCTATCTATCTATCTATCTGTCTGTCTGTCTGTCTGTCTGTCTGTCTGTCTTCTGTCTGTCTGTCCGTCCGTCCATCTGTTCATCTATGTATGCATGTATCCATCTATCTATCTAGTTATCTATCTATCATCTGTCTGTTTGTCTGAATTCATAATATGCCATATCCACTTGGCTACTTAGAAATACTTTGTTCTGGGATGCATGTCTTGAAGATAGTGTATAGTGGGTTTAATGATGAGAAATCCCTTTGTATTTTATTTAACACTACCTAAACGTATCATTTTAACTGATGATTTTTTTTAAATTTTTATTTCATTGTCTAATGCTGTATTTTCTGAGTTTGTGGGATATTTTTAAATGTGACATATTTATATATGAAAACCCTGACTTCCTTTTATTTCAGATAGTAAGAAAGATTACTGAATATATTCTTACTTTAAAAAAATTATAGTTTAACCTTTTCAGTTCCTTATAAATCTAATTAGTAAAGATTCTCCAGATAAATAAAATTAACATCATAGGAGATTAAGAGATACCCAAAAATGATAGACCATAAGGGATGAGTTCACAGTATTGTGGATTTTACAAAGTTTCAAGAACTTTGTTGGACAAGTGTAGACTCAGAGACCCAGATGAGATTGAGTCACACAGCCCTAATCTAAACCAGAAACCCCAGATGCAGGAGAGTTATTGGAGTGAGTCCTGCTGAGTGAAAATAAAGGTTCATAACCTGGAAAGATGATGAGTTGCTGTAGGAGAAACACTGTGCTTAGAGCATACATAGCCCTGTGATGGAGGACAGACTCTTCATCTGTTAGCTAATAATAGAGAACTCAGTTTTATTTTTCTATGTGATCTTTATCATCCAGTTGTGTGAAATACCAATATATTATAAGTGAAGTTGTCACTTTAAATGAGATTGGTTTTTTTTTTCCAGATCTGTTGCAATTAATGTTTTCCCTCCAGTTTCTTTCTCATTCTCCTAGTTTTTAAATGGTGTAGCCTCTACCTTCTTAGGGCATAAAATATATATATGACACATTCACTTTTATGTCACTCGGATGTCCAAATTCTTTTAGTTTTCATATAAATTGTACTTGCGTCATGTGTTATGTCTCTTACTGATAAATGTATGATATCATTTTGTAGCTATTCGATTACATACCTGCTTTAAGAAAAACAAAACAAAAACATCAGGAAATTATACACTTTTTAAAAAAGCCTCCAAGAATGATTGGAAAAGAAAGACACACTAAAGCATTTTTCTGGCAGTAATCCATTTCATTTGGACTTTCCTCTTCTCTTTCCAACATAAAAAAAGTAAACTAAGAAATCAAAAAGCAGCTACTGTCAAATCCATGTTGAATCCACATATGGTCTGAAAAAGTTTGAAAGCTAGCCATAAGTAAGGAAATGCAGATGCTCAGCTATTTTTCACTGACAGTATCAGCAATATTAACTTTGTTTGATAAGAAGACTTCACCCACCATTCTGGAATTGATAGCCTCTCCCCTCTCAGAGCTCAAGGCTCCAGAGATAGCCCACGACTCACTGATCCTAAGGAAAGATCGGGAAGATGCCATTGTTTCCTGTGATTTGGACCCAAGTCTCTTCAGGTAGGTGAACTGAAGGTCTGCAAGTATTGATCTGCATCCAGGGCTCTGCTTTTTATTGGTGTCTAGGTAATTGGAACACTTCAGAAGGAGGTCATGAGTTTAGCTGTTTTTCTTACCCCATAAGTCACCTCAACACTCTTTGCTTTCAAAATGTGAATAATACCTTCTTTGCCAGTTTCCCAGATTCTATTTTATTTGGACATTAGGACTAAAGAGCAATTCAAGAATAAGTAGGCTGTAAGTGGTAATTAAGAAAAGTGTCATTATTTAATGTTCTTTGGTGGCAGATAGGAAACAACCCATAAGCTACTTACTGTCACTGTCACCAATAGAAGCAGTGGGAAAGAGCATGGAACCAGATTCTAAATTGTTCTTAATTCAGCTCCCTCCCATGATATACAACTGTCTAAGTCTCCACTAATTATACATTTTGACAAGCATGATTTGACATTTGACCTGTACACCTGGCTTGGAAAGATATCAATGGCAGCAGTGTTCTTGGACTTGCTTTGTTGAATGACATTTTATCAACACATTGACACCAGCTGTGGCTGCAGAAAACATTCAAAGCAGCATATTTAAATACTTTAAGACATAGTGAATAGGGATTTTATTGAGTCTAATAAAATTATTACCAAATGGGTATTTGGGAACAAGGCAAACTTTTGAACACATTTTAATAATCCAACAGTGTTGAAAAGCAAGTATATAGTTTGAATTTTGTGATTTGTTACAGTTTTTTCTGATCAATATATCTTTGATACTTTTACTTTGATTTTCAAACTAACTAGAGATAAGATAATATTCAGATGAAATTTTGTTTGGAGGCAGGGTCTTGCTGTGTACCTCAAACTATCTTCAAACTTGAGATATAACCTAGGCTGGCCTCTAATCTGTGATCCTCCTGCCTCAACCTCCCAAGTGCTGGGATTACAGCACTTTTTTCCCAGATGAAAGTTTTCTGGCCATTGGATTTGTTCTTCAGAGGCTGGGCTTTAAGTTTCAGAGAAAATGCCTTCTAGTGGACAGCCCTTTGTCCTCTGTTAAAGCATGATTTGAACTTATGTCTAAGAAAGAGGATTTTAAGATATACTATGTCACAAGCATTTTCAGCTGGAGATTGTATATAGAAAGTTCAGACATCTGGCCTTTTGCCTTTCACTTTAGACTGTGTATGCAGTGAGACAATGAAAAAACGGTAAGTCTTCTGGTTCTTAAGTCTCCAGAGGCTTTTCTTAGTCCCCGGAAATTCCCTTCTCCAGCCACAATGGCTCTCAGGAAGACACTTTAGACTGAGTAAGCAGTCATTTGTTTCCTAGAATGGATGTTCTAGATAAGAACATTTTGACAACACTGCATTTACTATGATGAGTCAGTGTGTACCAACCACTGGGCATGAATCACATGATGCAATCTTTTAGAAATTCTAGGACGTAAGTGTAGTTTCTCTTACTGAGCAGGTAACTGATGCATAGAAAGTTCACAGAGTTTGCTGAAGTCTATCCTCAAAGCATACATGTTCTTAATCATATAGATCCCTCAAGTCCTTTTGGCTGAGCGTGCTATCTATTTTATTAACTTTGGCTTTGTAATATTGTCATATGGCAGAAGTTCATCATTTTTCTTTCAAAAATTTAAGCACAATAAATATTTAAGTAAACACATATGAAGAGTATCAACATTTGGAGAACAAATGTTGGCTTCTAGACTTCTGTTGGTACTTGATCTTTCTTCTGATGTAGCCAGTATACTGATATGACTAGCTTGAGTCATAGGGAGTTTGATCATTTTTTTAAAATAGCTTAAAAAGGGATTGGAGAGGTGACTCAGTGGTCAAGAACACTCTTTCAGAAGATGTGGTTTCAGTTCCTTGAACCTACAAGGTGCCTCATAGCAGCCTTTGATTCCCATTCCAGGATTCTAAGACTCGTTTCTGACCTTCACAGGTACCAGGTGTGCACGTGGTACACATACCTATGGCAGACAAACACTCATACACTTAAAATAAAAAATGAATACATCTTAAAGTAAACATCTAAATATGTGGAATAGGAAAAAATACCTGAAATTGTACAATTTTAAGATTGTGGTATAATTACATCTTGGGTTCCTCCTGGGCAAGATGAAGAGGAGCTATAATTACTAATAACACACACCCTAGGGTTCTGCCACACTACAGAGTATGTTCGGTAGTAAATGCTTGAAAAAAAATCTTGTTTGGAAAAAAAATCAGCACTTTTTAGTGTCTTAGTAGGAAGCATTTAATTGGGGCATGCTTACAGGTTCCGAGGATTAGTCCATTATCATGGCATGGTGGCATGTGGGCAGGCATGGTTCTGAAAAGACAGCTGAGAGGTCCACAACATTTAAAACCCCAAACTCCACCCCCAGTGATACACTTCCTCCAACAAGGCCACACTCCCAAATCCCTGTGGATCAGCACCACTCCCTAATGACCATATGCATGAGCCTGTGAGGGTTACTCCTATTCAAACCACCACATTCAGTATGCAGCATGCCAATACATTCAGTACATTTTTTTTTTTACCACCAGTAAAACACATTGATTATATGTGTCTGAATAACTATGCCCCTTACCTCAATTCAGTACATTTTTTTTTACCACCAGTAAAACACATTGATTATATGTGTCTGAATAACTATGCCCCTTACCTCAATCAAATACACATCTACCGCTCCAAATAGTTTCATTCTGTTCTCTCTGTACTCTGATGTTAGGGATCCAGTGGTCTGTTTTCTGATAGCATAATGTGTCTATTCCTTAATTTTACGTGCACAAAATTAATAGTAAGTGTTTATTATGTTAAGCTTCCTAGAGGCAATATGCTCTTTTGAGAGTATCTATATTGTGACATAGCCAGTGGTTTATTCCACAGTATTGCTAAGTAGTTTTCTATTGTAGGAGCATAGCATAATTATTCTATTTATGCCAACAAATAGTTGGGATTCCCCCACTTTTGATGTGCTATCAATCTATCTGTGATGAGTATTAAATCTTTTGTAAACATCTTCATTCATGGCTTCTACTTTATTTAGATTTGAGTATTCTTTTTAAAATATTCAAAGTTAAATCATTTCTATCATCATTTTTAATAAATGTGCATTTTTTCCTGAATTTCCCATTAAACACATTCATTTTAAGATAAAGAAAAATTTTAAATAATCTCATAAATAGTTCATGTTTTTATTTTGATCTCAGGCTAATATGAATACAAGTTAATTTTCAGTAGTTGAGTTTTTACTCTTAGTTTATTAGCTTACAATAAGCAAATGACTGGAAAACGGCTTTCTGGAATAATACTTTTTGTTTTAGGCTCTTTTTCATAGCTATCTATATAACTAAATATATTTAAAGGAATATTATGTTCTACTTCTGTAAGCTGCATATTTCTGATAAACATATGTATAATCTCTCTATATAAATAAAATTATGTGTTGTATTTAGTTTGCGGGTCCTATGCCCCAGAGGTCTCGGATCCACAGACCTGCCTGGCGCCGCTTATCTGCCCGCCGTCCGACCCACAGACCTGCCGTGCCAGACCCCTCAGCTGCCCAGCCGCCCAGGTCCCCAAAAATAACTCAGAGGCTTATATTAAGTTCATGCTGTTTGGCCTATGGCTCAGGCACATTGCTAGCTAGCTCTCATATCTTAATTCAACTCATTTCTAATAATCTACGGGCCACGTGGCCTCGGCCCGTAGCTCACCCGTGTCTCCTTACATGTCGTCTCTTGGGCGGCTTCCGCGCGGTCTGCCTCTAACTCCGCCCTGCTTCTCTTCCTAAGCTCTGATTCTCCTCCCACTATTCTACGTACCTGCCATGGTCCAAACCAGCTCCTTTATTTAAAGATACAGTACACAGATGCATTCCCACATTTCCCCCTTTTTCTCTAATCAAAAAGGAAGGTTTCAATTTTAACATAGTAAAATTACATATAACAAAATAGCCATCAAGCAAGAATTACAGTTACAATATCTAGTCTACTTGTACTTAGCAAAATTAAAGAAAACATTCTATTTATTTTATTTTTATGAATATAAAGTTTTATATCTAATATATTTTTCAAATGACTAAGAAAAACTGTACATATAACTATCTAATCTTCAACTACATCAAAGACCACAGAAGGATATAATATTTACTCAAGTAAACCAGAAGTGCAAACGACTTCTAAAATCTAGAAAGGACAGAGATGACACCTATCTGCCTGGACAGTCACCCAAAGTTCCTTTATAAAGTTGGGGCATCCGTCTTCAGCCTATAGGCCTTGAGTCTCTTTTTATTTTAGTGAAGCAGGAAATCCGCTCTGTCCATTCTGGCACAGTTCATCTGTTGCTTCTCCTTGAGTCTTGAAGAATGTCTGACAGTTTTCTCTGTAAAGCAGGAACCTGAATGACCATTTAGGCTTGTTCTGCCAAAATTCAGAGGTCATCTTCTTATGGAACCTGCATGTCCAGTTTAAACAGCATACTGTCAAGCAGTCAATATAAAAACAGTTTGTTCTCCAGTGGCTCACCATCACCACAAATAGATGAGATTCTATATGGAGTTTCTTCAATGCCCATTTTTTTGTTGAAGTAAATTAGTGTTGCCAGGTATAGACCTGTCTCACTGTCCAGAAAAGTCTAAGCTCTTAAAATATTTTAAATGCCATATTCTGTAGGTCTTAGAAGTATTTGAAGATTATCTATTTAATTGAAATATATCTTTGTATACTTAAAAATCCTAACTAACCTAACTATAAGTTTGATTATCAAAAGTGACTATTAACCTTTATTTCTTAATTATACACTACAATTTTAAAACAGTTACATGAACATCATACCTTAAACAAGAATAGAAAAACATATACAGCATAATAAAATTGACTTTAAATTTGTATCAATAAACCAAAATCTATACTAATGTAAAGCAGTTTGAGATTAACAGCTGATTACCTGTAAATTTAATAATCTAATTTTTTAAAAAAGCATTCACATACCATATCCCCCGTTTTTTTTTTTTTTTTTTTTTTTTTTTTTTTTTTTTTTTTTTTTTTTTTTTTAGAAAGAGATTGACTATGACCATTAACCATTTATAATGAAAACAAACATTTAGAAACAATATTTGGGGAATTTGGGCGAAGTTATTCATTACTACTTCCTGCTGATTAAGGGGCGTTGAAAATCTCACAGTTGTTGAAGATGAATCAGTCTGCAGCTCTGAAGCTGATAAAGCCACCTCTTCTCATCAGAGGTTTTTTCAGGGGGTCTTGGTTGATGAAACCACATTTGTCTGGAAGCAATCCACAGGTTCTCATCTGTGGAAACAGAAACAGAACTCTTCCAAAGCAATAAATCCTTAGACACAAATTTTAAAATCAAAATACCTTTAAAATATACATTCTTGTTTAACTTAGTAGCCTTTGCAATCCATTGTCTTTTTGCAGTTAGCTCATTAACAGTTAAAAAATTAAAAGAAAACACAATAACAACCAAAATCCAGATTTTGTGTCTATTTGCCATCTTTACGTGGCTTATTATCTTTTTATTACTTTATTTCTCGCTTTAAAAACTTTTTCTAACTTCTTTCTTTTTTCTGTGAAGCCTATGTACCTTTACAAACATTGTAACCCGTTTACAGGTTTTCTTTTTATCTGAATCTGTTTTATTGTGAATCCTTATTCATCTTCTAACCTTAAGAGCTTTTAAAATACATTTTCTAAAAAGAAGCACATTTTTTGCAAATTAGGCTGAATCACTAAGTTTTCTTAAACCGTAACTGCCACGAAGAAAATTTGTTCCTCTTTTGTTCAAAATAAGCAGAAATCTAAAATCAATCACATTACTGAGTCTTTTGTTAGTTTTCAGGAACCCGCCTGATTGTAGCTCACACTGCCTGTCGCCAGCCCGCCGCTGGCGCCATTTTGAGTGTGACCCGGACCATGCTTTGTTTGTACAAAGACCCGCTCCACACACACAATTTGGAAGCTGCCCTGGCTCAATTTCTGCGATCTAGAACTTTTTTTAATCTTTATCAGGCTCTAAGTGGATAATCGGCCCACGTTGGATGCGCCATCTGTTGTATTTAGTTTGCGGGTCCTATGCCCCAGAGGTCTCGGATCCACAGACCTGCCTGGCGCCGCTTATCTGCCCGCCGTCCGACCCACAGACCTGCCGTGCCAGACCCCTCAGCTGCCCAGCCGCCCAGGTCCCCAAAAATAACTCAGAGGCTTATATTAAGTTCATGCTGTTTGGCCTATGGCTCAGGCACATTGCTAGCTAGCTCTCATATCTTAATTCAACTCATTTCTAATAATCTACGGGCCACGTGGCCTCGGCCCGTAGCTCACCCGTGTCTCCTTACAAGTCGTCTCTTGGGCGGCTTCCGCGCGGTCTGCCTCTAACTCCGCCCTGCTTCTCTTCCTAAGCTCTGATTCTCCTCCCACTATTCTACGTACCTGCCATGGTCCAAACCAGCTCCTTTATTTAAAGATACAGTACACAGATGCATTCCCACAATTATGTTTTTAATATTGTCTTTCTGTGTTTATTTGGTACTTATATTACATGGTGAATTGTACATTGTATTGTCCCATAATCTCATTTTTCTTAAGTTCTTATATAGTCTAGCATGAATATTATTGATTTCTTTTTCATATATTTTTGATTTATGAAAAATGAAAACTTATTTTGCCTTCTCTCTGTTACTTTTAAGTGTGTTTCTTGTTGAAAACTTTAAAAAGTTAGGAAATAGCTATGTCTTCTCAGGAGAACCCACTGGTGTTCACTGTCTAATATTTGCCATGAGCCATGTCAACCCACTAGTGTTCACTGTCTAATATTTGCCATGAGCCATGTCAGCTGTGGTCTCTCTCAGACTTCCAGCAAGGGCAGACTTCCCACAAGTTGGTTCTTTTGCTCTTGCCTAAGCCACACAGAATGACTAACTCATCCCCTGGAGATTCCTGGAGAATGTAGAACCTTAGACACATTCTCAGGAATTATCTATGTGCTCTTTGGAACCTCTTGGTTTACTGCCTTGTGGAATAAGTCACAGCCTGAGGATTGATGGCAAGACTAATCTTTTCTCATGTGTTAAAAAGAATTCACATTTTTTTTGTGGGGGGGAGCTTATCAAATTGAATTCATCATGGGAGTTCCCATGGTATTGTTTAAGGAACCAAACTATTAATTATTGATCCCTTCATTAATTCCACTAATTATATCCCTCAGTTAAGTTAATGTTTCTGAAACTTTGATCTCCATCTGGAAAATGAAGACATATTTCTGCATGGGGACTGCGTTAGACTGGACATGAACCAGTACACAGAGAGTATATTTCTGCATGGGGACTGCATTAGACTGGACATGTACCAGTACACAGAGAGTAGCATGAATTCATTATTTCTCTACACATCTGAGGAAAATTTGTTGGTCAGTAGCAGAGAGTCTGTTTCTAGATAAAGAGGATTTTTCAGATGGCTTGGTGGTCCCAAGCTTGTTGAAGAGTAGTGGTGTATGTTTGTCATGATGTCATCATTCTAGTGACTGAAGGGGCAATATTGCAAACACTGTATTTGATAAAATGGCTCCCTGTGTGAGCCGGGTTCACCTTCAATGGTTCCTGAGCCAAGAACATCCATAATTCCTTCAGACTTCGGACACTGGAAAAAGGCAGAAGGTCGTCTACTCTTTCTTGGCTCCTACAAATTGGTTGGTAGTTTATTCATTTCTCTTTCCCTACCCAGTTATTCATGTTCTGATACAAAAAGAAAACTCATTCATTTTCTCTGAACTTCAATTCTTAAAATCTGTTTTCTTGGAGGTACTCTGCTAACATTGCTTGAGGGTATATATTTAACCTTAAAGTAGCAAATAATGTTTGAGTGGGACTCTGAATTTGTACATGCTAAGCAAAGTAGGGCAAGATCTTCAGTAAAATGAGATTTTTGTGTACACATTAAGTTTTAAATATTTCATCCGCTGTTATTAAGTTAAAATGATGCGTGTTTTTGTTTTGTTTTGCTTAAAGGGAATAATTAAGATTTTATACCAAAGTTATCATCTTAAATAAAACATTTAGCTTTAAGGATGCACCCTGAAGAAGCAAATACAAATTAAGGCAGAGGGCATTATGATAAATTAAAAGCATACAAGATTATTGAGTTATTTGAAATTTTTCTTAACTGCATAATTTAGTTAAACAAAAACCATTAGCTTCCATTTTTCCAAAGTAAACAACTTCTGCACGTAAATTACACTGTATAATGTTTAAATAGAATTTTGATCGGCATTGACCCACAAATGTAGGTTTACACACAATGATCTTTCATTTGGAAACTGAGACCTGGTGGAAGTAATAAATACTGGAGCTAGAGTCCTGACCAAAAAAAAAAAAAAAAAGTATGCCTAATCTTCCACTGAGAGTTTGGATGCTTGTGTTTCCATCTAAGATCAAAGTCATCCTGTTGCATGCTGTACACTAAAGGCAAGCAGCAGCAATTGCAGTGGCCACCTTCAGCAGAAAACCAACAGTGTAGCAATTTATTGGCAGCAAGGGACAATGCAGTGTGGATACTGACCAGACCTTTGCTCCCACGTACACTGCCCTTGTCTGAGTCTAGAGGTTGTCAAATCTTTATCTCTCTTGATTTCTGTGTGCCATGCACAAAGATACTCCCTCAAACCCAAGGCTCTGTTTGTTTTCAATGACTGTGCCAGACACTCCCTTTCATTTTTCTGGACCTTCCAACTCACCCTCTTCCTGACTCTGCAGGGCTCTGTGGTCAGTTCTATCATTTTCTACTCTCTCTCAGAAATCTCACCCATCTCCATAGCTTCAACTATCACGTAAAAATCTTTTTTCCCAAAGAGAATTAAAAATTTAAGCCCACACTCTCTATTGGCATCTTCTTTTGATGCATCAGTACCAGCACAAGCTCTCATGTACAAAGTAAAAGTTGTCACCCCCTCCAGACAGACCTGCCTTTGCCAGAAGTTGGTTAATCCAGTGTCTTGTAAATTTTCCAGAATACCCCATAGTACTTCACAAATAACTTCAAAAACACTTGCTTACTCTGTATTATAACAATCTTTTTAATTTTTTTTCTGCTTTTCTGGCTTCCTCATGAAGACTTATCACATTGCCCAAAGGCCAAGCACATGGATGCCACAAGAGATATAATGGAATCCAGAGTGCTGTACTATATAATGCCTCGGATCAGCTGGGTTATATTGTCTGAGTTCAAACTCTAAGATGCTAACTTAAAATATAAATTCCCCTTAATCTTTTGTGACTGAAAGAGCTGTACTCACTGTTCATCCTAGATGACAGATCTCTTTGTGTTTACAGTTTGTTGAGAAGCAAACATATGAAAATCTTGTTAGAAAAATTCAATTTTCAGTATATAATATGCATTCAGTATGCTTTCCACCAGTAAAATGCTCTAATTATATGTGTCCGAATAGCCATGCTGTCACTTCAAGTAGATACATATCCATCACTCCAAATAGTTTCTTCCTGGTCCCTTATAACGGCATTAGGGATCTAGTGGTCTCACTTGTATGTAATCTGTAGCATGTACCCTTTCCAGGCTTCTTACACATAACATGTTTTCTAAAGATTATCCATTTTGTTAGATGAATGATTCAATCTACTGTATTGCTAAGTGGTTTTTCATTTTATGGACATACCATGATTATTCCATTAACCTACTAAGCATTTGGGATGCTCTCACTTTTGATGTATTACAAATATAACTGTAATATATATTAATATACAAGCCTTTGCGAACATAGACTTTTGCTTTATTCTGGATAATAAAGTAACAACAGAATTGCTAGGCTATGTGGTACTTATTGCTGAGTGTATGACTTTGACAGTGTTCGTTGCTAGAGCATTTTACATACTTTTTGGCTTTGTGTGAGAATTCTAGAAGCCCTGCACCTGCTCCCGTTTGGTAATTTTCCATAGTTCTTTAATTTGTATTCTCAGTGTGATTAATTATGTTGAAAAGGGCCTTTTAATATGATGAACTTACCAACTGGTTACTGTATCAGGCTTTCTTTTGGGCCACCAAATAGCTCATGACAAGGACACTTATTTTTAGTTGTGAACTTCAGCCTTGTGCTCATTTCTTGCTAGCTCTTATAACTTAACCTGTTTCTCTTCATCTACATTTTGCTTATGGGCTTTTACCTTTCCTTCCTTCTGTATGTCCTACTGTGTGTCTAGATGGCTGGCAGCTTCCTGGCTGGACCTGAGCATCTCTGTCTCCTTCACCCCTCTTATTCTCTCTTCCTCCTTGAACCTAGATTTCTCCTCCTACTTATTCTTTCTGCCTGCCAGTCTCACCTGTCCCTCTACTCACAGCTATTGGCTGTTCAGCTTTTTATTAAGTCAGTCAGGCACCTGTAGTAATAAGTTTCTGACCTGGACTTTCCGGCCTAGCCCCATGGCCCAGAGCCATGGATCCACAGTCCCATAGTCCCACTGAAACACACAGACGTTTATATTAATTGTATGCTGATCAACCTGTAGCTCAGGCATATAACTTGCTAACTCTTAAATTAACCCATGATTCTTATCTTGCTTAGCTATGAAGCTCGGTACCTTTTCTCCAAGCAGCAATTCAACTTCTTTCTTCTCATCTGCTGTCATCATATCATTTCTCTGTGGTATCTCTGCCCTGTTCTTCCTGTTCCCAGAGTTTTCTTAGTCTGGTAGACCCGCCCACACTTCCTGTCTGCCTTCAGCCAATCGTCTTTTTCTTTTTATTAAACCAGTAGGTGGGACAATTATTTACAATGTAGCATAATCCCACTACAGGTGCCTTAGACAGGCAAGGTAAAACAGCAACGCATCTTTATATAAACAAATGCAAGATAAACAACAGCAACACACCTTTCTGTACTTTATTCTGCACCATAATCAAATGTAACATGTTTTTACATAGTTAAAAAATAATATTCTATAACAGGATACTATTACTTCACTGTTACACTGGATATTGTTTTGACAAGATAAACATTAATTAGCACATACTCCTTTGTAACACAGTGACAAGACTGTGTCCTTGGAGTCAGAGTTGAATTTGGCTACTTACAACCACTTATTCACTATGACTGTGCAGTTTATTCTTAACCTTATTAAAAGGGGCCAGAAATAGCCATGTCCAGGATTGACTTGTAATTTAAAATAGTAACCAAGAAGCTCCTGTCACTCTGTCTTAAAGGAGAAGTGAAAAGTGAGCCCAGCTATTGGAAATAGAATCATTTTTCCTTACTCTGCTCTATAATTCAATATGTGATCTGGCAGATAACTTCAGGGGAGTACAAAAGCTATGCTGACTGGCATGATGCAAGAGTAGCAGCCAGTTGCTACAAGCAGATCCCAGAAATGGTCTTCATAACTTATCTGCAAAAGAAAGAATACAACCCTAGAACTTGCATGTCTAGCTGGCTCTCACTTTCTCTCAGTAACTTCTTTGCCTCCCAGCATCTCCTTAGCAGGCTTCTGTCTGTCCCTTTCAGATGTTCCCACTGGGATTCTATAAACAGTTCATCTAGCTACCAGGCTCTACCATTCTGAAGCAGTGTCTTCAAATGAAAAATTATAATTGACTTTATGTATTTTTTTACTTGCTATTAAATGTTAAGTGGAATATAATATTGAGTTGTTTATAAAAATAATTAGATTTATTGTCTGAATCAACTTTCCTGCCCCTCTTTTCAGTACTGGGATTGAACCAATGACCTCCCCCATAATGGGTAAGCATTCTACCAGTAGCTGTATACTCAGCCATTTGCCTCATTTTGAGACAGGGTCTTGCTAAGATTCCCTTGATTCATAGTTTCCAGAGTATAAAATTGGCATGTCGTCATGTATATTGTATCTTGCTGTTGGATGTCGCTTGGGCAAGCAGTTGGCACCGAGGACATGGACCCATGCACGTGTTCAGAAAATATCTGATGAATAAATATTCAATCAATCCAACTAATAAAATTAGCAGGCACAAAGATTCTGAGATAAGAGAGTCATATATGGCCTATTCCTGGGACCAGAGGGTCTGGGTACTGAAGACAGACAACACCATTCATTTATCACTTACTGTGTAATTCTGCCCAGGATTTAACTCACTGTGTCTAATAGAGCCCCCCCCCCACCAAGGTCCCCACAATCTTTGGAAATGTGTGTTATTACTATCTCCACTTTATGGATGAGAAGGTAGAAACTCAGAAAGATGAAGGGAAAATATCCATCTATGGACGACCCCAATGAGATGGTCTCTGGGCCACTGAATGACACTGGGAACAAGCTGTGGGGAGTATCAGGATCTTGGAAACTGTTGGGAAAGGGAATGGAAAATGCAGATATTTTGCTGATTTGTATTTTCAAGAGACCACTGTGAGGGATGTAAAGCAAATAATTTTTGTAAAGGACAATAGAAAAGTCAGGGAAGAGACAGCTTTCAGTAGACTCTAGCAGTCAGTGAGGGCAGAGGTACCAAAAAAGGCAGAGGAGATGCCTGTGTGGTTTCCTTCATGGCAGGCAGATAGGTTGGGAGAATCTAGGGAAGGATGGTTGTGGGGGCTAAAAAGGGAGGCTGATGACTCACAGGATGGATGGATGTGAAGGTTAGATGTCTGCAGTACTCCCAACACCCATGTTTGCCATGGCATCCCCAAAAGCCAAGTCCTCACTCCCATGTTTCTTCTCTGACCTGAGAAAGCCTGGGAGGCAGCACATACACATCTCAGCTGAGGTTGATGCCTGTCATTGTGCTTGTGAACATGGGAACTAGCCAGGGAACCGTAGCTCCTCTTCATTAAGAGTCCACCTTCTCAACCCAGTCATGTCATCTAGTCCTATTCCCATGGTATTAGCACAAGAGGAGCATTTCATGTCTTATTCGGTGGAACAAGGCAGTGTGTAGATTTTGGAATGTGTTTCATGCTATCATTAGTTTGTAGGCAGCAGAATTATTTTTTTGTAGAAGGGGACACTATGCATTTTATTTTTACTTAGATACTTATCTTCTTAAGCCTATTTTTTCCTAAATCTAGACATCTAAGAATGCTTGAGTACTGTTTTTAGTGATGCAATGTGTTCTGCAAACTTTATGGATAGGGGCCACATTCAGCTTCTCCCACTATGGCTTCCCTACCAATCCTCATGGAGAACACTTTCCTGCCGCCCCTGGGACTTTCTTCGAGTGTTTGAGGCTTGACTCAGCAGCAGAGATGTTCTTGGATCAATGTTGTTTGTATTATCTTCTTTATTTGTGCATGTTTATGAAGGGTCAGTATAGTAATTCAATAATGTGTACAACATGAGGATCACATCAGAGGAGTTCACAATTTTAATTCATAAAACACTAGTAATGTATGTGTTAGGTCACTGGATTTTTTCTGGTTATTTTGTGTCATAGACTGTTGGACATTCTGATTCTCTTCCTGTGCTACAGAACACCAAAATAAGCCCCTCTGTTTCAGTGCTCGTTGGGGAATAATTATCCCCCCCCCACTACTTTTCTCGGACTCTAGAAAAGTGGACCCCTTTACGAAGCAGATATTTTAGTTTCTACAAATGCAGAGGAACATGCATTTGCCATTTATTGAACTTAGTTACAATTTTATCAACATTGGCACAAATTAGAGGGATTTATCTTTATGAGTGAGCAATATTCCACCACATATATCACAGTTTCTCTATCTACTCCCTCACTGATGGGAAGCTTCCTCGGTTCCATTTCTTTACTGCTATGAATAATGCAGACGTCCCATTCTCATTGCTCATTGCCTCCACACATTTTTTCATAAAGTCTACATCAACTTCCATTCCTACCAAGAGTGACTATGTAAAGGTTTTCCTTTCTTCTAATCCTCTCCATATATCGATTTTTGTCTTTCTGATCATAGATATTCTATCTGGAATGATGACATCTCACTGCAATTTGTTTTGAAGTTCCTTGTTTGTTAGTGGTCCTAAGCCTTTGGTGTACTCACTGACCATGTACGTGTCTTCCTTTGCAAACTGACCACGGGGATCCCATTCGAAGGTTTTAAACATGAATAGCAGGTTCCTACCAGCAAACCACACTGCCTCATGATAGACAACTCACAATACATGTTCTGAACCAAAAGAGGCGGACATTGAACTCTCCTTTCTATAAGTTATTCTTTTTGTCTCCACCCAGTTAGACAGTTGAAAGGAGATGATAATCAGCAAATAATGGTGTCTGAAGAACACCTCCCAGCTCAATGAAAGACTGTATCTCTCTTTTGGGAGATACCAGGTCATAAATGGGGGTTGTGTTACTCGGTTGATTAAAAAAGTAGGGTGGCTCTCAAACTGTTAATGATATATCACACAGCAGAAATCAGACCATAGACTCTAAACAACTTGGAAATTATAAACAGTGCTTAGTCAAAGTTTTTCTTTAATGATGCCTTGATGCGGCTGCCATAGCCCAACAATTCCAGTAAAGGTTATTTTACTTGAAAGGAGGATTTATTTCCCCAAAAAGTCTTTCTAAGAAAAGCTATCTTCTCAGCTGACTTCATGAAACATGAGACATCTTGGTCTAATGGCCAAGCCATGGAATGTCTGCAATTGACATTGGCTGACATTGGGTAGTGTATGATCAGTGAGAAGGTTAGAAGCTTCCCTATGTGGTGAAGAGAAAGTGTGGGATCTATCCTGACTTGGGCAGAAGGCTAACTCAAGTCAGTGGGAACCATGACTAAATGAGACAGTGAGGGCTCTCAGACAGCCTGTCATCCATCAAGTTCAGAGCCAGCCTTTAATCCAGGACTTCCTTCACTTGTCCATTTGAATAGTTCTAGATGGACAGCAGAGAGATGTCCTCTTAAATGATAATTTTTTATACCATTTGCAGCTGTCTTTTATTAAGAAGATATTCTATATGAGCCAACTAGTCAAATATTTTGTGTATGCTATCTTATCTAATATTAAACATTCAAGATATGTACAGTTAGTATCTCTTCAGTAAGCATGGAAACTGGGGCTCCAAGAAGTTAAAGTCTGTCCAAAGTTACAGAGCAAGTACACAGAAGCCAGGATCTATCTCAGTTTGACTCAGTGCCTGGCCAGGCCTTTTAATAGTTCTTCCCTGATTCTTCCAGGAGAATGAATTAATAATATATGTTTAGAAGTGTTTGGAAGCAATACATGCTATAGAAGTACTAGGGATTGGCTTTTAGGTTAGGAAGAATAGACATTACACCACTTAATAACCGGATAATAAATCTATGGGATAGCTTTGATCCTGTCTCTTACTTGGAATTCTGTACATCTTCACTGGAGATCAGAGTCAGTAAGTAGACTAGCTCCTTCCATCAGAAGTGTCTCCTTCCCTGGAGATTGATTGGTCTGGTGCATCTTCATCTTAGGCAGCTTTTGTGTGCTGACCTCAGATTACAGTTGCCCCCACCCAGGCTTCTCAGCCTGTAGAATCTGCTATTTGGAAGGAGAGGGCTAAGAAAAACCTATTCCTACCATTGACGGAAAGAAGGAATTAAGACTGTCCTTAGTGATGTAAAGCAGCAATGAACAAAGACTGAGATATGGAAAATAAATTTAAATGAACAAGAGTAGAATTTCCTCCTGGTCAAAAACGGATTATGCCATTGACCCAAACAGTATCTCTCTACGGTCTAATAATCCCCTGACACACTGGGATGCTGTGGTGCCTCAATTCTCCCAGCCTCTGAGTTCATTCATACAGTGTATCCTCTGACATCATACTTAGGGATGTCATGAATACCCATGAAGCCTGTTCTCTATGCCAGGTGCTGTGCAATGCAATTTAGATGCTAAATAGTCCTGTTCTAGAAGGAACATAGTATCATGAAGAGCTTTATTGCTTAATTAAGGACTATATTAGATCAGCGAATTGAGAGAGAAAAATCATCATGGAATGTGGACTACGTGACAAAAAATGAAAGTTCTGACGTACTTCGGGAGAGCCGCCTGTAAACTGCATCTGGCTTTAACTCCAGAACAGAGACTGGGGTCAGTAGCTTATGCTGTTAGTCCCAACAGTGGCCTCCAGAGAGTCAAGGGACAAGGACACTTTGAGTCTCTAATTTTTCATTCTCAGCAACAGAAACTAGAGTTATGTTAAAAATTACATTAGTATTTATTTCTACCCATTTGAGTTTTACTGAGTGACAAGCAAAGAAGCATAGCATTTATCCCATGGATTGTGTCGTGGCTAGGAGCTTCTGCATAATCACTGACTTAGCAACCGCAACCTCAAACCGTTGACTCTGCACAGTGCTTCTATCCACACGGAGACTCCTAACCAATAAGAGTGTTTTGTTTTTTTTAATCTTCTAATGATATCCTTGTGAGAGAATGAATGAAACTTAACATTTGTGAGTCAGTTCTATCAATGGCAGCTAGGTTTGCTGAGCCTCAGTTTCCCCCAACCCAATAGAACAAGAATAAAAATTGTCACTTAAATGTATGTGTAACAGCTTTTGAAATTTTGCAATGATATGTAAAGAGTAATCAGTACAGTCCTTTCTGGCTGGTTATCTTTTTCCTTAAACACAAAACAGTGGAACCATGGAGATAACTGGAATACATTCTCACTTTTTGATGCTATGGAAAGCTTTCATGGCTTAGATGCTCTAAGACGCGAACTCCCTCCTGTCTACATTGCATTCTCTGCAGCTTCCAGAGCCGTGGTTTCTGTTTATTTTGTAGCCATGACTTGTGCATTGGAACAGTGGTCTTAGAAAAATTATGTTTATAAATAATCATCAATAATAACAGTAATTTGGATTTGGCTTATAATTCCCCCCTTTCTATTTGCAACTTTAAAACAAAGAACCTTTTTGAAGAGGAACATTTTTTCTTTTGGATCTATGAGAATTGTGGCCCAAAATCCAATCCAAACCAAATTTCAAATGTGGAATCATAACCCTCTGAGTGGAAACTGTGGAGCCCCTTAGCCAATGGCAGTTGGCAGTTATGCCTTGGTCTCCAAGGACACATACAGTGGGATACTAACCAAGAAAAAGAACTAGGAAGAAATATGAGGGAAAAATGCTAAAACCATCTGTAGAGAGTTGGGATTTATAAGATACTGGTACAATGCAGTCCTTCTTGTTATCAAAAGCACAGCCCAATCTTATGCCTATAGCACATATAAAAGAATAGCAGACTTCGCTAAAGGTATAGCTTCAGAGGGCTTGAGATTTAATGGAGGGGTCAGGGTTTTCTTCCAGGGCTATCATGGATGCCCCAATATTTCACAGCAACTCTCTTGCCTGCCCCCAAAATTCAGAGATGTCAAGTATATGTGTAAATATTAACAGTTACACTGTCACAGTTGGAATACACAGGCTATGCTGTAATGTCTACATTTCCTCAGGACCTCACACAACAAATGCCCAGGACCTCTGAATCCATGGTACTCAACCTTCTCAATGCTGTGACGCTTTAATACAGTGACCTGCAACCATAAAATCATTATGTTGCTGCTTCATGACTATAATTTTAATATTTTTATGAATTTAAATGTAAAGAACTGATAATATGCCCCTTGTAATCATCCAACTCCAAAGTGTCACAACATGGATTGAGAAACACTGCTCTAAATGCCTAATCTAGTGTACAGTCCCAAAGTCCTCAAAGAGATTTATTCTCTGGAGCATGCCTAACTGCTTTCTCTAGTCTGTGATATAGAAAAACCACCTACCAGTGTGGATATTAAGATAACTCTTCTCTGGTGATCTCACTTCACCACTCTTTCCTCCCTACTTCAGCTGGTGTCAGAAGGCAAATCTGTCATTGCCTCATTTGGACCATTTTACCTCAGAAGCGATGGTGTGAGGAGCTTGGCCTCAGGTCTATAGGGTGACCAGCCCTTGCCACCTGCAAACTTGTGGACAGTCATAGACCATATCCTGTGACTCTGACTTGGTCCCAGTAACCATTATGACTTTCCAAATGCATTAGAGATTGTTGTTTCTTGAACTAACAATCTCACAGAAGAGAAACTGACATATACATCCTTAGACAAATACATGAGTTTAGAAGTCATAATGAGTTTTAAATAAAAGGAAGAAGATGGGAACAAAGGAATTACAAATCAAAGTAGAAGTCACCAATCTCTTCGTATATATGAACAGGTTTATAACAGTTTACAACTGTGCCAGCAATGACATCATTGTGGTTATTGTCCTGAAAAGTGACTTACACTGAGGTCTTAACAGGTCCTGGCTTACCTCATAGATGCTTAACCAGAGAGGAACTTTTACAACTGCTCAGGGAGAACAAGATGAAAATTCTTCATGGTCAGAGTTGCTTCCTTCTTACCCTTCTCCCAGAGTCTGTTTGTATGTACTTGTGTAAGTCTTCAAGATACTAACTTACAAGCAGCACAGGCCCAGGTATAGGAAGAAAGTACCGTCATATTGACTTGCATATTGTTTTCTATATTTTTCCCATCACTAAATTCTTCCCAAAGACCAATTTTATTTGGTCATAGGGAATATATTTCTCCTCAGGTTTGTAAAGAGAGCTACACAAAACTCCTCAGGCACGTGCTGAAATCCTGTTGTCAAATCAACATCTTTCCTTGAAGAGGGTCAGCAGTGGAGAATATCATGATTGTCTGATGATGCCTCAGAGAGATTTATTTATCAAAACATGACACCCTCAATTATAAATTGTTCCCACATTGCAGACTTGACCAAGTAGAACTTTCAACTTTAACCTGGTTGTTGTTATTATTGAAAAAAAAATTATTATTTGTTCGTGAATCCCGAATCTTTTTAGTGTTTTGACTTTAGAGGAGGTTTTAATTTTGAAAATTATCCAGTAGAATAAACTATGCCTCACATTAAACGAAATAGAGACAAATGAATCTCTAGAACAGTCACTCTAGGGTCTATTTATATCTTGTATAACAACTGCCACATTCAATAGTAGATCAAATTAACAATAGATCCACAGTTAATGCAAAATTTAATATATGGAAAATTTGCTTTTCAAAATTCCAGGGAAGAAATCTCTCTGAGCCTGGAGTCCTCTGTTTTGCTGACCCAAGACATCAAGTAGTGCTGTAGTTACCCAAAGCAAGTGGGTATTGGATCCCAGTGAAACACAGATGAAGACTGAAACAGGATGAGGCACAGAAGTTGATGGGAAATTCATGACATAGGCAGGAAGGGGAAAATAAAGTCAATATACCTGCAAAATCTTAAAGGAAATAATTGTGGGGAGGTAGGTAGTCTGTTTCACATATAAAACAAAGCCAGAATTAATTTGCTTAGACATTGGCAAAGGGACCTAAGCTTCATTAGAATGCAAACCTTGTTACCAGACAAAGGGTTCACAGTCCCCTTCTCCAGAGTATTCCTTGAGTGACTGAGTCTGCTTATTTTGTCTCTGTTTATACATATCTAAAGTGGAAAATAGTTCCTACCTCTGAAGGTTATTGTGATAATTAAGTAAAACATTTTTAATAAAACTTTAACAGGTACTTATTGAATGCTCAATGACTAGGATCAGGTCAGAAATTTTTAGCTTTATTGCAATAAGAACTACAGAACAGCTAACCTTGTCATCTTTACAAAGGCCATGTTAAAAAGATACAATTTACATACCATAAAATCTACCCACTATAACTATGTAACCCAGGGAATATTCTTACTAAATTTATAGAATCATAGGCTTTTATCTACAACTTAGACCCAGTGTTAAAACATCTTTACCACCAGAAAACAATCCTTAATGAAGGGAACAATTCACCTATAAATTATAGTAACTGTAAACATATATGCCATAAATGCTAGGGCTCCCAATTACATGAAATAAACTACAATGAACATAAAGGCTCAGACCAGTTCTTAAGTTAATTTTACATCTCCAAAGACCAACTCAATATTCTAGGATTCTCTTTAATTTCATTTTAGTAATCGTTTACACACACACACACACACACACACACACACACACACACACACACACACTATAATGCATCAGATTGCTGTTTTACGGGGTTTTTTATTTTTAAAAAATCATTTTATATACCAACCACATTTCCCCTCACATTTCTTTTCCTGCTTCCTTCAGCCTCCCTCCCAGCCCCACCTCCATTGCCTTCTCCAAAAGTATAAGGCCTCCCACAGGGAATCAGCAAAGCCTGGTACATTCAGTTAAGGCAGGATCAAGCCCCTCACCCCTGCATCAAGGCTGAGCAAGGCATCCCTCCATAGGTAGGTAGTGGGCTCCAAAAAGCCAGTTCATGCACATGGGATAGATTCTGATCCCACTACCAGAGGCCACTCAAACAGACCAAGCTACACAACTGTGAGCTGCTACTATTTGGTAGCCTTGAACTCACAGAAACACAGAAAGATCTCTGTCTCTGATGTTATGGGATTGAAGGTGTAAGGTCACCACTCCTGGTCTTTCCCATGTTGAGATTAAAGGTGTGAGTTACCACTCTCTGACCCTCCTGACTTGACTGTGGGTGGATCTGTTCTCTATATTCCAGACTTTTTTTTAAAATTAAATTTATCACCACACAATATAACCCAAACATATGGGACACTGTGAAAGCAGTGCTAAGAGGAAAGTTCATAGCACCAAGTGCTTACATAAATAAATTGGAGAAATCTCACACAAGTGACTCAACAGCACAGCTGAAAGCTCTAGAACAAAAAGAAGCAAACTCATCCAGGAGGAGCAGATGGTAGGAAATAATCAAACTGAGGGCTGATATCAATACAATAGAATCAAAGAGACCAATACAAACAATCGATGAAATAAAGAGTTGGTTCTTTGAGAAAATCAACAAGCTAGACAAACCCTTATCCAAACTAACCTAAAAAGAAATTGAGAAGAACATTACATATTCATCACTGGAAAAATCCATCAAGATGAAGCCTCAATTCTGAGTGTCTATGCCACAAACGCAAAGGCACCTTCATACATAAAATAAACATTACTAAAGCTTAAATCAAACATCAAACCCCAACACTAATAATAGGAAACTTCAGCACCCCACTCTCACCAATGGATAGGTCTACCAGACAGAAATTCAACAGAGAAATAAGAGATCTAACAGATGTTATGACCCAAATGGACTTATTAGGCATATACAGAACATTCCACACAAAACAAAAGAATATACCTTCTTCTCAGAAGCTCATAAACCTTCTCTAAAATTGACCACATAATCAGTCATAAAGCAAATCTCAATAGGTAGAAAAAATGGAATAACCCCCTGTATTTTTTGAGATCAACATGGCTTAAAGTTAGAATTCAATAACACAATTTACAGAATGCCTACAAATTCATGAAAACCAAATAATGCTCAACCAAATCACCACTGGGTCAAGGAACAAATAAAGAAAAAAAGAAAGACTGACCATAATTCAATAAAAATGAATGTGCAACATTGTGACATGAATTATAGTTGTTCTTAAATGAAAACTCAGAGCCAGATATCAGGGGAAATCTGGAATATCAGAGAGAGGAAACAGACTACAGTCAAATCTCAACCAGCCAACTTCTCAGGGTAAAAGCTGTCTTCCAGCTTCCTCAGACTTAATCTTCATCGCTTTTATAAAAGAATCTGTATTCCTATGTGTGTCTTAATAGCTTCTTCACTGGAGATTCATTGGGAAAAAGAGCTAGGCCCAACAAGGGTAGGCAACTGTCAATTGGCATGGGCAGTATGTGGAGCCTCAAGGAGTGGGATCAGACTGTGTTCCTGTGCTTGGACTGGCACCTTGGAGCCCATTCCCTGCAGAAGAACACCTAACCCAGTCTTGATATTGGGATGAGGAAACTGGACTTGCCAGGAGTGGATGTACCACTCTTAGCCGACCCACCTTGGGACTTCTTGCCCTTTTGGGGGAGGGAGAGGGAGGGGAAAGGGGATGCTGAAGGCTGGCTTAGAGGGATTGGAAGGAGGGAAGGGAGGGAAACCAGGAGGATACATGGATAAAACGACATTTTTTATTAAAAAAAATAAAATGAAGGAAAAATAGAAAATGGAAGGAAGAATGAACTATGGAAAGTGAAAAAAAAATACGTTCTTCGTCCAGTTGTTTCACTTCCAGTTTCAACTCTGCATCATATTCTAGAGTTAAGAGCTTGGTGTGGAGGTGCTTGTGTTTCAGGAAGCTGGGGCGGTCTCAGGGGATCAGAGTGAAAAGAAACCCGAGAGTATTGTGTTGAGGACTGAGAGAGAGGAAGTGGCTGCTGCTGACCACAAAATCTTAAGGGAAGGATTTCACAATAGCACATTAGACAGACCTAGGTGACAGGAAGAATTCCTAGGAAAAAATGACTAAAATCATCAAGAATAAAACCCAATAGGTTGGCAACCAAATAAACTAAATTAATAACTTAAGAGCTCACAAAGGCTCTGGTCTTTGTATCTTTACTGGTGAATTCTTCCAAAGAGTTAAAAAAAAAAAAAAAGATAGACATCGATTCTTCATAAATTCTCCAAAAATAAATGTTCCTTCACAATGCTGTGAGATCAGTGGGGTTTTGTTTTTTGTTGGGTTTTTTTTTGGCTTTGTGCGTGTGTGTGTGTGTGTGTGTGTGTGTGTGTGTGTGTGTGTGTGTGTGTGTGTGTATGTGTGTGTTTGGTTTGTTTGATGCCCAACACATGAAATGTCTATTCTAAGAGAAACTACAGACCACTCACACGAGGCTGGATTCCTCAACTGAATCTAGTAAGATTACACACTTTGACTAAATTTGATTTACCCCAGAAATGCAAGGATGGTTTAGCAAATATAAAAAAAAAATTGATGAACCGTGCCACACTGATAGAATTCAAGGCAAAAGTATGGTAGTTTAGAAGTTAAAGGACAATTTGGAAAAAAAAATGTAATGATTTAAAAAAAAAAAAAACAGTCTCTTTACAAATCAAGAATAAGATGTCCCACTCAAGGACATCTGTAAAACTTCTGTGGCTCCATGATACTGATGTTGAAAGCACAATGCTTTTTTTGGGAGAATGGAAACAAGGCAAAGCATCTGCTGTCACCACATGCATTCAACATCCTACTAAAGACAGCAGTGAGTGAAGAAAGGTAGGAACATTCAGCATCCACGTTGGAAAGAATCACAACTGTTCTTATTTGCAGCACACATAATCCTAGTGTAGAAAATACCAAGAGGAATTTTAATTAACTGGAATCAAGGACTTTTTAATAGAATTAAAGAAGTTTCATAGAATGCAATATCAGTATACAAAATAAGCTCTACTTATATGCTGAAAGCATAAAAATAAAATTGGAAACGTAAGTTTATTTACATTGGTGCCAAAAGTAATCAAATACTGTTGTGCTTTGGTGGTCACAGGAAACCGTTTCAGGACTTCTGTAGATTCTAAAATCTGTGAAAACTGTAGTCACTTCTACAAAACAGCTAGGTATTTCCATATAATTCGTACATATCCCTCATATGCTCTAAATAAACTATAGATTAATTATAATACCTAATACAGTATAAGTGGTATATAAACATTATGTTACATTGTAAAATAGTGGTCTATACTTAGATAAAGCTAAGGAGGCAGAGACCATAGGCGCGAGGGGATAACTGGAGTCAGAACAAAATTGAGAAAATAAGTATAACGCTTGCACACTGAAAGCATTACCATGGAAAGTTAAACATCTAAATAAATGATGATAGCCTAGTCAACAATGTAAGACTACACTGAGCTAAGAGCAACGTTCTCTAAACTGATGTATAGGTTCAAAATAATCCCATTTTAGCTATTATTAAAATTTATGTGGTAAACAAAGGACCTCTTCTGAACAAAACAGTTAGGCTATATTTGGGCCATCTATTTTTGGCAGCATCTACTCTTTGTGACCATCATAAGAATTATGTATTTTCACAAATGAAGAGAGCTTTCCTTTTTAATCATAAAAGTAAAAAAAAAAAAAGCATGTTTTTGGGAAGATAGCTTGTCAATATCTGCCTTGATGGGAATGATGGGAGTAGTTACAATCCCTAGTGAGTTCTTAAGGTTCTTCCAGAGCTTAGGTTCTTATTTTACTCTTGGTGAAACGGTTACTCACAAATGTCAGTGCTGCCAAAAAGCAATGATATGAATTAGCTGATTGCACAGCCAGAGATGTTTGTCTCTGGGAAGACAGGACCTTCAAAACTCTTAAGACAGGTATGTACTTGCTCTTTGCCTTTAAGTCGAATGCCCAGTTTCAGCTTTACTTATTCCCCTTGAGGACTGACGGGTAATATGTTTTTGCTGATTGAAGATGAAGTCGCAAATATTCCAAATATTATTCCCCGAACTCATAAGATTTGTTTGAAAATTCTTATACCAAGCTGTGTAATTTTCATTGTTCACGGGACTGTGTGAAGCTGATCTGTCAAAATGTACATAGCCAATGTGTCAAAATGTGGAAAACTGTTTGCCTTCATTTAAACTTCCTAATTGACTGCAGTTTCACCTGGGAATACTGTTAGGATTTTAAACATTGTATTGGTAACTTGGTTTTCACCTGGGAAACACTTGTTTAACTCATTTGAGTAAGCAGTCAAATTCACTAAAATTGCTAAGTCTATAAGCAGCAGGTTTCCACACAGTTTATTTTGATGACATAAAAACCTCCACATGGTAAGTAAGAAGTTTTTCAATCTTTGATTTCCAATTAGCCAACTCATTTCTAGAAAGTGAACAATGCTGCCAACACTTTTAAGGAATTCCAGAAGTTCCAGCAATGATTTAATCTCTTGGTCCTTTTAAAGTTCACAGTCATGATCATAATTTGAAAGGTGTTATTATTTGTAAGTCCCTCTATGTTACCTGCCGTTGCAAGCACACCTTCAGAATCTACACCAGATATGTTGACAATAGATCAAGAAAATTTTTGTCTTAATTAAGGTGAATCTTATTGCTGTGAAGAGTCACCACCATAGCATCTCTTATGAAGAAAAACGTTTAATTGGGGTGGCTTACAGTTAAGAGGTTCTGTTTATTATTATCATGGAGGGAAGCATGGAGGTATTGCAGGCAAACATGGTGATGGACAAGTAGCTGAGAGTCCTGTATCTTGCAGGCAACAGGAAATGGTCTGAGACACTGAGTGTGGCTTCAATATATATTCTCAAAGCCTACATCCACCTTGACACATTTTCTCCAACAAGACCACACCCACACCAACAAAGTCACGCCTAATTGTGCACTCTTTTGGGGGACCATCTTCTTTCAAACCACCACAATTGCTGTAACATAATTTTTACTGCTTTGTATAAACCTCTTCTTGATTTAGTTGTATTTCTCAACGGCACTAAAGAAGTTAGTTTTGTTTTCCAGTGATGTCACATTCATCACCAAACCTAAAATGAAAATGGCAAAAGACCATACTTGTGGCATCATTGATGTCATCTATCATGAACATTTAAAATTAGCCACTCTACTCTCCAATATTTGATAGATTTTCCAGTCTCTTTGGTTTACCTGGCTGTAATCTGGGGAAACATTGATTTTAGAAATATCTCCTTCTTTTTTTCAGAGCATATTATATCTGCCATGCTTCTACATGCTTAATGGATTCCCCATCAGTACATGGTTCTCACAGGGGTGGGTGGCAGAGGTCTTTACAACAAGAGCTAGGGGAAGCTGGCATGTTAAGTGCACAGTGTTGTTTCTTCAAGGGAAGGACTGTAAAGCCTGTTTTCCACACAGAAGGCTGGAATGGATGTGCTTTCCAGCCTGGTAGCCATTGTGTAATCTGTGTAGCTGGAGACTTTCTGGCACTAGAGTCTCTTCCTGACCCTTCTTAAAAACTTATTTTCTCAGTCAATCTATGGAACTTACCTTTTTGGAAAGTATCACATACACTTTACAAAGGCTTTTGCTGTTGTCACGTTTGATCTGTCCTTAGCTGGCAGTGCTCCTCAGAGAGATTTAGATATGTTTTCTTGTACACATGTGATTGAGTTAATTATCACAAGAACAGGTTAGACCAGATTGTGCAGTATTTAAACACATGCAAACTATTCAAAGTCAGATCCCCAAAGTTTGAACCTACAGAGTTCTGTTGTACAGAATTGCCGTCTTGCTTTCTGTGGCTTGTCAATCTGATGCCCACGACAGTCAGAGAGACCTGGAATTTTTTTTTTTTTTTTTTTTTTTTTTTTTTTTTTTGCCACTAAACTTGCTTTTGCCAGAGAATTTGAGTTGTAACTTAAAAAAAAATATTGAGAAGACTGATAATCTTTTTCAGCTTCAACCTTTCGCATTTATAACACAATGGTCCTATAATACTCAGACACTGAATTTAACAGCATGTTTTACAGATTGTGCCTTTTCAAATCAGTCTTTCCAAGTTCGAATCCTGTTATTTGCTTTTATGTCCTGTTAGATACTCTTCGTTAGATTTTTCTCTTTGAGAATAATCTATTTTTTTGTATTTTGTGTGTGTGTGTGTGTGTGTGTGTGTGTGTGTGTGTGTGTGTGTGTGTGTGTGTGTTTGCACGCAAGGTTCAGCAAAGGTAAAGTAATAATGACACATAACCCAAAATAAAACACTTTTATTTTTAGATGCATTATCTAATCATGAATCCACAAAAATTCAAAACACTAGTGCTAATAGACAATGGGAACCTTGTCTTTTTGTATGCAAACATCTAGAAAAGAGTCGTGGGCTAGAGAGATGCAGTAGCAGTAAAGTGCCTCCCATTCTTCCAGAAAACCCATTTAGTTCCCAGGACCTTCATTGGTGGCTCATAAATGCCTGATACTCCATCTCCAAATCTGATGTGATTTTCTGTCCTCTATGGTTATTTGCATATACATGTCATACATGTACATAAATTGAGACATACACAAATAAACACATCTAAGAAAAATTCTCGTCTTCTCTTACGTCCCTGTCTGGTGCTCTCAGCCTGCTGAAAGATGCTGCTGAACTCAGCCTCTATCCCAGGTTTCTCTTTGCAGTTGAAGAGGAGATGACTGGTACTTTTAAAAGTATAATTACATGACTGCCAGCACCAGAAACGTTGACCATGTAGAGTGGTAATGTGTCTGGTATACAAATTGTGAGTAAAGGTTTTTGTTTTTCTTCTTCAGAACACCTTTCATGCAGCCAAAAGTTCCCCAAGGATCCCAACGAGACAATGGAAGAAAGTTTTGAGTTCACAGTCTTAAACTGCCCACTGGGGGGAAAAAATGGCTCCTTGTCAACCTGAAAAGGCAGTTAAAGTCTTTTGACAACTCTGCCTAGAGTCTCCTTTCTTTGTTGGCCTCAGGAATATTATTTTAATTGGCTTTTATGCAGTTCACAGTTGGCACAGCAAAATGCGAAATTACCTTTCATAACCTTCCCACCCCAATCCTATTTCCACACAATGATAAACTATCTGTATGCCACAAACCAAAGCCTCCAAAAGAGCAATCTTTGAACCTGAAAAGAGGGTTCTAGCAGTACAGTAGCACTAATCACAGTATAGGCTCCTAGATGCTGATGAGATGCCCTCCATTCTACAGTGTCAGGTTCCTGCTCAGGCTCTTCCTCATTCCATTCAGATCCAAGAGGTGGCTTTTACCTCCTGCTTCAACATGGACACTTCCCATTTTGAAGATGAGCCCCACCTCTGTTCAGATGTTCCTAGAATTTCACAATCAGCTCGAATCAGAGCAGCAGTGCACTTCCCAGTGATGTAGATCACACACACACACACACACACACACACACACACACACACACACCTCTCTAACCATCAATAGTTACTTCCATCTCCCAGCAGTTCACAGTCTAGCGTGTGGCTCCTCACTAGGACCACACAGAATGTGCCTACACCCAGACCAGCTAAGTCTATGAAGAGAATGTGCTGATGAGTGGGGAAAGTCCATGGACTCTCCCAGCAGTTCTTGCTTTTCATCTTTCAGTGTTTAAAGTGGCCAGAGAAGCTCTTCAAGCTGTAATAGGAAGCACAAGCTTCCGTGAGGGGTGGTTGTCTTCTAGTCCACCTAATCAGCCTACAGAACAGAAAGCCAATTTAGAGTCCAACACTCTACTGCAGTGTTAGGTTTCAATAGTAGCTGCACATGTGTAATGAAGCTAGGCCTTGGCCCAGAAAACTAATCCCAGAGTATGATCAGGAGGTAGGATTTGCTTGGAGTACAAGATGGAAGGAATTAATGACAAGTCACAAATAAAGAGGATGATGCCAGGGAGAATGGAACATAGCATAGGGGCAGGGCAGAGGCGCCAGCTTGCCTCCCTTCCCTGCTGCTCTTCAGCCCTCCCCGTCTTGGGAAGCCTGGCATGTGATGGAACCCTTCGGTAGTTTTCAAAATGAAAGAGGCATGGCTGCAATTTGAAGCACAATGTCCATGGCAACTAATCATAAAAGGCAAGCCCTCAAGAAAACTTTGTGGTCAGTTTTCCAAAGAGGAATTTGTATGTCTGCGTGTCTCTTAATGAGTCTGTCTGCTTCTTTCTTGAGTGCCAAGCAAGTGAACATCTGCAGGACAGAAAGTGGAACAAGATGCCCAGTAGGAGCCCTCAGGGGATGCTCTTAATAGAAAGGATTTTTATCTCTTAAAAAGAAAAGCAAATCTTGAATAACCAAAGGTTCATTTTAGTGGTAGTAGGGAATTCAGCTAAATTCCCACAATGTCCTTAAAGATAACCCAGGAGCTTGCTTGGTGTGGGAATTTGTGGACACCTTATTCTAGGCTGTGTGATGGTGTTCCAAATGGTGCCTGTCATTCCTCTTTACAGAGGCTGTCCCTGTACTGTTTAAGTAGCAACTGTGCATTTTGTTATGATTTATATTTATACACAGGCATGTGAGATGGGCAGATTCACTATCAGAGCTAATATCTTCAGCTACTTGTGGATGGCCTCATTAGAAACTAAATAAGCACACAGCAAGTACTCACAAGGCAAACACCAAGCAATATTTGTCACATAGAAGAGATGGAAAGGTTTTTTTTTTTTTCGGTCATTGTAGAATCCTATGCCATCAGGGATTGAATGACATCTGATAGATTATGTGATCCAGTGCCCACCATGACCATTAATTCTATCTAGGTAGATCGCCTCCAGCTTACATAAGTAGTGCAAGTGTGCTTCCAGGCCTTTGCGTATTTCAAACCATGTTTTTTAAAAAAATGTAAATCACTCCTCTTTTCACTGAGAATCCACCAAATTAAAAGCCTCTTGGTGTGTATCCTATACTCAGTACATTTGGCATTTATCTGCACCTATTTTATGTGATAATACTTGACCCTCCTAATTGGTTTGGAAAGATACGTGCATGAACTGTGACTGCCTGGGCCCCCTTCTACACTCAGTTTGGTCAACTGGCATGTGGGAGGTTTAACTTTTTAGTCACTGAAGAGCCAGAGACACTTCTGACAGAGTAGGCACTTGTGTGCTTCATGAGGAGCTAGCCACTAGCTGGCTCTGATGTGACACTTATCAGTTCTCTCAGCGTGAGTTTCCTTACTTGAAAAGTAGTGATGCAACAATATTTATTCCTCAACACTTTTCATTTAGAAATCCTTGATGAAAGAATGACTTGAGTATTCAATGTGTAAGACTGAAGCTCTTCGCAGGTAGAGTTCTACTCTGTTGTATGTAATGGTAAGCTAGATAGCCAATGAATTTTTGCCTCATTCTTCAAATAAAGCTACCATTCAAGTAAAGAGTGGTCCTTTCATCCTGTCTCTATGTATCCTAGAATGCAGGGACATACTTAGGGACATACTTCAGTTTGTATTGCACGTGTTGGAGTCATTGTCTGGGCTTCTGCTTCCTGTTACTCATTGGGTGGCAGACAACACCGGTAGCATACACAGTGCAATGGCAGAGCCAGACTCTGGCCTTGAATGAGATACTGTTGCTTCTAACATCCTGAGGCTGATCTTTGGGCGCTTTCATAGGTGCAACATTACCGAGGACTCAGTTTCCCTTTACGGAATAGGCTGGGTTGTTTCATAGTCTCCTTAGGCTGATCTTTCAGATTTCATGATCCCTGGAACTTTAGAGGCCATCCGTAGTGTCAGGTTAGTCTCCAGCAGGAGGGAGATCTTGGAGAAGACATAGTTTGTAGTAGTATGCATAGTATGCATAGTATGTAGATATTTACACAAAGCATTGGTTTTTGTATATGTTCTTTATCCAGTCAGGACATTATCTCTGTTCTTTGATTTGGTTTTAGTAAATAATTGATGTTGGGTTCTCAGGAATGCTTTCCTCCTAATTGTTGAGATTATCACATGGGCTTTTTGTTATTATTAATAATTTATTAATATAGTGAATTGTGGTGACTGACTTTTAAATGTTGAAACAACCTTGTATTTCCAGGATATATTTCTACCAGGGAACGCCTAGAGCTGATAAACACCTTCAGCAATGTAACAGAGTATGAGATGAACTAAAAAAAAAAAAACAAAAAAAAAAAACAAAAAAACAGCTCTCCTATACACTAAGGATAGAAAGGGCTGAAAAAGAAATAAGGGAAACATCACCTCTGAAAGTTTTAGAAGAACAAACTAGAATGTTACTTATTTTTCCATTTTAGAAATTAAAACCGCTCGACCATTATTTTGCATCTTCTAACACTGTCTGCAGAAGAGCCCACTTGGGAATGGTTTTCTGTGTGTTCCTGAAATCCTGCCATCCAAGTTATGTCACATTAAGTAGCTGCTGTCTCTCGACAAATATCAGATAATCAGAAAGTATCAGTGGGAAGATTAGTAAGTCAGTAGCGCCACATTTGGAAAGTCAGTTAAAATTACTTCTGTTGGATAGCCCGGAGGCATTGCTACTCTATTAATGGATCCCACTGTTTAGAAGACAAATGTTATGTTCTGATAAATGGATAATTCTTCAATAAGTAGCCATTAGATGTTCTTCTCTAAGAGTGCACTCTTTTCCCAGAGAGAGTTTCGGGTTCATGATTTCTGTTTTGAAAGTTTCCATGAGCATATTAAAATACCTTAGAAGGAGACAGCTACGACAATATGAACTTTGGATCACCCGTGAATTCATAAAAATGAGAAGGATCTCATTCATCTTTAATTCCCAGGTACCCAGTTGAGTGCTTGGCATAAATTACGTTCTCAATGGCTGTTTTGTTTATGAAGAAGGTTTTGCTGTCCGGATTCCAGTGGAAGAAGATGAAAGGGTCAGGAAAGATTTGTATGTTCCTTGACAGGAACAGACTTTATTGAGATTCAGTGAAGACTCAGGTTGGATTTCAATGTCTCTCTTTACTTCGTGATCATATAACTTCTACTCAACATTGAGTTTTGATACTGTATTTGACAGTGGCATTCTTTGTGAGGCACAGAATATCTAAGCCTTTCGTTGAAGAAACTTTTTGAACTTAATCTTAAATTTCCTATGATTAAAACCAAGAGAAATTTTCTCTCAAGACTGTTTTCATGACCTTATTAGCAGAACTTAGTTCTCAAAATTGTTGAACAGGAAGGGACTCTTACTAAAATAGCCATACACTAGAGTAAAGGTGGTGTTATGTGTCATCTGAAGGGACTGGTCATCATGAGATGGCCTGTGGAGATTACATGTGCTTGGGTGTCCAACAGTGTCTGGCCTTCACCTGGAGTGAATAGTGTCTCATACGCTTGGGACCCTGTATAGCTTCTTTAATTCCCCAGACCCTCAGAACCTTCTTTTCTGACCTCAGAGCTCTCACAGACCTCAACTTTCCCTTCCCACCATCTCCAGCTTCTTTTATGAAACAAAATTATAAAGGACCCAACATGTTTGTTTTAGAACAGGAGACTTTGTATGATACATTTGTGTGTGTGTGTGTGTGTGTGTGTGTGTGTGTGTGTGTGTGTGTGTGTGTGTGTGTAATATAATGGAGAAGAGAGGAGAGGCATTCATTTTCAATTCCTTTGTAATAATTACTAAGAAGTGTTGCTTTCACAATGTATGTCTCTAGCTCCAGGGTTATTCAGGGCATCTTGGGATCTATGTAGAGGACAGACAGGAACATTTGTATTCAGGGAGAGTACATAAGTGTCTGAATAAAGAAGCAATGATAAATGGGAAGGAACTGTGGATAAAGATTACCTCCCATGAGGAAACTTTCCTCTAACTCTCTTTTCCCTCAAGCCCTAAAACTGAATGGCACTTTCTTTTTATTACTGGCTGTCACTATACTTTTGAAATATATTTTGCTCTGTGATTTATCACCGTGTTGTGTGAGAAAGTTTTGGTCCGCAAAATACCATGTGCTTGTCACAGGTAATATAATGCATTGGCCTAGACAGTTCAGTTTTTGAAAGGAATTGCATATTTCATTTTGCAAAAAATAAGCAAAGTTCAACCTTTGCTAAATGATCCTATTTTATTACAAAACATAAATATCATAAGTTAAGGGAATTTTTTCAAATACTACTTACACTTCATTTCATGTAAATTAACTCCTTCATACCCATACCAAAACAAACCAACTCAAACCTTTAGAAATGTATGGGATTTACCAAGTGGCTGATCATTATCCTGGGTTCTTCCATCTAAGTAATGTCTAGTCTGTGTATTTATTTGATATCTTTCTCCATTACTCTTTTTCCTAAACATTGTTTGAAGTCATGATAACCAGGAGAGACTGTAAAAACAAGTCACAGTACTACTTTAGGCAGAATACAGTTATCTGAATCAAGGTCATGAGAGCATATGAATGTAGGTGCCTGTGGAGGTCAGAGGGGCTCCTCAAGCTTGAGTTATAGCAGTTGTGAGGCACCCAACATGAATGCTTGGAATAGAACTCCGGTCTCCTATAGAGCGGTATGCTCAGAACCACATAAACCATTAGGACACAGGCTTTTGTACTGTCTCAGCTGCTCTTACCTAAACTCTTCAACCACAAGCAATCACTAGATGGACATTGACTGACAGTTTCTTTGTGCTTTGGGACTTAAGATTCAGCTCAGGTTATGAGGCTCTGGCTTTATGGACATTTGCACTCTGAATAGGCATGTTCATTTTTATCTTCTCTTTATGAGTCCTCTTTCCAATGCTCCATTGTATGAAACACAAATTCAGAGGAACCTAAGTTTGGTTCTAACAAACCATAGTCCCCCAGCTTCTGAATTCTTATTTTACATGTCCAGTTTCTGAGTCTGGACTGATTGACAATAAAGTCACTGTGAACTAGAGTAAATAAAGGATAAAAATATGACAGTACTCAATAAAACTGAAAATGCTCAGCCTCAAAGCCCAGAAATTAAACTTTTATGTGACACTTTTGGGAAAATTTTATATGTATATAGAATAGGTATGTAAGTGCTCATAAGAGCTCAGTTTATAGCAAATAAAAATACCAGTCAAAAAAATATGCCATAGAATACATAGATGAACAATGATACACTTGGAATTATAAGAAAATGAAGCCACAGTTGGGACTGAAATGCTTCCTTCTCTGTAGAGGTTTTAAACTCAGAAGGTTACTATGAATACATGCACCAGTAAAGAAATAGAGGAGGCAGGTGGGATACGGAAGTAGACAGGTAGTATACTTAGAGTTGAACACTCTTTCTAAATTCCAACTCAAAGATGCTGATAGTTCATCCTCCTGAGACTCCTGTTGAGAGCAGAGAGGATGAGACTGCAATGACTTAAGGACTAGGGGGAAACCAGAGCGTCTAAGAAAAGTCAGAATAATAACGCAGGTGCAGAAAACTAGTTTGGTGAGGAAGGACAGTTAGGTAAGGATCAAATGGGAGGTGAGTGGGACCTGAAAGGTGTGAACATCTTCTTGCATTTACAGCATGTTTATATGGGTCGGTGTGAGTGGGTGACCCTGGCTACAGGGTTTAAGTAGCCACTTGGCTTACACAGGCCCCATGTAGACCTCCAATGGTGGAACTGAGAGCCAAGACTGGAAAAGGATGTGTGTGGTGCTAATTTGTGCCCTTGCTTCAGAAGCAGATATAATTTACTTGAAAAGGGAAAAAGAACCAATTTCTAGTGAAGAAAAACACTGGAGTATTTGATGATTGAGACCTAACCAACTCATTCATACAATAGCCATATAACTGAGAAAATTGCACAAAATTTCTGAGCCCATACCTTCTCATTTTAAGGTAGAGATAATAGCACTTACCTTAGTTATAGGAATTGGTGACATGGTGATAATTGTTATGGCTTGAATGAGAAGCATCCCTCATAGGCTCATGTGTTTGGAAACTTGATCTTCATCTGGTAGCTCTGTTTTGGGAGAATGTGGCACCTTTTCGACACTGGATCCATCTGCCAGTTGTTAGGCCATGGGACAAGGTTAATAATAGATTATAGATATCTTGGTTCTGGCCCATGCTCTCTGTTTCTCTATCTACTGAAATATAATAAGCTGTGACTCAAGCTCTTGGCTGTAGGGACAGAGCCCCAGCCACTATGCCTATTTCACCATGAGTCTGCAAGCCAAAACACTTTTCCCTTCCCCCCGCCAAGATGCTGCAGTCAGGTATTCTAACACAGAGATTAGAGAAATAAGTGTTACATAGAATATTGGGATTGCAAAGTGGGGCTGTGGTTGAGATAAACCAGACAACACCATTCATGGGCTCTTGAAACCACTTGAGAGGGGATGGGGGTGTAGAAAACCATTGTTGGTAGAAATGTGGATACTAAAGGCAGTGCTCATGAGGTTTCAGAGAAGAACAAAGACTGTACCTGGAATTGAAATAGCCTATCCCTAATATATTCTGTCAGAGTCTGGAAATGTCTCTGTGTTAAAATTTAAATAAAAGCAGATTTAGTAGTAACAGAGTAGATTGTTTGACAGAGGAAATTTCTGGACATCATAGCATCCAGCTGTGGCATGCTGGCTATTTACTATTTGTTGTGAGCTTTAGAGTAAGTGTCAAAATAGAGAGTTTAACAGGAAGAAATGAAAACGTGCCCTTTGGTGAGAGTAGATCTGAACATGTCATTGACGGTCTGGACACAATGGAAAATGCAAGTGCAGACGGAATGGGCAAAATGTCTAAAGATGTGGGCACCATGAGAGAGGCACGTGCACTCTAAACAGGGACAGTAGAATGGGTATTTCATAGATAAACTCCTACACATCAGAGGCTACAGAGAGTAAAATGCAGTTATTTGAGAGTATCTAAAAAGAGAGTGACTAAGAAAATAGATAATTCAGAGAATACAGGTCCACCTAGGCATTTTCGTAGATTCATCTATGAGGCCAATACATTTGTGACTCAGGCTACAGCTTGAGCTTTCAACGGAACTTGTCATTGTTCGTAGGGTGCAGTTTTGTAGACATGCAGGGTATAAGGATTGTGGAGGCTTGCACTAAGGTTCTAGAAGAATGTTGACGCCAAGCAATGCTGTCAGATTCCCTGCATATGCATGGCACACTTGAGCAGGCTGTACCTAACTGTGGAGTGAAACCCAATTTGCAGTGGAGTCCCAATAAAGGATACCAGTAAGGAGGGATAATCATGGGGTTAATCTGTAAGTACCACATGGAATCACCCTAGGAGAGACACTGTAATTGTTATAGACAAGAGAAATAAAAGTATGGGGTACCCAAGAGTGTCAGAGCCCAGATAATACCATCATGCTCAAAATGGCACTGTAAGGCTTGCTGTTTGCACTGATGTCTTTGGGTCTTACTTAGATACAATATCTTCTTGTTATTCTCCTGGCCCTTCCTGTTAGAATGGGACTGTGCACTCTATAGCCTCATATAGAACTTGATTTGACTTTGCAGATCACAGTGATGAGGTTATTCTGAATCTTGGAAGAGATGTTAGAGTTTTGAATACTGTCAGAATTATGAGACTGGGAGCTTTGAAGTTGCACTGAATGCATTTTTCATTATAGGATGGTCATGAGGATATAGTGGTCTGGGACAAGTGTTAGAGTCTGGTGGTTAAATGTTCCTTACAGACTCATGTGTTTCAACACTTATTCTCCAATTGGTGCAGCTGGCTTGGTCTAGTGGTTAATATTCTGTGCTCTCACCATTGCGGCCTGGGGGAGAGAGAGAGAGAGAGAGAGAGAGAGAGAGAGAGAGAGAGAGAGAGAGAGAGAGAGAGAGAGAGAGAGAGAGAGAGAGAGAGAGAGAGAAACGGGCCTTCCCAGGGTCCCAGCAGCCCCTTATGAATGGCATTGGCCACACTCTCCCTTTAAGAGCCTGGGACCCTGGATAAGCATCTTTGGATCTTATCAGCTGACACCTGAATCCCACCACAATAGACCTTTTGGACAAGAAACTTCTAGGAAATGTAGTGATGAGATTAGAAGGTTACAATTCTGGTTCTTGATGGAGCTCTCTATTTTCCTGTTCAACAGGAAATGCAATAAGCCATGCTGTAAGGTCCTACTGTCAGAAAAAAAAACATGAAATTGTGAACTAAAGTGTATCTTTCCTTCCCCTAAGCTGTATCTGTTAGGCATTTCATTCCTTTAAGGAAAAATACAGTAACAGCAACAGAAATAATACACATATGTATAAAGGTATTTATAATGAATTAAGCAATAAAATGCCCCAAACATAATAGATATTAAACTTATTTCACTTTTCTCCATTGGTATGATTCTTGACAAAAGATTTAAATTAAATAAGTAATTTACTATTTATTAAAGAGTCACTTATTCAACAATGTAAGCTAATATTGGGATGTTAAATAATAATGTATTGATATGGATATTTCAATTGTAATTGATATACAACTATTGTAATAGGGGGTAAGAGGCCAACTGGGAATTCTCTGCTTTCCACTCAAATTTTCTATAAGCCTAAGAACAAATAAAGGTTATTAATTATTCTAAAGCCAAGTCTTATTGTGTAATCCAGGCTGCCCTTGAAGTCACTATGCTCCTGTTCCACTTCTACACCTCTGGGCTCACAGACCTACACCACCAAATCCACTCTCCATTCATAGTTTATAAGGTAAGACAGAGATGTGAAGATGAAGGAAGCTGTGCTGCTTGCTTATATATTAGTTTCATTAAGAACAGATATACACAGAAGAGTAAGTTTGTGGAGGATAAGGATAGTTTCTGCCTTATATTTCGAAATGTCACTGTATTTATTGCTTCTCTGGTGCAATTAAAATATTGGTAGTTTTAGCCTTTGTCTGTCATACTCAGTTTTGATTTCTAAGTCACTTTTCATGGATTAAAATTTTAAGGTTAATTACAAGTTTATCAGTATCTTTTTATTATAAAAATAACCCAATTTGATTTCTTTAGATCTTATTTTGTGCCCTAAGATATGCACAGGTACTGTACTTCAGCTGTACCATCAGCAACTATTTTCTGGGTCACATCAAAAGACTGGTAATTCATACTACTATAATCTTCATTCACTTTTTATGGCCAGCAATCTTAACACACACACACACACACACACACACACACACACACACACACACACACATACACACACGGGGGGGGGCATACAGCCCCCTTTAAAACTCTTGTGTAATCATTCTCCACTCAGGCTTGCTTTCCATTCTATGTTTCCCTGACACAACATGATTGCTGGAATCTCTGTCATGAAGTTTAAGCTGCATCTGAAATTTTCATTTGTGCCTCAGGGAGCCTGGAACAGTACATGCTCAATTTAGCAGGCATCCAATATTTTAAGGGTGAATTACACAGGCTTTCTTTTCTGCAATTTTCACCTCTCCAAGATTTTATTCCACAATAAAAGCCAGGGTGACTAAAAGGCCATGCCTTACCTTTCTCAGGGATCTTAGCTTCTGCAGTTGTACCTGAACCGCCTGCTTCCCAATACTTTAAAACACTTGTGTGTAGTTCATTGAACTTTTAAAGTTATTTCCAGTGGGAAGTTTAATCCAAGTCAGACTGGTGTTGAGTAGAAGACACCCTGGCATAGGGACATTTTAGAGTCCCAGGTCTTCTGTTTACAGTACAGCCAAGACGGAGAACTACTGCCCACTGTCATCACTGCTCTCCCTTGTAACAGCTCAGGAGAGTTTGCCTTGGACTCTGAACCCTGAAAAGTCCAGGCTTCTCTGGCTTGTTCATGCCTATTCATGTGATATGAAACACTATTTGGAATATTGACAACTTTGATCATCTATAGTGTAAATGTTAATATTAACAGTGTTGAAAAGAAAAGCTAAGAAATGGCTCAATCATGGTGTTTCTTTCTTTTCTTTCCTTCCTTCTTTCTTTCTTTCTTTCTTTCCTTCTTTCTTTCTATCTATCTATCTTTCTTTCTTTTTTTTTAAGTACAAAGACCTAAGTTTGACCCCTAGAACTCCAGGTGTGGTGACACACTGGAATCCCAGCTCTGGGAGTGGAGATGTGCAGATCTCTGGCATTCACTGTCAAGTTAGTGAGCCTACTTGATGAGCTCTGAGTCAGTGAGAAGCCCAGTCCCAAGAAATGTACATCCCTAAGCACTGATACACAAGGTTGTCCTCTAACTTCTAATTCTGTGGGAAGAAACCACGACAGGGTGGGGAAGAGGTGGGGAGAAAGAGTTTTGAAGAAATATCCCACTAAAGGTCAAATGAGAGACACAGAGAATGGAGATAGTAACACATTACAGAAATTAAATGATGACCGTGACTTGCTTTTTACAGCATTTCATTTAGTTTATTTCTTTTTTTTTCATTTTATTACTTTTTATAAAAATATATTTTTTATCCATGTAACCCCTGCTCCCCTTCCCTTCCCTCCTCCCAATCCCTCCCAGTCAGCCTTCAGCCTCCCCTCTCCCCATCCACCCACCCCCTACCCTAAAAGGGCAAGAAGTCCCAAGGTGAGTCAGCAAAGTGGGCACATCCACTCCAGGAAAGTCTTATTTCTTCTTCCCCAAATCAAGGCTGGTTAGGTGTTCCTCTGACTCGTATTCAGTATCAAATCTCTCAATATTGATTGGAAGCTTGGGGACTCCAGCTGAGCTGCCTTTGCATGGAAGGGTGAAGTCAGCGATGTATGAAGCATGGAGTTTGATGATGCCATAAGCCATGTGCGACATACCGGTGTTAATCACTTGAATGATCTGAGGGGAATGTCACGTAAATGACTAGTTAAGAAGAGTCAGAAAATTCCAGTGAAAAATGATTGGCAGATTTAGCACTAGCAAAATCGAAGATTCAAGGAAATAGCGGACTTAGCTAAAGTGTGATCCAAATTAAAGCCAGATGACACAATCGAAATAATAACAAGAAAATATTTCAGAGCCCCAGAGAGTAAGAAGACCAAGGAAAGACAGGACAGCATTCTGCTTTCTCAATGGAGGTCAGCCACTTGGGTTGACAATCACCTAAGAATATTCTTAACCTAAATGAAGACTACATTGGAGCCGTGTGTCTTATATCCTTTCCTGAGTCGTTGTTTGTGGTAGTTTGAATGTCAATCTTAGCCCCTCATCTCATGCACTATTAGGAGGTGTGCTTTTTGTTGGAATAGTTATGGCCTTAGTGGAGGAAATGTGTTACTGTGGGGGTAGGCTTTGAGGTTTCCTATACTCAAGAAAATACCCAATATCCGAATCAGCTTCCTTTTACCTGCAAGATGTGGCGCTCTCAGTTCTAGTACCACAGCTGCCTGCGCACCACCATGCTCCCTGTCATGATGATAACAGACTGACATTCTGAAACTATAAGGAAACCACCACAGGGAAATTTTTTATAAACGCTTCCATGCTTAGAGCAATGAAACCCTAAGACATTGTTACTTGTTGTCATCTATCTATGTAGTATCATCTGACTGTTTATCCTGTCTATGCATCCATCCATCCATCCATCCATCCATCCATCCATCCACCCATCCATCCATCCATCATCCATCATCCATCCATCCATCCATCCATCCATCCATCCATCCATCATCCATCCATCCATCCATCCACCCATCCATCCATCCATCCATCCATCCACCCATCCATCCATCCATCCATCATCCATCCATCCATCCATCCATCCATCATCCATCATCCATCCATCCATCCATCATCCATCCATCCATCCATCCATCCATCCATCCATCCACCCATCCATCCATCCACCATCCATCATCCATCATCCATCCTCTATCTTATACACTTGTATTTGAAATGAGCACTACAGCTTCTAAAAACCACAAGAAGGATGGGCTGCCATTGTTTCTGGTAGAACCTAAAACCACTTGCATTAGTTTCTTACTGTGACTGCAACAAAGCACCTAAGCCAGGTGTCTCAAAACTACAGAAATATTAGTTTAAGTCTGTCCTTCCTAGAGGCAGTTTCAAGATCTCATTGTTGGCAAACAATGCTACCTTCAGACCTTCAAGGTATCCTGCTTCACCACTGCATTTCTTCTGGTCACTCCTGACCTCTCTTGTGCTCCTCGGCTTGCAGCTGCCCTGTTCTCATCAGTGCCTTTGTCTTGGTATTCTCTCCATGTCTGTCATTACATCACCATCTTAGGATACAGCGGGTATATTGGCTAGAGGTCTCTTCTCGGCTACTCACACTAGAGTAAGACATCCTCATATTCTGGGAGGACACACTTAAATGTGATGAATGTCATGTGACCTTGCTAACTACAGCAGAGTCAAGAGTTCCTTGGTGATAGAGCTTTGCTTTGTGATAATGTCCTACCGAAGCAGATATGTGGCTTCATGAAACATGAGCCGTTATCTATGAGGTAGCCTACTACTCTTTTTCTCTACCAATTTATTTCCCTTTAAATATGTGCAAAGCTACATATTCCACTTGATCATAATAGCACAAATTGTTCTTGTCAAAAAGGAAGCTTTAGATAAAAGTGTGAGGCCACTTATTGACCATTTACCTAGGTCTATATCCATGGACACTTCTAACCATTCACACTTCAGCATGAAAATCATATCTGTGATGAGTGAGCCCAACAGGGGACACGGGAAGGTGTCTGATTTTTATCTGCATTTCTAAGTTGTGTGCTAAGGGTGTGTCTCCCAGCGATAGGAACTATTTGCCTTTGACATATCAGCCAGCTCACTATGCTTTGAAGAACAGTCAGGTGTATTTCTTCTTGACTTCTTGGATAAACTGAACACTGATGTCTGAGGAAAGTATCTGAGGCTGTCCCTGGCACTAGTGAGTGGGTTTGAGGTGATGAAGAACAAATTCTCTATTTATAATGTTTTTCTTAACCAGGGTTTCCTCGGGGATAATAGTCAACTGTGAATAAAATTGTTAGAAAGATCAGATAAGAATATTTGCAAAACAGTTGTGTTTATTTTTCCTGGGTCCATTCAACTTATACCCGCAGTATTAGCAGTCTTGAAACCATCATTATTTCCATTATAAACCCTGGACATTTAGCAGAAAGGTTCATTTCTTCATCTTACCGGTGATAGCAGGGTTTACCTCATAGTATAATAGAAACATAAAAAGTGTAGGCCCTTGATGAGTAATGAGAGCATCCCACCTGCTGGGTGATGCCTCTGAAGTGACCAGATGAATTTATTGAGTGACTATACTTGAGGATGGTGTTTTCGATAAAACACTCTGACAGAAGTAACTTAAGGGAGAAGGGGTTTATTTTAGCTCCTAGTCTACACTGGTGGGGGGAGAGGGGAAGGCAGCAGGAGCTTGACACAGCTGGTTCCGTCATGTTCATAAAAACGAAACAGAGAAGGAAGCATGCCTTGTTGGGGTTCAGCTGCCTACATCTTCCTACTTCACACAGTCCAGGATCTCAGTCAGAGTCCCACCCACAGTGGATCATGTCTATATACCTCAGTTAAGGCAATCAAATACCCAGCCCCAGGCATGCTTAGAGAGGCCTGGCTCCTGTGTGATTCTAGATTCTGTAAGGTTCACAATTCACACTAAGCATCACACATGGTTATGGTTCTAAATACTAATATAGACTCACTCACTGATTCAGGAAGCATGAGTAGATGTCATACAGATGGCCTAAAGACCCAGGACAGTCATTATATTACAGGAATAGAGGTGTTTGAGGAATTTCTGTTTGGGGGTGGGTTTTTTTTTTTATCTTCCTGCTTCAATTTTCCCTTTCCCTGGAGATGATATATTGAGTATGGGACATGTGCTTGGCTGAGGCACATAACAACATTTGGAATCTATTAAATTCTTTATCCCGGGTAGGACTTTCTGGAGTCTAACCCAAAGTCAAACATGACATAAATACTTTATCAGACGCTGACAATCTTACACCCCCCCCCTTCTTCTCTTCCCATTGACTAGCCCAGGCTCAGGAGGGAAGTATGAGCTGAGCAGACACTGGCCTATGTCTCAGGTCCTGGGGATCTAGAGAAGTATTAATAATTAATAATTAAAGTTGCAGAATAATCTTGTCTGAAACATTTTCCAGTTTGTGCAGACTATTTGGGGAACTGAGTAAGGTTTTGCTGGGTGGAGATGAACTCTGCTTTAGGAAACTGGACAGAGTCCCAATGCCACCAAACCCACAACATATCAGAAGACAGAGCCCTCAGTGGCCCTGCCCCTGCCGCACCTTTCCATGACTCTCCAGCCTGCCCTGAGCAGGCTGGCCTGTGATTTCTGCTCTTGTCCTTGGAACAGGAGGAGCACAAGTGCCTTTTGTGTAGAAAGCTCTAGAAAGACATCTCGGATGTCACTTGTTATTTTCCCCAGGAACATTCTGGCTCTTGTGGAGGCTGTGGGTTTGACCATTTCCCAGGATTCCTCTCAATCCTGTTTCCATTTCTCTCCATGGGTAGCGCTGCTACACTCCCCTCTGCCTCACTCTTACATTCATCAGGAACTGTTGCCAGGGTGGTTTTTTTTTTCTTTCTATTTTTGATATTTGCTTGGGCTAAAATATCAGACTCCACATGGAGCTGACCCAAATTAGAGAGAAAGGCAACAGAATAGTCAAGCATAAAAGTTCCATCTTTTAAAACCATGATCCTTCCAAGCTTAACATTTCTCTGGAAATGAATGATCAGGTTCCCCACTTGTGAGTCTATATCTTCCTCTGGATTCATTACCAGATTTCATTTTCTAGGGTTTTATTGGCATAGCCACTACTTACCTAGTGTCTACTATATGCCAAGCACCATGGTGGGTGTGTGTACAGCAGATGAGCAGGGTGCCTCTCCATCCCAGGAACCATCAGAGATGAGAAGTTGAGAATGTACCAGTTGAACCAGGGAAGTCTCGGTTCACGATCTGTGACCACGCTATTTGATAGGCCCATTGGAGCCCCTGTAAATTATATATTTCTCATGTCATTTCATCCATAACCAACCTCTGGTTCTCTGAAAACCTCCTGCAGTTTCTCAGGATCTAGGACCTTTTATGTTACACTTCAGAATGTATGAAATACTAAAATTACTGATCCCTGTAACATGACCAGATCAGGTGAGCACAGACTTGAAGCTCAGGTAGATTACACAGTATAGGGAGTAGTAGTGAGCCAGCAAGGAAAGGCATGACATCCAGGACAAGAGCTCTGGCATGACAATTCCATCTCTGCTTCTGTCATTACTGTTTTCAAAACCAGTAATCTGATGGTGGTGATCTAAAAATCATGGATAATGTTCTCATATGGGTTTAGTGTTCACATCATGGATAATATCTCTACCCCTGAGGAAATAGAATAAAATCAAAGGAAAGAAAAATGTAAGCTAGTAGAACTTAGAGACAAAGAATCTTCTTCAGATGAGAGTCTAGATTTACTAAACTTTTATTTCTTTGTCTGAGAAATGAGAATAATATTGGTGTTTATTTTATACATAGTAAATACTTGGCTAACATGAAATATAGCAAGTATTTAATTAGTATAATTGAAATTATTCTAAAACGAGCAAGAAAATAATCCTAAGCACCCCAACACTCTTCAGGTGGGTTCACTGGAACTTCTAAAAACCACATGAGGACAAACAGAGGTCCATTATCAAGGCCCTGTCTGGCTAGTCCTATTACTCTGGAAAGGCATTTTTCCCAGAAGGCATTGCTTTTGAGGAATTTAGACAAGAGAGGACAGTGGAGTAGTGGAAGCAGATGAAAATGAACAACAGTTTTGCTGAGTCAGGTCCATGGCCCTTCAAAGATACTTTCCTCTGTAATTGTCAGTGCAAAGGCTTGCTCACAAGCTGTCCTTGTGGAAGAAAGCAGATGTGGATGCTGAGGTACAGCTGTGAAGCTGGGGTCTATGATTTAATGGGAGCATTAGGAACTGAGCCAGGAGTTTCACCTCAGTGTAGTGCAGAAGCTTCCGGGACATATAAGTATGTCACTGCTTAAATACAGAACCCTAAGTAACAGTTTCAGTGATGAACACCACGTACATCTCATAAGCATCCAGGAACTTGGTAGCTTAATAACTCTCATGCCTGTATCCCAGTGGAAGAAAAGGTAAGACAATATTAATGGGAAAAGACCCAAACTGCTTTTCCTCTGAAATTATTTTTCTGTTGCTTAACTTAAATGTCAAAATGTCACAAAACTTTGAAAAGTAATCATTTACAAATAATGTCTGGATAAGGTATTTTTTCTTGATATTCCTTATTAAGAGATCCAAAGAATTTGGAAGGAATTTTGAATAGTCACTTTTTTTTCCATCACAGGGCAGAGTGGGTGGGTGGGAGTGAGGGGGTACCGTGGCTTTGAAAGGGGCTGACAAAAAGCATTCATTTATATGCCATAATTTTATCCAGCAATCCTCCCCCTCCCCCAGGAGCCACCTCCAGTACCAGTGGGTCAAAGTTTACTTTGGACTCAATAAAAATGAGGCATGTGAGAAGCTTACTTACACAGCCTTTCTCTAGGCAGGAACCACAAGCCTTTTCCATTTCCTCTTTAAAACTAAAGGCTGGGAAACTCATTACGGAGACAAATTCATTCATTTTAAACATGTTATATAACTTGAGATTGTTAGATCTGGAAATGAAGTGGAAAAGGCATTTCTGTAGCGACCTGGGGTGGCACGCTACCAGCTAGTGTGCACTGTAAGGGACTGTCAGCCTCTCATGGTTCTATATTCAAAACTTTTAGTCTTACAATTTGCATTTATCATATCTGGGAATCTGTAAATATAGCTCATAATTATTTGTACAAATTTACAACTTATATCAAGTTATGAAACTGGTTTAATCACTGACATGCATTAATCATGTTTGAAATTGTACAATTTATTTAAGCTAAAATTTGCCTGCAGGAAAGCAAACATATCTATTTGGCCATTTCCTTTTCATATCTATTATTTGAAAATATTCTCAAGTGTATTTTTACCATGCATGAAAGTTATGTGTGTGAAACATTTCCCTGTACAATGAATTCTAATCATGTTACACTGTGCAGTCACTTCGATTACGTCTCATTATGCATCTGCTCTTATGTGATGACACATGCAGCTTTTTGGTAACCTGGTACATACATTATTCTGGGTTTCAGTTAGACTTGCCTGACTGAACTGTTAAAAAGTCACGCTTCCTGCTTCTGATGTTTCCAGTTAACCCTCCTTTTCCAGCCTCCTGTGGGAGAGCTGAAGGCCAAAATGTATACATGTAGAAGTTGACACTGCTCCAATTTTCTGAATTCTTAAGTAAAAGCAGTTACTCAAAGTGAGGCAAAATCCCAAAGACATCTTTGGCAATAGAGCCACCCGAAAATTCTTAGGGAAGAAGGTTTAGTGTCTGGGCCTGTGAATGAGACTGGACCCTTCACAGAGTGGCTGAAGCGATGCTGCAGGAGATGGTCCATAGCTTGGGGAACTAAACTTTGGGTGCCATCTTGGAGGGCTGACCCATTAAAACAGAGACAGCAGGTTTGGGGATCAAATTCCTGACAAACAAAAGCATGGGTATCTTTGTGTCAGGGCATTGGCATCTTATTAGTTCATTTTGAAGAAGGAAGGGAGATGGCTGTCAGAGTTTTCCACCCATATAACACTTATGTAAACATGCTCCTATTACTGTTTAGGAGTGGTAGCAGGGGTGTGCACATACTTGGCAGTCTTAAGAGACACATTTTCTGCTTTTCATTTATAAGTGTGGCGTTCACAGTGGGTTTTCTTATAAATACCCTTTTACACATTAAGAAAGATCCTTTCTACTGGCTTTAAGTATAGTAAATGAATGTTTAATTTTTCAAAAATTTTATACATATTATAGAAATGATGAGTTTTTAATTCTTATTCTATTTATGTGTTAAATTGCATGCATATAATAGTAAATAAAATATAATTACATCATTCCCTTCTCCTTTTTTGCTCCCTCTGGCCTCTTCCACATTCTCTCCCAACAATTCCTCCGTGATCTCCTTCCTCTCTCCAACTGATAATCTCTTTTTCTTTGGCTGTGACTGTTTCATATGCATATATAAAGATAAATTACACAGACATAAATCACATACACACACATGTATGCATATACATACTGAGTCCTTTTTGCTTTTGTGTGTGTTTGGGTCAGGGCTGACTATTTTGTATTGAATATGCAGGTAGACGACTCATCCCTGGAAGAGGTTAATTTTCCTTCTCTCATCCAGCGTTACTTGCCCTTATTTCTTTGTCTGGGCGGAACCATGTGAGATTTGCTGCCTTTCCAGTTAGCATGTGCATTCATATTGTCATTGTCCGGGTCTTCTTTGTGCTGTTGTTTGCAGGAGAGACGTTCTCACAGCAGACTTCCTGTTATTCTTTGTCCATCAATATTTCTGCCTCCTACTTCATGATATTCCCTGAGCCATAAATGCAAGAATGCGCTTCAGCTGTGTCCATTGGGGCTGGGTCCCCACAATCCATTGATCTCCTCATTGTGCCCATCTTTGTGTGTGTGTGTGTGTGTGTGTGTTGTTGTTATTATTATCACATTTGTTTTAAGGGGAAGCGTCTTTGATGACAGGTAGTAGTTACACTTGTATAAAGGTCTAAGGATGGGGATAAGGATGTAGAAATTATGCCATGATAGTAAAGTGATAGCGGTAGATTCTCTTCTGAGACCACAAGCATATGAGTTCCACTTATTGTATGTACCTTATGGCTAATTTGTCATGTCAGTCATCGCTGTGGTTCACAGATGTCACAGGGTAGAACTATTGTCACCCCCCCCCCCCCAAAAGCTTCCATAGTGCTTCCTGGTACTTTGGAAACTAGACCAAAGGAAGTTTTCAGGCCATATCCAGCTCAAATCAGTCCTGTGTCTTAAGTATATGGTACCTTCAGCAATAGAGATTTACATTAAGCATCTGAGAATCAAACATGGGCAATAACAATATCCTGCATTGTTTCGGGAGTTATCTGAACTACCCTGCCCAACCACTTGAAAGATGGTTTCTCAAGTCTTGTACTGTTGTGTACATTTCTGAATTTTATATCACTCTTAGAAGTCTATGAACATGTTGATTACAACATATTATTTATTTCATAGACTTTTAGATTCTGTTTGCTGTGGTGATATTCTGTTTGTGCTCCAACAAATAAAGCTTGCCTAAAGATCAGAGAGCAGAGCCAGGCAATAGTTAGCCATAGAGGCCAGGCAGCGGTACACACACCTTTAATCCTAGCACTTGGGAGTTTGAGACAGGAAGTGGTGTGGCTACATAGAGAAAAGAATATAAGGTGAGAAGAGACGGGAGCTCAGTTTTTTTAATCTCAGGATTCTTACTGATGTAATCTCTCTCCTTTCAGGGGTCGGAGAGGTGAGAAGTGGCTGTAGCTTGTTCATTTGTCTCTCTGATCTTTCAGCATTTACCCTGATATCTGGCTCCACATTTTTATTAAGGTAAATTTAGGATTTGTGCTACAGTTTGCTAATGTTTTGTTAAACACTTTGGTCTCTGAGTCAAGAGTAAAGTTGGAGGCTGGAGAGACTGCTTGGCAGGTAAGAATGTGTAGTGCTCTTCCAGAGGATTCAGGCAGCTCCTAGCATTCATGTTTAGTGGCTTATAACTACCTAGAGCTCCAGCTCCAGTGAATCTGATACTACTCACCCATTTGGCCACCTATATTCGTGTTACATATACATCCTGCGGCAGCTAATCTTGGTTGTCAACTTCATTACATCTACACTCAACTAAAAACCAAGCAGCCAGGCACTCTTGGTTAAGTTATTTGAGGTAGGAAGACAGATCTAAATCTAGGACACAGCTTCTGGTGCAGCACACATAAATGGACATGAGAGAAGGAAGCTTTTGCTTTTTTCCTGCTTGCCTTCACTCTCACTGACAAGTCCATCTCTCCTGTTTCTAAGGCATTCCTTCACTGGTATTAAAGCTCACGTATTCAGGAGCCCAATTTAGACTGAAGATCAGCAGGTTTCTAGGCATCCTCTGGGACTCTAGCACTGTGGACTAAACATTTCCCATGTTCTTGGCCTTTTCATTGGGAAAGAGCCATTATTAGATTCTCCCCCCCCCCCCCCCCCGTCTCTTTCTCTCTCTATGTATATACATATACACATATACACATACACACATACACACATACATATACATATACATATACACATATACACATACACACATACATATACATATACACATACACATACACATACACATACACATATACATATACATGCTATCACCTAATTCTCTAGAGATTCCTAGCTGATACATAAGAAATTAAAGAAGTCTCACACAAGCAACTTAACAGAACACCTGAGAACTCTAGAACAAAAAGAAGCAAACTCACCCATAAGGAGCAGACAGCAGGAAAAAAAATCAAACAATCAAACTCAGGCCTGAAATGCATAAAATTAAAACAAGGAGACCAATACAAAGCATGAATGAAACAAAAATTGGTTCTTTGAAAAAATCAACAAGATAGACAAACCCTTATCCAAACTAACAAAAAGGCAGAGAGAGAGAGAGAGAGAGAGAGAGAGAGAGAGAGAGAGAGAGAGAGAATCCAAATTAACAAAATCAGAAACAAAGAGGGAGACATAACAACAGACACAGAAGAAATCCAGAGAAAATCATCAGGTCATACTTCAAAACCTGTACTCCACAAAATTGGAAAACCTAAAAGAAATGGACAGCTTTCTGGATAGGTACCACTTACCAAAATTAAATTAAGACCAGATAAATGGCTTAAATAGACCTATAGCCCCTAAAGAAACTGAAACAGTCATTAAAAGTTTCCCACCCTAAAAAGGCCCAGGGCCAGATGGTTTCAGTGCATAATTATACCAGACATTTAAAGAAGAACGAATACTCCTCAAAGTTTTTCCACACAATAGATACAGAAGGAACATTGGCAAACTCTGTTTTTATGAGGCTACAGTCACCCCTATACCCAAGCCACACAAAGATTCAACAAAGAAAGAATTACAACCAATCTCCCTCAAGAACGTTGATGCAAAAATACTCAATAAAATACTCGTAAACAAAATCCAATAACATATCAAAAAAATCATCTACCATGATCAAGTAGGCTTTATCCCAGAGATTCAAAAATGGTTCAACATATGAAAATCTGTCAATGCTAGCTATCATATAAACAACCTGAAAGAGAAAGAACATGATTATCTCCTTAGATGCTGAAAAGGCCTTTGACAAAATCCAACACTCCTTCATGATAAAGGTCTTGGAGAGACCAGGGACACAAGAAAATACCTAGACATAATAAAGGCAATATACATCAAGCCGACAGCCAACATCAAACTAAACGGAGAGAAACTCAAAGCAATCCCACTAAAATCTGGAGCAAGACAAGGCTGTCCTTCTGCCTATATCTATTCAATATAGATACACAAAATTTAAAATAAAAATTTAAAAAATCAATAAAATTGTACTGTTTTATCTTTCTTGTAATATCACAGTCAAGTTCTATGTAACCTTCATATAAACTCATTTCTTTTCTGGAATTAGGGAGAAAAAAAAAATAGGCTACCAAGAAATAGATGGTCTATTTAGATAGGAACCATGGTGACCTCAGAACTGAGGGTGCCCATTAAGAGGAAGCTGAGCCTCACACCAGAACCTTCAAAGAAATCCACCCATGATAGCTCTAGGAGGTGGAAAATAGATACTGCTCCTCCCCCTGGCAGTAGGGATGTCACTTATGCAGGAACTTCTTATGTTTGCTGCCTCTGTTGATGCTAACATTTTCTTTTATTCTCTAATTTAATCTGATATTGTTTTGTTCATTATGCCTCCCAGGTCAGCGAATGTGAGAAGAAGCCACTTTGAATGACATAAAGACTTAATTGTGAAAGTGATTAAGCACGAATAAGATAGAAAATCTATAATGATTACTGCTCACTAGCCAGGCCTGTCTTGTATCATTATACCCGCTAACTCAAGGGTTTGTAAGCACGCTCCATGGTGTCTGAATGGTTGCAAAACTCAGCCAATGTGGCCCTCAACATATCCCTGTTTGTCTGTAATATATTCGTACATTTTGAGCTGTTTCTTAGCCCCTCCTTTGTCATTTAAAGCCTCCATACTTGATATCCCCTTGGACTATTGGTTGTTTTTTCCTAACCCCATGAGCTAACAATAGTTCTACTCAGCTTCTTGGCCACTTAAATACTTAACTATCGCAAGAATCTGCCAAGAGATAAAAAGATCCCAAACCAGGAGCAAGTTTTCTGCTCCTTCTAAGAATTTGATCCCCAGTTCCCCCACTATTTTATCACTTAACAGTATAATTTAAAAAGTATATTTTGTCAAACTCATCTAGTTGTTATCATGAGGAGAGATGTTCTAAGTTGTATGGTCCCATCTAACTGAGAAAAAAAAAAAGGACAATATTATCTTATTTTCCCAACAGAATACTGTGAGTAGTTACATCTTCTCAGGATCATTGAAACTCTTTGTATGCTTTATTACATTCCATTTTTAACAGCCACCTTAGGAGACACGCACTATTACTAATCTACTTTATAATTGAAAACCTCTAGTATAACGAGATGCTAATTTGCCCAAGGTCACATATTACTAAGCAGAGGTCAACAACTCTAAAACTCACTAGTAAAGCACTGGAGTAAGCTTTTTCTCACCATTAATTTTCCTAGCTTAGAAATCATGCACTCTGTATGGCCAATATGCAGATAATTCTTAAGGGAAGTCAAAGACACAAATCCTTTTTCTAAATTCACTTGACACACTTAGGATAGGATCAAAAATAGCATTTGTTTAGATATAAATGCCCATTCTTTTTTAAAAAAAAATCTAAATAAGAACTGTGACAATTTTAAGTAACACTAAACTACTTAGGTGGAAAAACAAATCACTTTAAACCCATCTTAGTAAGATTGTGATACAAACTAACTCAAATCTCAGGAACTTTTGTAGAAGGAATCTGTCATTTGGCATAAAATTGTGTAACAGGAGTGGATATGATGCAGGCATGCAAACAAGGCACATCTCACAGATACATCTGGACAGGAAACCCTAAATATGGTTTTCTTTTCTTAGAAAAAGAAAATCCCAGCCACATATGTTTTTATTTTCCTTCTCAACATTTGGTGCATGAAAGCATGGAGCACATTACAGCAGGTAGCACTTCCCAGGAGAGTCTTAGCATTTCTAACAAGATTTTCAGAGTCTTAAGTTTCTTCAAGATTGAAGAATAAAGGATTTGGGGGCCCCAATAATTTTTAAAATGCATTTATTTGTGCTTTTCATGTAGACTATAGACAAGGTTAGCCACATTTTTCTTGAATGTTTGGGGAAGTTATTCCTAGTCTAGAAGAAGTTCATAGTTTCAGCCAGCAGCTTTTTGTAAGGAGGCTGTGAAGCCAAGATCCTGAATCTGTGAACCATGACCTTTGTTGTATCTCTTTGAAGTTTTCAATATAACATCTGGTCTGTCTTCAGAGAAGTCAACTCTTTTTCCAGGAGGATGAGAGTTCTTCCTTCCAGCGTGCTCTTGAGTTTTGTGAATAGGACTGACACATGTTGATTGAATTCCTTCAGATCCTCTGAGGCATTATACGGTGGCCCTGATTACATGACCATTATAACTATGTTGCTAGAACAATCTCTTAGTACTCTAGGGTCTCTGTCTTGCTCTTATGTATGCTTGGTATTTCATTTTTGACTGTAAGTTTAAATCTACCCCAAGTTTTGAACTTAACTAAATGTTTTCTTTAACAATTCCCTAGTGTGCATAACAGATATTGACCACTCTAATGCCCCATCTCTCCCACCTTCCTACTATCTTTGTGTCCCACCCTGATCCTTGGGCTCCCCTATGTAACAATGAGGTTTCTTGGCCCTAGGCAGCCAGAAGTCCAGACCCACAGACCTACAGCCCCAGACCCCTTAGCCGCCCACTGCTGATCAGGTTCCCAGAAATGATTCAGACTCTTATATTAAGTTCATGCTGATTGTCCTATGGCTTAGGCACATTACTAGCTAGCTATTTCATCTTAACACAACCCTGTGGCAGTGGGGGTTTCTTGGTCCCGGGCGGCCAGAGGCCCAAACCCACAGACCTGCTACTCCAGACCCCTTAGCCGCCCAGCCACCCGCCACTCAGGCCCCTAGAAATGACTCAGACGCTTATATTAACTTCATGCTGTTTGGCCTATGGCTCAGGCACTTTGCTAGCTAGCTCTTACATCTTAAATCAACCCATTTCTATTAATCTGTCTGCCACGTGGCCTGTGGCTCACCTGTGTTCCTTACATGTTGCTCCTTGGGCGGCTTGCTCAGGTCTGCCGGACTCCATCCTGCTTCTCCTACCTATGCTCTGATTTCTCCTCCTACTTCTTCTATGGTGCCTGCCATGGCCCAAAACAGCTCCTTTATTTAAAGATTGATATTCACAGCATGCAGAAAGGCATTCCCACATCACTTCCCCCTTTCTGTCTAATCAAAAAGGATGGTTTCAATTTCAACATAGCAAAATTACATATAACAAAATAGCCATCAAGCAAGAATTACAGTTATAATATCATCTATTTGTATTTAGCAAAATTAAAGAAAATAGTCTTATCATCTACCTTATCTTTATGAATGTAAAGTTTCATATCCAATATACCTTTCAAATGACTAAGAAAAACTGAACCTATAACTATCTAATCTTCAACTACATCAAAGACCACAGAAGGATATATTTACCCAAGTAAACCAGAAGTGTAAGCAACTTCTAAAATGGGCAGCTGGTTTGGTCTGTCTCTGACTCCACCCTTCTTCTCCTACCTCTGCTGTGATTTCCCCTCCTACTTTTTCTATGGTGCCTGTCATGGGCCAAAACAGCTCCTTTATTTAAAGACTGATATTCACAGCATACAGAAAGACATTCCCACATCACCCCTATAAACCTTTGTCACATTCACATCCATTTATTTTGTTTTGTGACCCACTGAGCTTAACCCCATGACTATGGGTTCAGAAAATCCATTTAAACCTTATTGTTATAATCTTGAGGGGCAGATACTATGCATTCATCTCATTCTCTGCACAGGTCTCTCTGATTAAGACTGCAGGTAGATTGTTTTAGATACAGGTATAAACAGAGATGTTTAGAATAGTTTGATGGTTTGCCAGTTTAGCTAAACAACAGCAATAAATTCCTCACAAGAGGCTGTGTCTTTCCCAAGCATGGGTTGGAAACCAAATTTATAGTACCAGGTGTAGGTAACCTCGTGCTGCTGAGAGTCCATTTTATGAATGGGGCTGTTCACTCCCCCTTCAGGAGCCTGGAGACCCTGGATAAGCGTCTTCAGACCGTATCAGCTGAATCCCACCACAACCAGACATGGGTTCTCTTGCATGGAGCCCCAATACCAATCATAGCACCTTTGGTTACCACTATAACAGCTGTATCACTATTGTACATATATATACATATTTGTCTGGAGAGTTGATTTTTTTTTAATTCAAAGTGTTCAAAACTCAGTAGGGCCATTGATAGCCACTCCCACCACAGCAGCCAGAAATTATCTAATCATTAATATGTGATTATGAACAAGATACAGCTTTTCTGGTATCAAAACTAGTAAAAAAAATAATGGTTATTAGAAAATTTAAGCACTTTATTAGAATCTTTTTCTTTTATTTTCAGTTTAGAATTTTTTGGGGGAAAGTAGCACATTAAACCGTCAATGCTCCTATTCACCTGCTTCTATGGAATTGAGAGTTGAAATAATTGAGTCTAGGCTGAGACAGTTTAGGATTCCATCAGTTAGTCTTTTTGTCACTATGGCAAAAATATTTGAGAAAGCAACCTAGGCAAGTAAAGATGCATTTTGCTTATGATTTCTGAGTTCATATGGTGGAGAAGGCTTGTTTAAACAAATCAGGCCATGCTGTAGAAACCAGGAAACAGTGAGAGAAACACTAGTTTTAAGCCTCTCCCCCAATCATCTGTGCCTCCAGTGCATCTAGGACATATTTTTCCATCTTAGTTAATTCTCTGTGGAGATGCCTTCCACATGGATTTGCTTTATTTACATCATAGTTACTTCTCAATCTAATCAAACTGACAAACAAAATTAACCCAGGATGATTCTACCACTCTTGGGAGAACTCATTAAGGTAGCATTCTAAATAATTTTTGATAATTAATCAGTGGAGATAATAGAAAACAGTTTCTAGTAATTTAAATAAAATAGCAAAATTAAAGATTTTTAAAGATATATTTATAGAGGTTTAGAAGATGCATCACTGGGCAAAAGTGTAGCAGTGGAGTTTCTTTGTCCCAGGTGGCCAGAGGCCCAGACCCTGCTGTGCCAGACCCCTTAGCCACCAGCTGCTGTTGCTCAGGCCCCCAGAAATGACTCAGATGCTTATATTAACTTCATGCTGTTTGGTCTATGGCTCAGGCACATTGCTAGCTTGCTCTCACATCTTAAATCAACCCATTTCTATTAATCTGTCTGTCACGTGGCCCATGGCTCACCTGTGTTCCTTACATGTTGTTCTTTGGGCGGCTTGCTTGATCTGCCCTACTCCACCCTGCCTCTCCTACCTATGATCTGATTTCCCCTCCTACATTTTCTATGGTGCCTGTCATGGCCCAAACAGCTCCTTTATTTAAAGATTGATATTCACAGCATACAGAAAGACATTCCCACATCACCTTCTGTAGCCGGAGTTTTACTTACAAGGTACCAGTCCAAGATAAATGTTTATTAGAATATAAATCAACAATCACAATATTAGTAACAGCTTATAGTGGCACCTGAACAAGGACTGGCGTATCCAAGCGATGGACGAGTGATGGATGCGCGATGGAAGGACGATGGATTCCGATTCTGTCTCTCCATCAGCCAGCAGCCAGGAACCAGGAAGAGAGCTCCTCATGTCCCAGCAGCCACTTATCAATGGGGTTGGCCACACCCCCTCCAGGTTGGCCACACCCCCTCCAGGGTCCCGGAAGCGTCTTCTGACATTATCAGCTGACACCTTAATCCTGCCACAACCTCCCCTTTGCTGTCTAATCAAAAAGGAAGGTTTCAATTTGAACATAGCAAAGTTACATATAACAAAATAGCCATCAAGCAAAAATTACAGATATAATATTGTATGTTTGTATTTAGCAAAATTAAAGAAAATATTCTTATCATCTACCTTATCTTTATGAATGTAAAGTTTCATATCCAATATACCTTTCAAATGACTAAGAAAAACTGTGCCTATAACGATCTAATCTTCAACTACATCAAAGGCCACAGAAGGATATATTTACCCAAGTAAGCCAGAAGTGCAAGTGACTTCTAAAATCTGGAAAGGACAGAGATGACACCTATCTGCCTGGACATTCACCCAAAGTTCCTTTATAAAGTTGGGGCATCCATCTTCAGTCTACAGGCCCAAAGTCTCTTTTCATTTCAATGAAGCAGGAAATCTGCTCTGCCCATTTTGGCACAGTTCATCAGTTGCTTTTCCTCGAGTCCTGAAGAATGTCTGACAGTTTTCTCTGTAAAGCAGGAACCTGAATGACCATCTCGGCTTGTTCTGCCAAAGTTCAGAGGTCATCTTCCTATGGAACCTGCATGTCCAGTTTAAACAGCATACTGTCAAGCAGTCAATATAACAACAGGTTCTTGTTCAGTGGCTAACCATTGCCACAAATAGACTCCATATGGAGTTTCTTCGATGCCCATTTTTCTCTTGAAGTAAATTAGTGATGCCAGGAGCAGACCCGTCTCACTGTCTAGAAAAGTCTAAGCTCTTAAAACATTTTAAATGCCATATTCTGTAGGTCTTAGAAGTGTTTGAAAATTACCTATTTACTTGAATTATATCTTTGCATACCTAAAAATCTAACTAACATGCATTTCTTAATTATACACTACAATTTTAAATCAGTTACATAAACATCATATCTTCAACAAGAGTAGAAAAATACATATAGCATAAGAGAATTGACCTTAAATTTGTATCAATAAACCAAAATCCATACCAATGTAAAACATTTTAAGATTTTTCTTCTTAGAAAGAGATTAACTATGACCAATAACCATTTGTAATGAAAACAAACATTTGTAAACAATATATTGGGAATTTGGGCGTAGTTTTCCATTACTATTTCCTGCTGATTAAGGGGCGTTGAAAATCTCATGAGTTAGACAGAATCATACTCTGCAGTCTTGAAGTTGATGTGGCCATCTCTTCCTATCAGAGATTTTTTTCAGGGGGTCTTGGTTGATGAACCCATATTTGCCTGGAAGCAATCCACAGGTTCTCATCTTCTGTGGAAACAAAAGCAGAACTCTTCCAAAGCAATAAATCCTTAGGCACAAATTTCAAAATCAAAATACCTTTAAAATATATATTCTTTTTTAACTTAGTAGCCTTTGCATTTGCAATCCATTGTCTTTCTGCAGTTAGCTCGTTAACAGTTAAAAAATAAAAGAAAACACAATAACAACCAAAATCCAGATTTTGTGTCTATTTTCCATCTTTATGTGGCTTATTATATTTTTATTACTCTATTTGTCTTTTTAAAGACTTTCTCTACCTTTTTTTTCCCTCTGAAGCCTATATACATTTTTACACACATTGTAACCCATTTACACATTTTTTCCCATCTGAATCTGTTTTATTGTGAATCCTTAATCATTTTACAACCAGAAGAGCTTTTAAAATACACTCTCTTAAAGAGCTGCATAGTTTTTGCAGATAAGACTGAATCAGTAAGTTCTCTTAAAGGGACCATGTCTCTGTTCATGGCCAGCAAATAGAGCACACCCAAGAAAATGCTGCTACTAAGAAACCGTCTTTGTTTCCTTTTTGTTCAAAATAAACAGAAATCTAAAATCAATCACATGCTACTGAGTCTTCTGTGAGATTTCAGGAACTGGCCTGATTGCAGCTTACACTGCCTGCTGTCAGTCCGCCGGCTGACATTTTGAATGTGACCCAGATGCCATGCTTTCTTTGTACAATGGCCCGTTTCGTATACATAATTTGGAAGCTGCCTTGGCTCAGTTTCTGTGATCTAGAACCCTTTCTAGTTTTTCTCAGGCTTTAAGTGGCTAATCGACCCACGTTGGACACCATCTGTAGCAGTTGGGTTTCTTGGTCCTGGGTGGCCAGAGGCCCAGACCCTGCAGTGCCAGACCCATAGCCATCAGCCGCTGCTGCTCAGGCCCCCAGAAATGACTCAGACGCTTATATTAACTTCATGCTGTTTGGCCTATGGCTCAGGCACATTGCTCGCTAGCTCTTACATCTTAAATCAACCCATTTCTATTAATCTGTCTGCCACGTGGCCCATGGCTCACCTGTGTTCCTTACATGTTGCTCCTTGGGCAGCTTGCTTGATCTGCCTGACTCTGCCCTGCCTCTCTTACCTATGCTCTGATTTCTCCTCCTACTTTTTCTATGGTGCCTGTCATGGGCCAAAACAGCTCCTTTATTTAAAGATTAATTTTCACAGCATGCAGAAAGGCATTCCCACATCACAAAAGCCCTTTTGAAAACATGAGACATGTTTGGATCCTCAGTATCCATATAAAAGCTGGGCATGACCACACATGACTGCAACCAAAACACTGGTAGAGCAGAGTTGGGCTTGTAGGGGCTTGCTGGCTGCCAAAGAAGCTCCAAGCTCTTTAAGATACCTTGTCTCAAGGGAATAACAGAGAAAGTGATAAAGCAAGGTAGCCAGCATCCTCCTCTGGCGTCTGTACATCCCTCCCCAAACAAAGAAACACACAGCATACACAAGACTCATATACATATATGAATATATATATACATATATATATATACATACACACATGCACATATATGATATGTTATTGTGGGAATCAGATAGCTTCTTGGGTGAAATGTTGAATTATGTAAATTTTTAAATTGAAATAAATATTTCTCTTTACTGGATTATTTAGATTCAGAATATTGGCAAGATATTGTTCTCAGAGCTATCTTGCCCCATTAAAGTTACTTATGCGTAAGAGTAAATTGACATAAAGACTAGGTATAATTCCCAGTTTTTCCCCCTTTGATTAAAGCTACTGTTTTCTTTTATAATTCCCAGTTGGTGAAATTAGTTTTACCAGCTATGTTTGAAAGTCAAAGAAATCTGAGTCAGTTCACATGAGTCTTCTAATTCGTTAAGTATAGCATTTCAGAGTTTCACAGGTCCACTGTGAATAAAATTAACTCAAGCATGCACAAATGAAATTAATTTATTTGTGACCAACTAGAATTGCAATTCATGTGTGATGGTGATAGATGGTCTTGGCTGTCACCTTAAGCAGATCAAGAAATGCCTACGTGGTGAAATCACCTGTGGGTCTGTGGGGTATTTTAAGAGACAAAAGATGTATAGGACAATAATAGTAGGACTCACACCAAGTATGAGGGGCTTCTTCTGATGGGCTGATATCCAAGGTGAATGGGGATCTCAGCTTCTGTACCTGAATGCCCCTTCGCTTTCGGAGCATGTATTGTCACTCCTGATTCTTCCCCTGCTAATGTTAACTCTTCAAGGAGCTTTGGGGTTCAGTGCCTGCTTCTAGGACTGGAAACACAATTGTCTGCCTCTCTATCATGCAAATGGTTGTGGTCATTGGCCTCGTCATGGAAGCCAACCCTATAAATCACACACACACACACACACACACACACACACACACACACACACACACACGTATGTTATGATCCTCTTGAAACGTCTGTCTAGCACTTCATAGAAAGACAGATTCAATCTTGAAACTATGACTCAAGGTTTTAGAAAATGAGGACAATATTTATGGCTTTGAACCACAAAGCGGCGGGAGAGCGGAAACAATATCTCTTTTAGAAAAGAGTGATGATTGGTGCTGGCTTCACAAGAATGGGGCTGTAAGGAAGACATTGGTTATGGTCTCCCTTTAGGAGAGGGTTTTGGGAAGGAATCTATTGTGTGAAAAGTCAGAAGGTATTCACGATGGTCAGGAGACTGTAACTCAGTTCAGAGGGTCAGCGTGAAGGTGGAGGATGCAGAACTGTCTGTGGCCAGATCAAAGTTTCAGTTACTCACATGCCTGAGAAGGTTTCACAGGTTTCAGAGGAACATGCCTGACTCTGTTAAATTCTCTGAACCCAGATTTCTTCTTGACAGCTCAGTTTGACACACATACTAGTGTCCTTGGGAAACACATCATAGAGTAGCTGCTCATCTTACCTCTGGGTGTGATGTGATTGGCTGTGCTGACAGCTAAATGAGCTTATCTTTATGAAGAGTTTATACTAAGATGCTAAACTGTCGTATGTTTATAAAAACAATTGAGAAATACCATTTACTCTCAATTCTAAGAAAGGCTTCTAAGCAAATGATGTGTTTTGATGTTTCAAAAGCTGTGAATTAGACAAAGGAATAAATTTCCCTTTTTCAAATTGCTTTTAAGTGAAATGTTGAGTCAGATTAGTAAATGACTTTTAGAAAAGTCCATGGGCCTTTCTAGGTAGAAAAGAGCCTTTTAAAATTAGCCTTACTCCTGGCTTCATTTTCATTTCTGCTATTGCTTCTCTTCGCTTGTTAAGCTATCTTTCCTTAAATGTCTTCATAAGCTGCCACTGGTCTTCATGGAACAAGAAAATCATACAGAGAGTCATCTCACTTTCTGACTTTGTAAAGAACTTATTTGTTAGGTTTTCAGGGAGAATGCTGTATGCTCAAGGAATGGAATACTGTTCCAAGAGGTTAAGAGGGCTGATCTTCCACCTGTGGTAGGAACAGCAGCCTGACCTTCTACACTGCAGTCAGAAAGAGGGCGAAATAAACAAAAAGGGCTCTGAAGTTGAAACTGGCACACATTTATTTCATAGTTCTGTGGAGAATGAACTCGTAGAGACATAAAATTTATCAGATAAACTATTGCTGGAAACCCTTGTGGAAAATTGGTGTATGCCTCAATTCTGGTAGCCTCTAAATGCTTATTTATTTCTAATTCCCTCCAAGACATACATCTGGGGTTAATTATATTGAATTAGCTCTAACAGGATTGGCTCATGACCCTCTTCTCTAGAAGTCTTTATCAGATCAGTCAGCCCTGCTTGGTGTACTTCCATTCTGTGAGCAAGCTGAACTTCTGAGCTAACATGAACAGTGCAGGGTCTTTGTCCTGTGAGGCCAGAAATGAAACCCAGAGGTGCTGGTCATACTCTGTGCAGTTTTCATGTCAAGACACATGAGATGTGTGTTCTGCTATAGTTCTTCTTATCCACAGAGGACATTGTCCTGCTGTATGGAGTTGCAGAGAGGTAAGGGTACATGGTAAGTGGCAGATCATGTGACATTCCAAAGATAGGGCATTGTAAGCTAAAGTTTTTCTGACCCAGCCATACCTGAGGTCCGGACAAAGCTCTTGTCCCAATGGTCACTTATATAATAATTAATGATAGGCTTATATTAGGTACAAACGGTTTGGCCTATGGCTCAGGCTCATTATCAACTAGCTCTTATAACTTAGCCCATTTTTTATTAATCTGTTCTATTACCACATATTTTGTGGTTTTTCCTGTGCTCTATTACATCTTGCTTTCTGGGTAGCAGTCTGCAGCATATCTTTCTGACTTTGTTCTTCTTCAACTTTATCTCTGCTTGGATTTCTAACCTGCCTCTAAGATGCCTTTCCATAGGCCAAAACAGCCTCTTTATTAACAAATGGAAATAAAGTATATTCATTGTTTACAGAAATAAATTGCACATCAGGGCATCCTTATTCCAGTGGTGAATGAAGTCCAGTTTCTTGGTTCCCATCTTCATGTGAGAAGTTATGTGGCCCAGGTGGCCCTTGTCTACTACGTGCAGATCAATGGTACCTTACATAATGTTGTTGCTGGAGTATGCAATGTTCTCCATGAGCTCAAAGTTTAAATTCTGGTGACACTATTTTGAGATGTTCTAGAAAGATTAAGACCTAAGTTAGACTTTAAGTTTGACTTTGCATTAGGAAATAAGTCAGTGGGGCAGGGGAGGAGGTGAGTTCACCCTCCTATCTCGATTTTTGCTCTTGTCTGCCATGACCCTGCCATATACTTTTACTACCAGGATTTTGCCCAAATGCATAGAGCCAAGTGACTATGAGCTGACTTCTCTGAAATCAAAGTAGCAATAAATCTTTGCTCCTTTAAGTTTACAGGAAACCCTAAAAAACAGTATCTAGTGGAATCACCAATATACATACCGTATACGTACATTCAGCAGGTATCCACTGATGGCTACCACACTTGACTGAGAATAAACTAATGAGACAGAAATAACAATATATTTATCTTAAACATTTGGCAATGATATTTTTGATGTATTTTGCTGATGAATAGTCCTCAAAAGACAAATAACCTTCCTCAAGAAGCACCAAAGATTCCCTAACATGTGTCCAGGATTTATTAATGGGCATTTTTATAAATAATGCAGGGACATACTACATCTAATAGTGGAGTTATTTCATCCCTTGATATAAAGATTATTGGTTAGTTTCCTTTACACTAAAGCTACCTTCTCTGTAGCAAGTACTTCTTGATGTGCGCTATTTTCCCTTTGATCCTTAGGTGGCCATATGGATATATTTCTCAGCTTCCCTTTCTGCTAAATACAGCCACATGACTAACTTTCAGTTTGTAGAATGGGCATTGAAGGCACACATGTGCAGTTTTCAAGTTATATCCTTAAAAGGATGTTCCTAGATTTTTATTGCTTATGGGAGAGGATGTATTTATGAAAGGCAACTTCAACCAGTAGATTAAGGCTATAGTCTACAGGATAGATAGCAAGAAAATGGAAAGACCCTTGGTCTCTAAGCCATGTAAATGGGTCCCATGAGCTCACCACACCATCTAACTATCCAGTAGTTTGAAATTCTGTCACTGCTCTAGAGGCAATGGGACCTGGGGTAAAGTCTTAGGTAATAGACAAATTTATTCAGAGAATTATGCAGTTCATACTCTGAGGGTTATGAGAAGTCACATACGAATAAAGTATGCAATCACATGGACAAGTTTCAGGTGGTAGACAAGTCCCACACAGCAAAAACATGTTTTTCCATAGAGGCATATAAAAAAAAATAACAATAGCTGGTTGTAATGAATAACCAGAAGTAAAGTCACTTCTATTGACTACTCTTGAGAGGGGCAGGGAAAACAAATTCCAAGAATAATTTTATGTTTTGAAGAATCTGAAGCTACAAGACTTTCACCTTGGTTTTTTGTTTGTTTGTTTTTGAGTTTCCTCAAAAGACTCAGAACTCTCCTCACATAGGAGGACTTTTCTTGGACCCTGTTCTGACAATAATAACAGGGTATGTGGAGTGGTTTTGATTTGAGACATTGTATATAGATCTGATTGTTATTTGGTTCATGAGCATCCGACAAGCAAACAACTTATAACGAGTGATATTAGAACAGTGAAAGCCTTGTGTATAATATTCTGCAGTTAAGAACAAGGACCCAAACTATGTCTGGTACTACTTGTTACATTATTATACTGATCAGAAAAATCCAGAGAATAGCTGGAAAAGAGACCCATGTGACTAGTAGTTCTCATATCTTCTAGAATGCAAGCCCATAGTTAACCAAGAAAGAGTGACAGACTTCTGCTTGTTTTAAACTACTTTCAGACTTAGTTTTTAAAGCCACTCTCTTCAATACTTTGTATTGAACGGTATCCAAAGGCTCTTGTGTAGTGTGACATAGGTACGGGGTATGCAATGTATCTTTGTATTACATTAAAAGATGCCATTGGAGTAGAGTGATCAGAGAACTACCCAAATGGGCACAGTTTTCTGAAGGATATTTTAGAGCACAGAGCTTTTATGGCACCATCTTTTTTAATTAAAACAACTCTAGGCACACAACAGGCTCTCATGTCATTTACCAGATGAATGACACGTCTAAAGCAAACCTGGTGAATACTTAGTCAGGTAGGCAGGAATCTAGTTCTTAATGCACAAGAAACAAAATGTGAAGATTTTAAGCAAATTTAACAATAAAAGGCACATCTATAGTAACATTTGTATTTATAAGAATTAATGCCAGACACTGTGCAGACACTTAATATTCACCCCTCAATCTTCAGACACTTAATCTTCACTCCCCAATCTTCAGACACTTAATCTTCACCCCCCAATCTTCACCCACCCCCCACCCACACACACACATACAACAACAAGAAACCACAAAGGTTTTCATATGACAGTGAGACTCAGAAGTCATGAAGAAGACTGAAGCTGACCAAGATTTGAACCTAGGTTACCAAATCAGACAAATGTGAATATATGAACATACATTCCCAAGTTTATTGTAAAACCCACAGATGCAACAATCTAAGCATGTTCATCCTCAGATGAAGCATTTTCCCGAGGGGAAAGTCTTGACTATGTTCTACAGAAAGATGTTTATGAGTTGAGAGTAACAATATTACCCTAAAATGTGATTTATAGAAAGAAAATCTTCCTATATAAGCCTTAGTAGGGTTTAGTATGACTTGGAGCAAACTGCTTCTGGCCTTTGGGACTTGAGGTCCAATCAACAGCTGGGGTCCCGGGCAGCTGTAACTCAAAGTGGGGCTGCCTCAGGAAGAATACAAGGGCCTCTTGTGTGTCAGAAGTTCATTCAGACTTTCCCAAATGACACATCCCAAACTCCGACTAGTGACCAACAGTTTAGGACAGACCCTGGTGAGCAGTAAAGAACCTGAGAAAATACAAGGAAAGCCAGTTCAGCTCTTTGCTCAACTTTTGGTTACCTTCCTGGTCTCCAGACCCCCGATCCCATCCTCCCTCTTGCGTATACCATGGGGCTTTGCAATCAGAGTTCCTAAGCAGCTTTGGTCAGTCTGCCTTCCCCAGGCAATGCCTGACCGTTTAAGCCGGTTCACACATCAATTTTTCTTTTTCTTTTTTAAATTAAAAAAAATGTCATTTTTATCGATGTATCCCCCTGCTCCCTCTCCCTTCCCTCCTCCCAATCCCTCCCAGTCAACCTTCAGCCTTGCCCCTCCCCACCACCCATTCCCTCCCCCAAAAGGGCGAGGAGACCCAAGGCGGGTCAGCTCAACGTGGCACATCCACTCCAGGCAAATCCGATTTACTCATCCCAAGTATCCTCTGTACTTCACTTTCATCATTCCCCCGTTGCTGGCTGCCCACCTGGATAGTTAAAAGAATTAATCAGGGCCCCAGAGGCCATGGCATGATATCCATTCCTTTCTGTACGGATTGATAAGATGGATGTCCAACAAGAACTGGAAGGGACAAGCAAGGAGGAGCTTTTAGGAGAGGCACACGCTAGCTGTAGGAAGGATTTAAATGTACTTTGCTGCCAGGGACATTTCTTCAGCTCAAGCCAGTGGAGTAAGTATTTCCAAAGTGCAATGTGGTTATGTGGCAAGGGATTTACATGTTCCCCTCATGCAAGCTCGGCTTGAACAAACGTAGTCTGTTTCTGGAAAGGGCTTCTGTATTCAACTGCTGCCCCTGTTCTAAGCCCGAGGGCTAGAGGAAACAATCCAGACAGAAATTCAAAGTCTCAGACTCAGAACAAATCTCGAGATGCGATCCTGTTCCCATTGACACGTCCTGATTTCCTGCATCTCCAGAATCACCGACATACCCAAGAGAAAATGCTCTGGAGACCAAGAAAGGAGTAAACATGGAGGAGGGAAGTGGCCGTGTGCACTTGGCCTGGAGAAAGTGGGAGTGATCCTCAATATTTCCCACGAAAATGGAAACTCTAACATGATTGGAGTCAGGTGGGAGAGTCTTGTGGTAGTCAGAAAACACGGAACTTAGTTTGAGTATTATCTGAACTAAGAATATTTGGTAGCAAATTCTTCAAAAGTAAGGTAGGAGCCAGGCCACGCCATTCCAGATCCTTCTCCGCCTTCTCTGCTTTTATGAATGTAAGACCTTGGTATGGAGAGATGGCTCAGTGTTAGAGAATACTTGCTGCTCTTGCAGAAGACTCGAGTCAGATATCAGCACTTATATGATGACCCACAACCACCCAGTTTCAACGAATGATGACATTTTGGCCTCCACAGGTACACACATAGTAGACTTACATACAAACAGGCAAAATACCCATACATTTAAAATAAACATAAACTTTTAAAACACGTTTAAGAGAATGTTGGACATGAACGGACATCATTTTGTAATGGTGCCACCCACAAGCCAAGGTCAATGCAATGAGTTATAAGCAATGCTCTGCACCTGGATCATCTTTACAGTTGTGACATCTTTTTCTTTCCTTTCTTTTTCTTTTTTATTGTCTAACACTCCAGTAGAAATTGGCCAAGTCAGATTTCTACACAGTTTTACTGAAAAAAATTGGTTATTTTGTTGAAATATAGGACCTCAACCCAAAAGCTCCAAGGAAGTAAGTTTGTGTGTGTGTGTGTGTGTGTGTGTGTGTGTGTGTGTGTGTGTGTGTGTGTGTGTGTGTGTGTTGTGGAAACTCACATTTTACCTTGAAGTCACACAAAGGTTTAAGCTGAGAGTTTTCCTGTGGGCTGTCAACACTGTGGCATGTGATATGAAGAAATAACCAAGAAACTGAAATGCATATGGCCATTAGCAAAGACTAGGCAACATGGCCCTGAGATGTGTGTATTATATGCACATGCACATCCTTCCAACCATGCAAGCCTTCATCTCAGACAAGATTTGTAAGTGGGGATCCTTCCAGAGCAGCCACTACTGGGGGGGCGGGGTGGTCCAAGGAAATCAACTGACATAGAAGACACGGTCAGCTCGATCTACACTGACCATTTGATTAGCAGAAATGGCTGGAGTTTGAGAAGCTTGGCTTCCTAGTGGTAAAATGTTTCTTCATAGGGTTCCTGTTAAGATAAGAAGGCAGTTGAGTGTATGAAGGGCTGGGCTCATGTGTAAGTGCTTAGCAAACAGCAGATTGCATCTTCCCACTGAGTCCTAACTGTCCCACTGTGTGTCGTTTAAGCCTCCCTTCCGCAGGATAAATTATTCCAGTTCCTTCGGTCTTTTGAGGGAGTCCTGCTTCCCAGCCTCTCATTATCTCTGCGGTAGTTGGCAGATCTTGCATTTGCTTCCTACTTTGGTGACATTTGAGCAAAGCCCAACCTTTTGAGAGCTAAAAGGCAGTTAGATTCCAGTCTGTCTGATTCTCACCCATCACGCTCCCTCCATTTCCAGTATCCTCCCGGGAATGAAGCCAAGCTGAGAGAAGCTTAGCCATCACCTAGTCCTTTCCAAAATGGTGATAGTGGTGGTGATGAGTCTGGTAAGCAGCCACCCTGGAGAGCAGCTCTTGGCAAGGTGTTGTCAAGAAGCAACTCTGGACCTTACTGTTTCCTCATCTGGGATGAGGGTCTCCAAAGAGCAAAGTGGGCAAGAAATGTCTTTTGGTTGCAAATCCATCTGTAGCAACTTAAGACTTAGCAATGGAGAGAGTGACTATATAAATTCCTCGAGGGTCCATAATTGACACCCACTGCCAAACATTCCCTTTAAATGTGTAACTAATGCAAAACCAATGCAAGGTTGGACTTCCAGTACAGGGCAGACACTTCAGCTGGAACAGAACCCAAATAGCAACTGTTATATTCTATTGTTTAGCCTAATGTGACCCACAGCTGCTAAACAATAAAAAAAAAAAAATCCCAGGAAGTTCCTTACTACATAAAATGGTCTCTGACTTATTTAATATTTTTAGCATACATTCAAATATATAATATGGATCACATTCTATATCTAGGAACTTAATTATGTGTTATCCCCATTGAGATCATCTATAGCATTTATAATGTATCTAAGTCTACATCAGTGTTGGTTGTTTCTCACATGGTTAATTGATTCTCACAAATGTCCAGACAGGCAGAAAGCAAGCATTTGTCTGGTAAAGCCCAAGATGCGGAACAGTGTCTAAGGATGTTGTTCATATGGAGCATCACAGCCTTCATAGCAACTGCAGGTTGGGCCAGACTAAGAAACTACTGCGTTTCCAAAGTTGTTCTTTAATTTCCCTTGACATTCACTTTTCATTCTTACTCTTATTAAAATGCCCAGTGCCAGGGAAGCATGTGACATCTTGCTTTGCTAACTCTCTGAGTCCTTCCAGAATGCATATATCACTGACATGATTGTGTGGTGTTGGTACTGTTGAAATGAGGCTCAGAAATGGAACTTTACAAAGTATAAAGCAGAAAAGTTCCTGATTCGTGTTTAGCCTCTGAATCGTACAATCATATGCTATGAAAATCTGAAGACTTACTGGTCTCTCAGCAGATTTTAATCTTTAAGGGAAAGTTCAGATCAGATTTTACTTGAAAATTTCAGATAAGAGTAATGAATTTGGAAGAGTCTTTTTGATAGTGTATTAATGTCTTTAAACCATATTCCAAAATTTTGTTATTGTCACATTCTTATCAAGGTTTCTCTGACTATATTTTGTGACTTGCCAATTCAGTTGATACTTGAGTGACATTTCAGGTAACTTCGTCTATAATTATTTTAATACATGATTGAAGTGCAAGGAATTATTAAAAAACAAAAGAAGTCTGCAATATAAGTCTCTCTCTCTCTCTCTCTTTTTTTTTTTTTAGTTTGAGACATTTAGCTGTCTTGCTTACTCCAAACCTAACTCTACTAAAGATATTTTTATAGAAAATTCCTGGACTTCCCCATTCTGTTCTTCCCTGAAAATGGGATATAAAAAGCTCAAGCCTTTGAACCATTTGTCTGAGTAAGGAAGGTAGGAATGACTGCTGGGCTTGTGCAGGAACTCTGAGGTCAGCATGAATCACAGTGTTATATCTAGGGTCACACAGTCTGTTGAATTTTTCTTGAGCAAAGAGCACATGTTGAGAGTACTCTATTAGGACAGGTCTGATGCAGCACCCCAGGATTGGGGCTTGCAGAAATGATCATGAGCTCGTCATGACCACTTCTCAACGGACACTCGATCTAAGGGTGTTTATGCTCTTTCAAATCATTGATGAGGAAAATGGCCTCTTTTAGCTGCCACAGAGGCTGATGTGACCATGACATTTCATTCTCTCAGCTCTCAGCACTAGAAGTTTAATGCAGAATACCAGCAAGGTGTGCTCCGGCCCCCACTCTTAACTGCTCCCCCCCCCATCTTAACTGCTTCTCCTACTTTAAGAGAGGAATATTGAGATAGTGGGAAGGAGAAAGAATTTAGTCTTTGATTTTTGTTCCATCAATTTGTTAAGCAAACTTAATTATCTCTTTATCTACTCAAGGAGAAACTATGTACTAATGTTTGCTGTAGCTGGTAGGCTCATCCGTTGTCTGATAACCAACCTGGTTTTCTCCTAACGTGTTTTACTTTCTCTTTTCCTAAAAGCATCTCAAAAAATTACATTTTCAGGTAATACAATAAAATGTAAGTTTTTACCACAAATATCACAGTATTCTACACAAATATTTTAAAAATCATGATTTTCTTGTTTTCGTGTGGTATACTGAATGCTGAAGGATTTCATTGCAGAATAATAGTCTCTGTGGGGCTGGCTATTAGCTCACACACACAAATGTCTGTGAGCAGACATTTTGTAGGTGTTCATAGAAATGAATGTGTGTGTGTGTGTGTGTGAGTGAGTGAGAGAGAGAGAGAGAGAGAGAGAGAGAGAGAGAGAGAGAGAGAGAGAGATCCCTTGTGCCTTGTCATCATCCCTTGGTATCCATGAAAAGTTGGATCCAGCATACCTAAGTTCCACAATTTACAGGTTTCATATAAAATAGCAAATTGTTTGCATAGAACATAAATATGTTCTTGCATACACTTAAAAGTAAGTGCAAAGTTACTAACAATACCCAATACTATTTAAGTTCTATAAAAATAATTGTTATATTCCATTGTTTGTGGAATGAATTACATGCAAAATATGTGTACATGCTGAGGACAAATGTGACTGAATGTGGAACTGGTAGCTGCAGAGGGATGACTTGGTAGACAGACAGACAGACAGACAGAAAAATATCTAGGTAAACAGACAGAGATAATAATGTAGAAGATATCTAGATGATGCAGTCAGACTGACAGAAAAATAGCTAGGTAAACAGACAGAGATAATAATGTAGAAGATATCTAGATGATGCAGTCAGACTGACAGAAAAATAGCTAGGTAAACAGACAGAGATAATAATGTAGAAGATATCTAGATGATGCAGTCAGACAGACAGACAGACAAAGTGAGAAAAAAGAGGAGGAGACACAGACACAGATACAATGACTAGAAAGTTGAGAATCTTTACTAGAAGTTCAGACATGAATAGATATTATAGTCTTAAAGCAGGGATTGTTTTTCTTTGACAATTTTGTTTTTATTCTCAAGGTCTTCAATTTATCAGACAAGTCTTTCTCCAATTGATGGTTAAATTCTTGTACGCAAAATCAACTGTTAGCCACATTATAAAATACTTTACTTGTAACACCGAAATGAATGTTTATTAAAAGCTGTATATTATATTTCAGACTGACTGATAAAATTCACCATTTTATGTTTTGATCAAAGCAGAATGTGGATTTAGTTTATACTATTTTCTGCTTCTGGGCCTTTTCCCAAGCTTCGGCTACCACATAAAATACCCTCTTCCATATTTTACCTTAGTTCTGGATTAAGTTTCTTACTTTCTATTTCTGATTTCACCCCTGATTAAAGCATATAATATGGATATGGAGATACATTGGAGGTTTCAAGAGTTATTCAGGAGCAGAACCAATAGGACTTTGTGGCTGAGGTATTGGGAAAAAGAGAGAGGGTAAGAAAGTACTAGCTAGATCCCAAGACATTGCCTTGTATGTTGTGATGAGTATTGTTATTCACTGATGCAAAAAACCAGAAGAAACAGATCTTTCAGAGATCACTGTTTTAACAAATTGATTTGAACACATTGGAATGAGATCTCTGGATCCCTGTACACATGGGTCTAGGATGTGATTCTGTGTAACTGAGAGTTAAAACTGTGGGGATTGAACAAATATCCAAGAAATTGTGCGAAATAAGAAGAACATTGGTAGAATCCTGGAAAAATACCGAAAAGAAGCATTCATGAGAAAAAAAGGGAAGCAAGACATTAATCCTCTTGGCTTAAGAGGTTGAAGAGGTTGAAGGCATAAAGAAGTTGGTTAAAATGGAATGAACTGAGCTTCTTAAACTTTCCTTACTTGGAATCCCTACTTCTTTGAGAAATTTTATATGACCATTGGTACACAAATCAAACATTTACTAATAATAAATAAGTGAATTTATTAAAACATTTTTGGTGTCCTGATCTGCTGCAAGGTGTCAAGGTGATATCAGGGCCCAGGCTGCAGCCAAGGACCATGTCTAAGTCTGTGGTCGTCCCCCACCCGGGGTATGTGTTGATGTCTATGGCCCATGTTGTCATCAGGGGCCAAATGGATGCCTGGAGTCTGGGCTGAATCCTGTAGCCATGTTGATGCCTGAGGACCATGCCATCACTTTAGCCATGGTGTTATCTGGGCTGTAACTGCTGCCCAGGGCTATGTCTGGGTCCATGGCTCTAAAACAGCCAGGGACTGAGTAGATAATCCGTAGATCCTATTACCACCAAAGGTCATGCAGATGCCCAGGATCTGGTCAGCCATCAGAGACCATGTTAGTGTCTGTCCCAGCAGCCCAGAGTGACCAGCTCAGCTACTGCCCAAGGCCCACATCCTGAGCCTTGGGTTGGCACGACCTAACATATATCACATCTATGACTTGCTGGAGCACATGAAGGGACTGGTTCTGTGGAAAAATAATTGCATGATCCCCATGATCTTCAGCTCCAGGATATCTGAGAGAGTTTCAGTGAGGGTCCAGTGATGATGCAACATAGTTGAGCACTTCCAGAATTATCATTGTGTGTCTGTGTTTTGTTCTGTGTGCATCTGGGTCCCAAACTACTCTTTGTGAAGATGTGGAATAAAGGATCTGGAGAGCATACTGAAAGGAAGGGGGCCGACTGTAGAGATGGCACCTGTAGTGAGGCACTCTTCAGCAATATGAACATAACTAAGTTGGGTCCCTTGCTATCACTTAGTGACAACTTCGTCACAATCCTCTTGGTTCTTTGTTGTTTCTGGCCTCAAAGATGGCATGAGTGTTGCCAAAGACTTGCAAGGGTCCCATTCAGGAACAAGTTTAATCAGTCTTGATAGAGCCATTTCCATAGCATAATAGCCTACTTACTGGATGCGTTATGCATTGTTATTTATTTATCTCTATCATTGGAACAATTTCCTTAATACCATTAGGTTCAGGGTACTTAGAGTCTCTCTCTCTCTCTCTCTCTCTCTCTCTCTCTCTCTCTCTCTCTCTCTCTCTCTCTCCCCCTCCCTCCCTCCCTCCTTCCATCCTCCCTCCCTCCCTCTGTGTGTCTGTGCATGCACTTACATAATTGTATGTTCATGTGTACATGCCCATGCATGTGAGAGGCTAATGGTTGATGTTAGGTACATCCCCTAGATCTCAGTAGTTCAGTGACTGGGCAGTACACTCCTGGTATATGCCTGTCTCTGTCTGCCCCCACCTCTGGGATTATTCTACCACAGAAACTTTAAGTAGGTGCTAAGGATCCAACCCAGATTCTCATGGTTACACAGAAAGCATTTGACCCCTGAGCCGTCATACTAGTATAACAGCCTACTCACTGGATACACGAAAACTTACTTATTTCTTTATCATTGCAATAGTTTTCTAAGAACCATCAATAAGCTATTCAATTAATTGTGACGTGTGGCCATGACCACATCTGATCATTCATTTTTGTGATAAAGGACAGTGTTTTCTGTTTTGGTTTTTGTTTTTTTTTTTTGTTTTTTTTTTTAATATAGTATCATGATTAAAACTAGTCATGGAGATTTTCCTCAGATGCAATTTGAACTCAACACATCTTTGGTGACATCATAGTTGAGTGCCTTTTGTTCATGAGGAAATCACGAATGCTAATCTGAAGTTTCTTTGAGCCAACATCACAGGAAACTCTTTCATGCAGTTTTTATTTTCTTTTTTGGTCTTTTATAAATCAGAGAGAAAGAAGATAAAAGATCTCAAGTCATTAGCAATCATGCTTTTCACTAGTGGCCATTCAGCTTCACTACTTGTCAGAGAACTCCCAGCCGCTGCTAGCTCCAATCCAGCTGATGACTCTCTCAGAGCCTCAGTTATCACCCGCACAGCTGTATAAAACATTAGAGTAACATGAACTCGTAAATGTGTGCTGAGATGAATTTTAATTACCATCTATGAAAATTCACATAGTGGCAGGTTATCTGGCAGTAAATCAGCCCCCCACCCCCATGAGTGTCTCACAATGCACCAAAGTAAGACAGGGAAGAGAGCATGAGGAATTCGGAAGAAATCATTCCATTCTGCATTCCCCAGGTCTCGGGATGGGAAGTCAGAACCTTCAGTGTCATGGTCAGGCTGAGGCTCAGTGGCCTTACCTCTAAAGGGCAGAGGAATGCAAGACAGTGGGAGCACATCAAGGATCCTGCATTGCCACTGTAGCTAGAGCTGTGTGTGAGGTATATTGGGAAGGAGATAGGCTGGCACTCATAGTTTTAAATCAGCTATCATGAAAATAATTACACAATGAAAATTAGTGCCCTGGCATTATACCACAGAATTGCTACAGAGACACCCTGACCCCAATCCAGTGGTTAAACATTTCTTAGAAGAGCTCTACACATATCACTATGTAACGTTTCAGGTTTTCAGCTTTTGTTGGAGTGCCAGTCTCTTGGAGTTTCTGTTCCTTGATCTGCAAAAAGTAAAATCAGCAATTAAATTAGAATGAGGTCTTGGGTAATAGCTGACCCAATCTCTCTTTTGCTTCCTGGTGCTGTTTAGTTCTACCAGAGAGTAGGCCACTTGATTTTTCCCTCAGAGAAGGCACTGGGGTGTCTACCTCCATCATTAACTATCAACATTTTATTTTAGAAAGACAGTAATGGTTCTTCCTGGTGGTATACCTATAATGCTTTATGAAGTGATGATATGGAGTTATTTTTCCTCTGAGGATGTCTACTCCATAAATTCATGAAATAAAATGGTTTTCCAACTTCTTCAATGATAAATACCTATAATACTAATAACTGAGGGAAAGGTGGGAAGAAGGGTAGGTCTGTACCAGTAACGATATTCTATGCCTCATTCACTAACAATACTAATTCTGTATGACCAATGGACTACTTATAATGATGCCGCCTGTGTTATTCACTCAAGGAAATGGAATTCGTGTGAAAAGTAGAGAAGGAAAAGGTCACAGCTGAAATTAGGCACATGGCACTGTTAGTCATGGATGCCAAGAGCCGCGGGGAAAATGAGGTAGGAGGAGGAAGGTAGAAAGCTAGGATAAAACAGAGCTGGCATAGAGTTGACATTGTTTTGTCTTGAGGAAGCCTACCTTGTCTGGCCTTCTGCTTGTCACAAAACTGGAGACTTGACTGATTACACTTCAAAAGTGATGGACTGTGTGGAATGTACCAAAAAAGCCTTGATGTTCAACAGCTGTCTGTGATTTCCAATGCCAGCATCAAGAAGGCCAAAGAAAATTAAGATGTTCTGGCATAAAAACATCATTGTGATCATCAAGATGCTTTTTACACACTGTCTTAAGACCATTGAGTCATTGTCTGACCCTTTGGACAAGCTCTTCTCTGCCACCAGGCCAGTTCTTTGGAGAAATTAAACACAAAAGTGACAGTTACAAGTCAATGGCCAGGCACAGTACTGGTCCTAGAAGTCCCTGCCCATCAGTCCTGTTTATTGATACATCAGTGCTTCCCTGCTTTTTATGAAACTTAGATCTCCTTCCATTTACACTCCACTATACAAGTATCTTCAGTATTACTATGTGTAAGTGTGATTTGTCATCCTCTGGCTCCTTTATACCCAGCTCAAGATTCCTTCATGCAGTACTGTTACAATCCCATGCCAACTGCCCTCTGACAGCACTGTTTAATTCCTAAGAATGTTAGTAGAATCCTAAACTATTTGTTGCTGACACTGTTCATGCTGTCTAAACATTTCTAGATGTTTCTGTAACATCTAAGCAACTAATGTACTTGTAGTTGGCTTTATTGATAATTGTTATTGTTGACAATAAATCCTTTTGGGGGAACAAAGATTCTGGAATAAATTAGAAATAACTGAGTGTAAAACAATCTTGGTCAGACCAACCTTGATCAAAGAAGCCTAGTCAAATTTTCCTTGCTGTCGGAAGCTTTAATTCTTGATTAATTAGAGCTTATATGGAAATATAAACTCAAAACCAGAGGAACTGGGTAAATACCAGCTTCCCTAGCAGACAAAGCACAGTTGAAAGCTTTATACTTAATTTCACATTCTAGTGCCTTTAAGAAGGTCTGATAGTTTACTAAAAGATTATAGAAAACTTTAAAAGACATTGTCTTTAAAACTACATGAAAAATATCCTTTATGAAATTAGTATTGAATCCAAAGTATTTCAACTTTAGGACTTAAAAACAAACAAACAAACAAACAAACAAACAAAAAAACCCCTAATCATTAGGAGAGAAATAAGTTACTTCATGATTTAACCATACCTTTAATTTATTAATTAGTAAGTATTATGGAACTTCTTAAAGACATATTTGGGTGTTGCCTAGACCAAATCATTTAGTAAACCATGGCCTGAATCTTTGTGGTTGCTTCAGACCTTTTCAGGTTACTTCCATATCATCCACAGCCAGGAGGAGTTAATTTGAGTTGGAAAAAGAAAATCATTTTTCCAATGACAAGGGAAGGAGGGAGGCAGGGAGGCAGGCAGGGAGGGAGGGAGGGAGGGAGGGAGGGAGGGAGGGAGGGAGGGAGGGAGGAAGGGAGGGAGAGACTAACAGGCATTCAGCTGCTATTTTGCCCCTAGTGCTAATTGCCTTTTTTAACACCACAGGCTTCTCCCAAGCAACAATTATTTAATTCTACCTAAGTGATACCTTTGGCAGCCTAGCTTCTCCAACTCTTCTTGAAACCAGATCATGCTGCTTTTAATTCATAAAGGGGTGACTTCCCCAGTAAGTGAGGGCTACTATTTGGCTTCAGTGACCCATATTCTTATTATTTAGAAAATAATTTTGAAAGGGCTAGGACTAACCATGAAGTCACTTACAAGGTTTGTGACTGGCGTTCTTAAGAATCACAGCTTGTGTTGACTCTTCCACAAGGCTGATGAACTAAACAGAAAGTAAATGATTCTGAAGAGGTTAGAAAGTTCCAGAGCCTGATTCCATTTTGGGGTGCTATCTTTTTTAAAAGAATTTTTACAATTTATTTTACATACCAACCATAGATTCCCCTCCTCCTCAGAAAAGGTAAGGCCTCTTTGGGGCTATCATTAACCTCTTTGATATGCACCCCTTGCTCACATCTGCATCTGACCTAACATCATGGTGACTAACAGGTGAATTTCTCCACTTTGCTAAAATGCAATTGTCTGATATTTTCACCAATATATTTATAAAATGCCTTGACTTATGATGTTCTTCATTATGCCATTATAAAAACCTCATAGAACTGTTACCACTGTTGGAACATAAAATTTGGGGTGACCTGATTCTGAGTTCCCAGCTATGATCACTCATATTTGGCTCCAGAATAAACTGTCCTTTATCTTCTTTGAAGTGAGAGCTGTGTTTTGGCACGGAGTCTCATAGCGCAATGAATGTTGACTGTGGCGAGGGTAAAAACAAAGCGCTAACATTTGTGGAGACTTCAGGAATCGTGTAGAGCCTCTTTCCAGGTGTAGTCACGTCTAACCTTCACAGTGTCTACGATTATATTACCCCATTTCAGAAAATGAAGCTGAGGCCCAGCTGTCTACCTTTTAGAGGAACGAACTAAGGTCCACCGTCCCATACAGCGGCAGTAAGACCAGAGAGAGAGAGAGAGAAATGGGATGTTAAGAGAGAACAAGACAGCCCCATGAATTCAATGGGAAAGAGTGCAGCCGGTCCCGTTCAGCTTCCTTACGCCATGAAGGGCCTTCTTTGTCTTTTTATACTTGGTACCCGGAGTACAAAAGATGCTATAAGACAAAACTCTCCCAACAAAACTGCACTGTGGTGGAAACCAAGAAGAGCCTATTCCCAGAGATTCTTCTAGAGAGCCCCAGACTCAGAACAAACAACTTCACCGCAGGAATTCCTGGGGACAATATGCTGGATTTTCTGACTTAAGGAACCTTTGATCTGTGCCCTCTTTAGAGGGTCTGCAAAGCTCTATGAAGAACTGCTGACAACGGAAGGGTCTGAGGAAGGTCTTGTTAATTTTGTCAGTAATTCTGATGAGTCACCCTCATAAAAATGCGTTTCAGATTCTTTGGTTTTGGTAGTCGTTAGCAATAGATTGAGATTTGTGGCTGGTACTTTTAAACCAAAATATTAGGTTACATTAGTACCAAACACATGACATAATTATCACAAGACTCTTCCAGATCCCAGGAAAGGGAGAAATTGTTTTTTCTGAAGCCAGAGCACCTTCAGTGTATCTTCTATGCCATAATAATGGTCATTGCTATGGTTATGGAGAGCTTCTAATGATCTAATATCTGGGAAATTATCTAGTCTTTTTAATGGAAAAATAACTTTAAATGAATGATTAGGACCCCCAGACTTCTTGGGAAATGCTCTGTCTGGTAGTTCAGGGCAGCTCAGCTCTCTTCTCTGTGAAGAAAAAGACAGTGAGTATTTCTTTCAGCCTTTTCTGTAACCTCCTCCACAACCACTCAACTGTGTGGGTATCATGCCAAAACGTTTGTAGACACATATTCCAGTAAAGCTTTTATAAAAGTGTGTGTGTGTGTGTGTGTGTGTGTGTGTGTGTGTGTGTGTGTTATTTGGCACAAAGTGCTTTGCTAACTCTTCGACCAAAGCAAAAGTTTAAAAAGTGTGTTCCCTAGATAGACTGGTAGTCTTACCAGGGACTTTACTAAAAACGCTCATTTTACAACTCCAAACCCAAGACTTTATCCAAAATAATAAGGGTGCTGCTATTTCTGTGTTTGTTTGTTTAGAAACATTTTGCTATGTGTGAGCATATACCATAGCACATGTCACAGGACAGCTTGTAGACGTCAACATTGTTATCTTTGCACCTTATCAGTTACTGAAATCAAATGCAGGTTTTCTAGCTTGACATCAACTGCCTTTAAGCACTGAAACATCTTTCTGGCCCTGTTTCTATTTTTTAATCAATATTTTGAGATTATAATTATGTCATTTCCACCTTCTATTTTTCCTTGTTCTCTTTCAAACTCATGCTATATAGATATGTATACTCATATATATGCACACACACATACACACACACACACACACACACACACACACACACACATAACTACACAAATGAAACACAATCTGCTCAGCCAATGGTGTTACTTGTATGAATGCTTACAAGGCTGGCCATTTGGCATTATATAACCAATTGTTATGATCTTTTCTGTTTCTATTTTAAGAAGCCATGTAGGTAATTCTGACCTGTGCTGAGGAACTACTGATCTAATAAGAAGGAACACTGCAATATTTACTGAGAATCTACTTTGTTCCAGGTACTGGTAGTACTTTTTTTCACTGAATCATTACAACCCTTTCTATTTGATACTTTCCTGGTTTGTTGGGGTGACTAACACAGAGAGGTTAAATAATCTGTCAAGGAGCAAACACCTGTAAGTAGTGGAGCTGTGATTTAAACTGTGTCTGCCTAGTTCTAGAATATACCTTAGCAAGAGCTTGGATATCTATCTAGTGCCCTCCTTGGCTGCTGGTTTTTCAGCGGGAAGAATTAAGGACCAGATAGATCACCAGGTAGACTGGATAAATTTGCTTCAGACTGCTAATCATTTCTCTAAATCCAATGGTCTTCCCTATGCACTTCCCTATGGCTGAAGAATTAGGTCAAAAGAAACCTTTCAGGGCTGGCTTGGTGACATATTGTATATTTAATAAAAATAAGCTGAAATATCAGAGGACAGAGCCTCCCACAGAGTTAAGTCATGAAGATGGTGACCCATACCCTCAGTCCCAGCACTCAGGAAGCAGAGATCCTTTAGATCTTTGTGAGTTCAAAACCATACACATCCAGGCGGTGGTGACCTACACCTTTAATCCAAGCACTAGGAAAATTGAACCGGAAATTGAGATTGCTGGGCAGGGGAAGAAAGATAAGGCAGGAGAATGCAGAAGTTCTTCACTTCACCTTCCCTACCTTTCTGCTGAGATTCATTCGGGCTGAGGATTTGTGGAGACAGGGTTTACTCTTTTTAGCCCAAGGAGTTATCTGGGTGAGAACTGGCATTGGCTTGTTTCTCTGTCTCTCTGATATTTCAAGTTTCCCCTCAATATCTGACTCCAGGTTTTTATTAATAAGACCAAGCAGGATTCAGACAGAAGGTGACTATTGCAGCACTTCCTAGCATAATTGAAATCTCCCTGCAGACCACAACAAATTCCACAAAGGTTAAGGTCGATTGTCCCTGTCATTGTACCAGAGCTTGAATCTAAGCACACCACCCTTCATCCAGCCTCCCCAGCTCCAGGATACAAAGGCAGAGAAGCCATCTCAAGTATGTGCTAACCATTCAACATGGAAAGTCAAAAGACTTTTATTAAATGTCTTTATATACAACTACTGTCTACTTTGTATATATTTACTTCAAACGAGCCTTTTAAAAACAAGCCAGATTAGACTCCCCCTCAATTATACATGGGAGAAAACCCGAAAGACAAAAGGAATGTAACTGAATTTGTAAAAGTGTGCCTTCTCTCCTAAGTGAAACTGGAATCCCTCAAGAACACTGTGTGCTTTCAGTTGTAAGGGCTTATGTTTATATTTTGATTTTACTTCCAAATGAGATGTGTTTGTTTAAATTGCAAGTGAAATTAACTCCAGAAATGTGAATAAAACAGTGGAATAAGAGTGAATTTGAGTTAGCACTTTGTAATTTGACATTTGGGAGCATATGACCAGGTCATTCTGTTAGGATACCTCTTCATTCACCTAATTACAGTGTTCTCTCACACATAACACTTCTACGTCCCGGCCAGAAACCCATAAAGCATTATTCTCTTCCATGTAATGGTTTCAAAAATGGAGTCTCCTGGAAAAGATCATCCAGAGGTTCCACTGTGCTTGAATATAACTCACACCCTCTGCATCACCACATCCCTGAGACACAGCCTTAGTTGTAAAATACCTCCTGTAGACTCTCCTCCACACTTTATAAATACCAACCTCCTGCAACAAAGTTGCAGGGGAAAGCAGAGTGTCAAGTTCCTGCCTACAAACCATAGACGTTAAACACATCCAACTAAAGGTATTTTTAAAGGCTTCTTTCACAATGAACTTAGCAATGGAGGGGAAAATAGCCCCTCCCTTAAGTTTTGTTAGTTTTTTCACAGATGCCATAATACAATACTTAAACTCTATAACTAAAGGCAAGAAAGAAAAAAAAACACATTCCTGTATAATTCTGGACAGTAAAACTTTGAAATCAAGGTGTTGGCAGAGCAATATACTCTGCCAGCTCCGGGAAGAATCCATCCTTATCTCGTCCTTGCCTCTGGTGGTTTTACTATTCCTTGTTCTTTCTTGTCTTCTAGCTGTCTCTATCCTCCTGACCATCCGGATATCCCTTCTCTGCTTGCTGCATTCCCTCCAGTATAATTTTGCCCTAAGCCTATTACATCTGCAAAGGCTTTCTTTCCATAAAAAGTCAAATATGCAAGTAACAGCATCACAAATTATTTCACTTTACTCCTAAAACCAAGATACAGTACTTCTGTTTGTCCTCCTGTAACCTGGATTAGTTCAAATTAATAAATATTCCTAGGCATATATATATATTCTCTAGCAATGATCCCAGACATTGTGAATCATTGAGGACTGTGGGCTCAAGCTTTCAGTGCCTCTAGCTGCCAGTTGCCTGGTAGGAATGTTGTAAGTTGGATGCAAGCAAGAAGCTGCCCTGCAATTACACAGAGATTCACATAATATAATTTCTATTTGTCAGTGGTTATTCCTGAACAACTGCCCAAAGAGTTTAAAAATACACTCCTCAATTGTCTTTTATTCTATGACTTGTAACACTGAAAATTATAATGGAATCACAATATTTCAGATTTGTACAATGGTAGACTTTTGTTTCAATTCATTAACCCACAAGAACATCAAAATATATTCATCTTCATCATGTTCTTAGAGGTCTGTCCTATGTGTGGTTGGTATTTGAAGGAGTTGTATTTCACTCGGAACACTGTGTGTGGTACAGGATTGTATCTAGCCTACTGTAGCCAGGATATAATAAATCATGGAAAAAACAAAATGGAGAGAAATAGTTTCATGGTCTGATTGAGAATTTATTTTAGTTTCTCATTTTAAAAAGGAGGTCTGCTATGGTGGTACACACCTGCTATCCCACCACTCAGAAGTCTAAGGCAATAAGATCTTTCTACTCTTCAGATAAATATAACCAAGAAACATATTTGGAAAACTTTTAGTCCATTTACAGATCTATGCTGTGTAAAATCAAGCCCACCTTAAATCAAACTGAGTAAGTGGTTGCTGGGTTAATCTGGACAAAAATCAATATTTCTGAAAGAAAGTTACTAGAACCTGTGTCTCCACAATAAATTCCTCATAAGTCTTTGCATATAGATAAAAGTAATGGATCTGCAAAGAAACTCAATAGTAGATAAAGCAGTTCATATGAACCAACCCTAATAACAAAAACTCTATGCTATATGTGAATAACAACTATAATTTGTTAAATGAATTAAGAAAGTGCATTCAGATAAAGAAAAATAAAATATTGCTGAATAAAAATATATGATATTAGAGTATTGGACTAATGATAACAAGAAGGCAAATGGGAATTCTAGAATAAAAAAAAATTATAGTTAAAAATCCAAATTCAGTTTGGGCTTAACATACAATTATTAGTCATGAAGAAGAGTTGCTGATCTTGAAGAAAGATCCCCAGCATTATCTAGTCTACGGAACAGACAGAAAGAATTGAAGGGGTGATTTCTGATCTTAAGAGCATAGATAAGAAAAATGCAGATTATATAAAGATGAACAGAGCCTCAGGTCCTGTGGGACAATATCTTATGGGTTAATGAACAAGTAATGGTTTTTAAAAACTAAAGAGAGAGACTGAAGAGATGGTTCCATTGCTACAGCATTTGCCACTCAAATGTAATGACCAGAGTTTGAATTCCCAGAATCTACATAAATGTGCTGTAGGTATGGTGCCCTGGCTGTAATTCCAGCCGGGGAAGATAGAGAAGACCCCCAGAGTAAGCTGACTAACAAGACTAATGATATTTGGGACCTCAGGATATACTTGAGAGACCATGTCTCAATGAATAATGTGGGAGAGCAATAAAAACTTATTTTATATTATAGCATATTAAAGTTTATTCCAAATGGATAAATGGGAAATGATATATGGAATTTTAATCTGTAGATAGAAATGTATAAATATGAAACTCTTCATTTAAAAATAGTAACAAGGCTGGGGAGGTGGCTCAGTGGTTATGAGTACTTGTTGTTCTTGCAGAGGACCCAAGTTCTTGGCATCCACATTGTGGTTCCCAATCATCCTTAACTCCTGATCCAGGGAATCTGGTGCTTTTCTCTGACTGTCACAGGTACCAGGAACACAGTTTTTATACATGCATCATTCAGGAAAAACACTCCTACACATAAAATAGATAATATTTTGAAATCTTTAGAGAGAAAGAAATAAAAAAAAAAGCAGTATCATCAGCCGAATGTAACAGTTCTGTTAAAATAAATGACACATGGTGGGGTTATGCTCTTGTCATTATTATGTAGATGGCACAAGACGCTGCAACTAGGCATTTATAAGGAATGAAGTGGTAATGCTAAGTCTGGTGTTTCATAAATATGCATATTGTTGACGATGCCCCCCCCACTTTAAAAAGCAATAAAGCATATAAGAACTCGGAAGTCAGGGGCAATGGTTCACATCTATCTATAATCCCAGCATGTGAGAAGCTGAAGTGGAGGATTGGTCTGGATCTGACACCAGCTTAGGAACTCAGAAAACTAAAAACAAAACAAAATCAAAAACAGAACATGGCTGCTCGAGCTGATGATGGAGTACATAGATACTTCTATAATCCCAGTGGCTGGGGAGACAGAAGCAATAATGTTGGGAGTTGAAATTTAGTCTGGGTAACATAAGAAAAATTATCTAGATTAGTGGTAGACAGCTTGCCCTTGATTTCATCACCAATACTGCAAAAGTATAATAACAATAAAAAAAAAGAAAGAAAGAAACCCAATAAAAGATATTTTTAAAAAATTGGTCTGTTCCATATGTCCATTGGCAGGAAATTTCAGAATAAGACTTAGTATTTAGAGTAAGAAATAAGAGCAACAGGTTCCTGGCCAGTGATGGGATGTGTCTGGGGATGACTGTATATAGGCATGAGTTTCCAAGAGGGTAGAGATATTCCATTATAGTGAAAAGTTTCTGACCTGTTCCAGCTGAGGTCTGGACCTGCCCACAGTTGCTTGGCCCCAAATAATTGCACAGAGGCTTATATCAAACTCTTTGGCTTATGACTTAGGCTCATCATTGGCTAGCCCTTACAACTTAACCCAGTTCTGTTCATCTGACTCACCAGGTGGTTCGTGGCTTAACTGTACTCCATTACATCTTGCTTCTTGGGTGGCTGGATTGTGTCTCTGAGTGACTCTGCCTTCCTTCCTATGGCCAAAACAGTTTGTTTATTATCCAATGATAATTCAAAGTGTACAGAAAGACATTCAACATCATTCCATGTTTTTTTGGGGGGGAGGGGGCAGTGGTTTCACAGGCATATACATTTATCAAAATAATCACATATAATTTAAGGTGGATCATTTTACAGACGTGTATATGCAATCCCTCCTTTTCTTGCCAAGCAGCTAATCCTATCCATGCTCTAGAATGTCACTCTGATACCACACAGTCACTTGATGCTGCCTTCAGCTTTATAAAAAAAATTGTATTTTAATAGTCACTGATTATCCTCTTTTATCAAGAAGTAAAATTCTGGGAACAAATATCAATAAAGCTATTCTGTACTTTTTATTTTTACCATGTAAAATTTCATATGTTGGAACTATCTGGTTTACTTCCTCACAAGAAATACCTGCAAAGTTTGTGAGTGTCAAGGTCCTTGCCCCTAACACAACTTTTATCTAAATAATGTAGAAAATACAGAAATTTATGAGTATTTAAAATATGATAATGTCATTTGAAAGAATTGGTTTTAGTATGTTGTTATCACTTATTTCAATTACATGGCCATTATTCAGCAAACTAACAATTCCTAGGCAATTCATAAACACTGTCTGTATTACATCATTTTTTCCTAATCATTTTGAGCTAAATATTTCATATTTGATTTAGATAAAAACCCAGTTCACCCAAATATAAATAATAATGTCTGGGAATCAAGAATTAATCTATTTTCCCACAATTCGTTTGCTTAGTAGAATTTTCTGCCTATTTTTAAAATTGACACACACACACATATTCACACAAACATGTACACACACATACACATACAGTTTTAAAATATTGATGTAATTACCTATTATAACAATTTTGGTATTTGGAAACTTGTTTCAGCTTTACACTTACATCCTGAGTTATTTTTTTTAAGAAATGTAATGCAGTTTTAAATATTTACATGAGGCTAGATTCAGATGAGTACTTGTTGGGGACAACTGGAATGGGAAGCTAAAAACATAAATAATTGACAAAATCAATTAAGAGTAAAACAAATCCCCAAGAAGTGATGAGCCAGGGATGAGCGCAGTGAAGAGAAGACATTATGCAGAAAACATGCTTGAAACTCATCATATTTAATTTTTCCTCAGAAACAAAAGATTTTACAAGAACAAACACATTATATTGGAGAAAGCAATCATTTGGAAGAGAGATGAAGAAGCCCATTTCTGCTTCCATGATGTAAATTCTGAACATAAAATCCTCTGGATTTTTCCTCCAGGTCCATGGCCATGTGTCTCCTTTTTTGTTTGTGTTCTAAAGGCCTATGTTCAAATCTGCCATCAGCATCCCTGCAACATGGGGTGTGGTGCTTAGTCAAACTGTGATGGGCTCCAGTCTTTGGAGGACTGAAATACACCATCCTGTATCAGTAGAGTGGCTGCTCCTCTGACATGTTCTCAAGCAACGTCAGAGCATCAAGTAAGTTTATTTGTTAAAATTCCCTATTAAGACCATAAGAATTTTTTTTTAGGAATGTATTATACTCTGGACTTAAAAGCTCCACAAAGACCATTTGCTGAAGGCCTGGTAAGCAGTACATGGCCGTACTGAGTAAGGGCTGGCACTGTTAGGAGGTGGAGCCTTGTAGAACAAGATTAGGACATTGGAAACAAACTTATGAAGGAAATATTGGAACTTTGATCCCCTCTCCTCCCTCTCCCATGCCACTCCCTCCCTCTCCCCCTCCTTCCCCTTCTCCCTCTTCCTACCTCTCCCTTCCTGTCCCACTCCCTCCCTTTCCATTTTCCTCCCTCTCCCCCTCCCTCCCTCTCCCCCTCCCTCTCCCCCTCCCTCTCCCTCTCCCTCCCTCTCCCCCTCCCACTTCCCTTTCCCCCTCCCTCTCCCTCTCCCTCTCCCCCTCCCTCTCCCCCTCCCTCTCCCTCTCCCTCTCCCCCTCCCTCTCCCCCTCCCTCTCCCTCCCTCTCCCCCTCCCACTTCCCTTTCCCCCTCCCTCTCCCTCTCCCTCTCCCTCTCCCCCTCCCTCTCCCTCCCTCTCCCCCTCCCACTTCCCTTTCCTCCTCCCTCTCCCTCTTCCTCTCCCTCTCCTTCTCCCCCTCCCTCTCTCTCTCCCCCTCCCTCTCCCTCTCCCCCTCCCCCTCCCTCTCCCTCTCCCTCTCCTCCTCCCTCTCCCCTCCCTCCCATTCTCCCTCCTCCCTTTCCATTTCCCTCCCTCTCTCTCCCCCTCCCTCTTCCCTCTCTCCCCTCCTCTTTCCCTCACCCATTCTCTGGTGTATTAGTCTGTGGTCTGTCTCTCATCCATACTTACACCTTTTCTTTCATTACCACTATGAAGGGAATATATTCTGCCTACCCTGTGCTTTCTACCATGACATGCCTAGTCAAAGGCATAATAGCAACCAGGATACCTCAAAAACTGTGAGTAACGATAAATAAAATTTTTCCCTTTGTGTTGCATGAATAAAGGAAACTCAGGGCCAAATCTCTGGGAAAGGCGGGGATATCAGAGAGAGAAAACACCACAGTCAGATCTCACCCAGCTTTCTTCCAGCTTCCTCAGCCTGGCTCCTCCTGGTTTCTTCTGCCTGCTCTGTCTTTCTATGCCAGCCTTAAATACTTTCTTAAATACATTCATTAAGGCGTGGCACCAGCCTGCCTGGGAGACTGGAACTCCTTCTGTTAACTAAAATGACCTCCAATTTAGATTAGATTAAGGGCATAGGTCACCACTCATGGGATACTCCCTGTGCTGGGATTAAAGGTGTGAATCACCACTCTCTGATCCTCCTAGACTGACTGGGTAGATCCCTCTGATATCTCTGAATGTTTTTATTATATTTGAAATATCTCCACATCTTTGCATTGATTACCTCAGATATCTTGCTACAGCAATAGAAAGTGTATTAACATAATCTTGAGAGAATTTTATCCATTTCTTAATTCTTTCTTAATATTTTGTGCATTCTAATAGTCTTAAAAATATTTGTTGGGTATAAGTATGAATGTGAGAAGTAGGCTGGGGTGGGTAGATTTTAGCCCTCTAAATATTGATTCAGTATTCAATATTGTTCAGAATGTTGAAGAAATAATTAGTATTTCAGTTCCCTAATATATCTCTTTGTCTCTGTCTCTCTCTCTTCTCTCTCTCTCTCTCTCTCTCTCTCTCTCTCTCTCTCTCTCCTCTCTCTCTCTCTCTCACACACACACACACACACACACACACACAAGAGAGGGGGGAGACTACTAATAAAATATGCCCTTCAGCTATAAAATTCTCTAATTTGCCAATTATACAGCTATTTAAACTTAAGTACCAAATAGTGAGGTGAGACTCATCATTTGACCCTGAAAGCATTATAACCATACTAGCTAGTTATTAGGCATCAGCTCTCATCTGTTGATTTTCCCCTCTTCATTACTTGTAACTTAAGAACCTCATGGGTCAGACTGTTTTAGAGGTGGCTTTATATTATAAGTTGATTCCTCTCAGAAAAACCACTGGAGACCCTGGACCCTACAGGGTGGAGTAAAAAAGGTAATCAATCAATGGTTTGATGAGTTGGGTAACCTGTTGCTGAAGGATTTCTGTAAATGCATGTAGCCAAAATACCTGCATTTCCTGCATACAGTTGCACTGTGTTCATACCATTCTATTTATTAATGTGAACTTATTTAGTCCTCATGGCAAAGAAAACCAGAGCTAGACTATCCAGAGTAATGTTCCAGTAAATATCAAGGCAGGGTTCAGTCCTTAGCATTTGACCCAGAAAGAGGATAATAGATAGTTTTTATACACATTTATTTTCTTAGCCCCAGCATGAGTCACATAATGGTGTGAGAAATGAATACTTCAGCTGTTAAGATAATGAAGACTTAATGCCTTAATTTCCAAATAGTCTTGCCTATGTGTAAACTAATTCCCAGACTATTCATATTTGTTGAGGAAGCCAGTTACCATTCCTTAGAGAGCAGCTATGATGTTATATTAGCTGTTGATCTGAACTTCATCCAGGTCTAGTGGGTCTTGGGAGCTGGCCCTGTCTGAGGAAATGCAGCTGTGTTGTCAAGATCATGAGGCAGGTGGGATTCCTGATGAGTTACAGAATGAGTACAGACTTAGAGTCAAAGGTTTCTCTCTCCTAGGCAGGAGACATTTGTCAGGTCACTCTTCAGAAAGAGTTTATCTTAGATACTTGCCATTTCCCTAGAATTCTCTGAACCTTGTGTACAGAAGACAAGAACAATCTGGTTTCTTTTCTCATTCATTTTCCTTTGTTCATTATTCCCATATTCACATTAAATCATTAAAAATGACACTGTAGCACTAGGCACTTCCTTGCACACAGGGGTATTGTCTTCCAAAGGGCCAGTAAGGTCTCTTACTCATCTTACTAGGACCAGAATCCTTTGGCCATTGAATCTGAGTCTTTCAACAGGTATTATTTATTTAAAAAAAACACACTTATTATTCTAGATTTTATTCCTAAAATATTTGCAGCAAATTCTGAGTGGGTTATGCCTAGCTCTTCACTTGGAAAGTGATGGAAGTTCATGTATTTTTCCTTAATTAATCCAGTCAACTTTAAAAACCTCAAGTATGAAACAGCTGAAAGACTTTCCAGGGTCTGGGTAAATCACCTTGTTTTCAGATGAGACAATGCTTCTTCCCTAAGTCATCAAAAAAATATACAGTTATCTGGAGAACTCATCCTCCCCGTGAACAAATCTCTACTGGGACCAGATGTGGCTTTTCCACATCTAACATCATCTCTAGGGCCTGAGAATGATCAATGAGAGCCCTTTTCCCCATTTCTGAGTAACTAACTTTTAATAGATTTTTATTGTATTGAATTGAAATTATAGTCCTGCTTGCTGCATTAATATTCTTTCTTGTGGGTGTGGGGGGATATATTTCAAATTTAATAAAAACGAGTCTGAGATATCAGAGGGATCTACCCATAGTCAGTCTAGGAGGATCAGATAGTGGTAACTCACACCTTTAATCCCAGCACAGGGAATATCCAATGGTGGTGACCTACGCCCTAATCCCAGAAAATCTGAGTTTGAGGCCAGTTTAGTTTACAGAGGGAGCTCCAGGCTCCCAGGCAGGCAGTGATGTTGTCATGCCTTTAATCTTAACCTGGATGTGAAAGAACTGGGTGAAGAGGGTATTTGAGGCAGACATAGAAAGACAGCGCAGGCAGAAGAAGCCAGGAGGAGCCAGGCTGAGGAAGCTGGAAGACAGCTGGGTGAGATGTGACTGTGGTGTTTCCTCTCTTTGATATCTCAGTGTTTCCATGAGATCTGGTTCTGAGTTTCCTTTATTCATACGACGTGAGTGTCTGTGTGTGTGTGTGTGTGAGAGAGAGAGAGAGAGAGAGAGACAGACACAGAGAGATCTTGCCTTCCTTTTCCAGATTCAGAGGCACCACTGTGTACCAAAAGTCAATATACTTTGCTAATTTCATACACTATATTAGGACAACTACAGTTTCAAGAAAACTTTTCCCAAGGAAGGGTTTATTTTAAACCTAACTTTGAGTACTGAGGTTTATGTCAATATAATCAAGCACCAGCTAGGCATCTGTATCTGGCTGCCTCATAGACACTTCATATCCAAATTATCTGGAATACATTTTATTTTTCCTCAGAGTCCTAAATCCAGAGAATGATGCAACCACCTACCCAATTTCTGAAGCTGAAAGCTGGGAAATGTCCTGGATTTCTTCCACTAATCATCTAGTACTTTATATACTTCCTTCTCCAAAATCTCATACATAGCTCATCCTATTTGACTTGCCTGCCAGGGGTGGCCATTGTTTCTTGACTTACAATTGTAAAAGATCAAAGGAAGTTTGGATGAAATCTAAGCCTCTATACTATCAGCCTCTAATTCTTATTAACTTTTCTACCATAATTACCATTTATACCTCCTTTATTCTTAACATCATCAAGCATTATTTAATCTTGAGAGAGGATTGTCGTAGCATGTTTGGTGGCACTCAAGGTCTTGTACACATATTCATTCTGGTAGCAACATATATAAAGAATTCTTATAATCCAATGACAAAGAAATCTCACCTGCACAGATTTTCTACATTATCCAAAAACATGGATGTCAATAAAGAGAATGAAGCATTTTCTTTTACTGGCCATATTATTTTTCAGTTGCCAGTATAACCTGTGGTAAAACAGCTTCTTCCAGCCAAGGCGGAGCCTTGTGAGCTTGGCTGGTACCTGGCGAGGTGGTGAAGACAGCCACACACTCCAGGATTCACAGAAATGCTTGCTTCCCATGTTGACAAGCTATGTGAGCACATACTCACTTATGAGCGTGCAAATACAGGTCTTGATTAGTCAGCAACATTAAAACCAGTAATCATTGCCATTTGGCAAGGTGTGGAGCCAGATGCATCTGGTTTTCAGCTGATAGGCTAAGCAGTTGCTGTTTGTTTTAGTTCCAAATGAAAACAAGGCTGTCATCCAGATTTGGGGGGGGGGGTAGAGTTAGAGGAGGGACTTTTACATATAGGAGCATCCTATGCTCCCTGCCTTCCATGTAACCTCAGCAAGAGTTGCAAGTAAGAAGTAAAAAGTCTAAGAAAAGGGAAAAAATGGTGGTAACTGTTTAATGTATAAGCTCTATAGTTACCACATGACTGTGGGGAAGCACTCGTGTACTGATGATAAATGGAGTCAATGTCCTAATCATAATGATAATGTTGAAGAATGCTAAATTGTGAAATAAAATGTCATTGGCCAAAACACATGAAGCTTGTCACTTAATAATAGTTAAATAATTATAATGTTGTTACTGTTGTTTTTATTTTCAGAAATATTAGTCTGCCATGCATTAGCTTTGAGCCTAGAACTGTAGTTTTTAAAATTTTTTTCTTTAAAAAGTTTTTCCCCATATCTACCCCCACATCCCCTCCCTTCCTTCCTCTAAGTCCTTCCCAGACCTTCCTCAGCTTCCCCCTGCCACTCCATCCCCTCATCTATTCCCCAAGGAGGACAAGGAGTCCCAAGGTGGGTCAGGTCAGTCTGGCATATCCAGCTGAGGTAGGTCCGAGTCCCTCACCCAGTATTAAAGCTGGGTTAGGAGTTCCTCTGTCGGGAATGGGCTCCGAGAGGTCATAGAACTGTACTTTTAACTCTGTGTCACCATTAGTAAAATATCAATACTTAGAGTGAAAAGATAAAAGCATGGTTGGGGAATTGTAGCACTCATGATGCGTGTGCTACATGCCAGAGATTCTGTGGCATTTTGCATGGAACATTTCCACTGCATCCTCATGGCACCCCTCTGCATATAACAGGATTTCTTTTGCCTCCCAAATATGGAAACTGAAGATAAAAGAGAATGAGGAAGGCACCTGAGCTTCCATGGCCAGAGTGTGATTTGATTCCACACTGGGATGTCTACTACCTCACATGAAAGTGTATATGGTGCTTTTCACTGTAAACTCTGTGTTCTCCTACAGAAATATAAACATAGAAGAAATCAATGATTCTCTCATCCACAGTGGGAGGACAATCTTTCATTTCTATGGATTTCCTCATGCTTTCTTAAAGCAAAAGTAAGAAGAGGGAGTAATAGAAGCTTTACGAAGTGTGGAATAGCAAAGATGATATGTACATAATATTAAATCATCACCCATTATTTGCATAACTTGATGTAATAATGCTTTTGAAAGAAGCATTAACGTGCCACTGATACTCATTTATGATACTCAAGTGCTAGCTAATTTTACAGAATGGAAACAATTCTTTTTATAATCTTACATATAAGCTTAAAATTCTTCCTTCCACATGCCTTCTCTATAAATGCTGATTGGGAGGAATTTTCATCTTAGCTACTGTTGTCAGTGATGTTTCTCTTGTATTTTATTCAAACCAAAGTCTAAACCAATGATTTTAAGAGGAACATCCATCTGTTCTAGAATTTTTTCTGGTTGCTTTTGAAAACATACTCTAATTTTTTCCATTTCTTGTATTTCCTAAATATTTTCTGTCTGCACTCAGTATTTCTTTAAGAAAAATAATGCTCCACACTTTAGGGCTGGAACTAATGAACTTCTAAATACTTTCACATGGAATGTGTTCCACAATATATTGTCATGACTTCTGTGTAGCAATTATGAGAATGGGAAAACGTAAAATACAAAAGTACGCTCAGAAAAGTAACCAGCAATTGCAGTGAGCAGCTAGCCACCCAAAGTTCCAGAGTTTGAGATGATTTACATAGTAAGGTACTCTTATATTTCTTTCCAATTTAGTTCATGTTGGCACAAATTATTCCATTAATAATTAACTCCACACATTAAATGGAGAAAGTGTTAGAAAGCCTTGATGCATAACTAAAATTTCTGAAAGAAGTTATCTATTCATTATCCAACTCATGCCTCTCAGTTCATCTACTTCCTAAGCTACAATATGGAGGGGCCATTGAGATGTCTCAATAGGGAAAGGTGACTGCTGCTGAGCCCAGTTGGGGTTTGAGCCCAAGCCCCACATGGTAGAAGAAGAGAACTGATTCCCACAAGCAGTTGTCTGACTGTTACACACTCTTTGTGCCATGCATGTGTATATATGGTCACACACACAATTATATATGAATGGTCCTGTGATAGTTTGGAAGAAAATGGCCTCCATGGTTCATATGTTTGTTGTTTGACTTCTAGTCAGTGGAACTGTCTGGGAAGGATTGTTGGAGAAGGTGTGTCACTAGAAGTGGACTTTGAAGATCCAAAACCTCATGCCAGGTACAGTCTCTCCTTCTGCACGCAACTTTCAGAACAGAAGAAAGCTCCCAGTTACTTGTCTAGCATTGAACCTGCCTGCTGAAGTCATGTTACTCACAATGATGATCATGACTACTAACCCTCTCTCTGTGAGCAAGCTTACAATTAAATATTCTTCTCTTTTTTTTGTAAATTGCCCTGGTGGTGATGTCTCCTCACAGCAACAGAACAGTTACTAAGACAGGTAAACAGGGGAAAAATAATAAACCCTCTTTTCTGACATGAACTTTTGCTACATATCCCAGACTGACCTCAAACTCAAAGCAACCATCCCGCCTCATCCTCTTGAGTAATGGGATGACAGGCATGAGTCACCACACCCATCTTACAGAAAAAGACTCTTGATTTAATGTTTTCAAGCAAACACAGACGAAAAAAATGGGAACACCTCTAAGCAAGTGGTTTCCATTGTTAGTACAGCTTCAGTTTTTGCTTAGACAGTAAGGAAATATCCTATATTGCAGTAAGTTGTCTTAAGTCTTAAGAAATGAATGTCAGGAAAAATAATTTTAGGAGGTGCAATTCAAAGGTCAGATTTAGAAAACTTCATCTTGCAATCATTGCCAGTCTGAAATTTTTGAGATCTTTAAATAAAAATATGACTGTATTGGAAATCTTATTTTTAGTGTAAGAAGGCCAGCTCTGGTCACTTGGTCTCCTCCTTCTATTGCATTGAAACCCAGGGGAAGCAAGCGTGGTCACACAGAGTCCAGTTATCTGCCTCACACTCTGCATTTTCAGGTCTGCCAGGAAACAGCTGTAGCAGACAGAGAAGCTAACCCTGAGAGATCAGAGATGGGCATGCTTTCTCTAAGCAGAGACAAGGAACAGCCTTGGAGAAGGAATCACAGATGGAGTGGTCAGAGAAATGCAGAGTTCTGGAAGGGTCGTTTAAAGAATTTTTTTTTTCAGTAAAGAAAAACTCTACTATATTTTTTCCTCTTGAACCTTCAAGTAAATATGAACATTTTGGACACTGAAGACAAAACTGTGTCATCTTACATCTTGTTTTAAAAATCTTTTTGAATGTTACAAACTGTAACTTAGGGTTGGTGGTGGGAGTGAGGGCCCAGAGGCTTCAAAAGTCTAGTAGTAGCTCTATTTTAGTATGAGCCTTTAATTTTTAAATGATTTATTTTATTTTTAAATATGTGTATTGGAATGTGTCTTAGTTCTTTGTGGACGTGAGTTCATGTACCCATGGAGGTCAAAAAATGGCTGTTAGAGTCTCTGGTGATGAAGTTAAAGAAGGCTGTAAGTCACCCAATCTGAGTGCTAGGAACTAAATTCAGGTCTCTGGAAGAGCAGCAAGCATTCTTAATTGCTAAATCATAACTAGTACTACAGCTGTCCTTCATATGTGTGTATATACAAAATATAGTCTTGAAGCAATCATTTACAGATAATTTTTAACATTAGATAAACATCTAATGTATTCCTGTGATTCCGAGAGCCCGGATTGTCTGTTTGTGCATCTCTAGTCTACTGTTTGAAGATTCTTTTATTTATACACACCTACAACAGTGTTGCATTCTAACTAGAAAATGTAACATTGAACTTTTATTCTACAAACTATTGGAATAGAATTTTGTCCTGTGAAAAATGAAAGAATTGCCAGAGGAGATTCTGGAATAGCAAATCTGGGTGGAAACTTTCCTTTAACTCTTGAAATACCTAAAATAACTATAATAATGCTTCCATAAAGAATTGAGGTGGAAACTCACTAACAGTTTTATTGAAAACCTGGTTTTAGAGAGTTTGCTCCTGTGTGGTAGCATCTGCTATCAGAAGCAGTTAATTTTTAATAGAAGGGAGAATAGAGAGTGAAACCTTGAAAGTTTCAGAGGGAAACACCCACGTTCAAGTTTTAATTTAACTTTACATATACATCTGAAATTAATGACCCCTTGGGTAATGGTGTAGCTTTTGGAGTTCATTCAGAAGGAGCTTAAAATGGAAATGCTGACAGACTTGAACTTCAGAGGTACAAGTGGTGCCATTGTAACTCTTAGCCACATAGGCATGATGCCCACTGTGACAGGCATCTTCACAGCCAGACTTCTTTCTTTTTGCATGCAAGAGTGTGTGCACACACACAAACACTCCCACACTGACATGCATGCTCACACACACACATGTACACACACAAACACATTTACTTGTACTCACACATAAGCACTCACATACATACAAGTTCACATACACATGAATTTGAAAGAAATACTATCAAAATAGTATAACTTATGGTAACTTATAGTAACTTATAATAGGTAACTTATGGTGCAGTCTATTTTACATATTTGCCTTTATTACATTTTTTTGGTGTCTGCATTTAAATTGTTTAGGTACCTCCTATCTGACCCTAAAACTGATTATGGGCCCAGTGAGATGTTTCAGTGGATAAAGATGCAGTCTCTCCTATCCCCTTTCTTGTTAGGTCTCTAACCACAAAAGGAAATTAGTTGCCATCTGCTTAGATACTGTTTAGATCAACACATTTGAGGAAAAAAGTTATAAATCCCAGTCTAAAACACTTGGGAAGGAAAGTATGAAAGAAGAGATCAATAAAGTTAGGGTAATAAAAGATTGAAAATCCAGATCGTATTAGAATTCGAGAATCTTCTTCACTGTTAAAGATAAGGATTTTCATCTGCTTCCTTCATAAGGAAAGTCCGTGATGTCCTACCATTTGTAATCTGTCACATATAAACGTATTTTATGACAAATGTGTATCTTTATTCCCAAAGAACACCAAGTTGTTCATATGAATCCTCTAGGCACCTCCTCAGTGTCCAGCTAAAGATCATGGCTATTGGTCCTGGCCTCCACCTGGCTCCTACAGCCAGTATCCCTCATAAGGTCTGTGCTTGTATCCAAGGTATGTTATGTTCTAAACCTAATAAGAAATCTTAACTCAAGGACTTACATTTTAAACTGAGTAAGGAGAAGTGTGTGTGTGTGTGTGTGTGTGTGTGTGTGTGTGTGTGTGTGTGTGTGTGTGTGGCATTTCCCTCCATGTGTTTCATCACTCTTTGGACATCAGGGTTATTTGTAGTGGTAAAAAATAATCCTTCAAGTTTTTTCTTCTTTGTTTTTTATTGAGACAAATTCTCACTATGTAGCCCTGGATGGTCAGGAACTCACTATGTCGACTAAGGTGGCCTCAAACTGACTGAGATCTACATGTCTGTTTCCTGTGTTCTAGGATTAAAGGCCTCAACCACTGTACTTGGCCTTCCAAGTTGTTTTATTCTAATAATTAGGAAATAAAATGAATAAATCCCAATGAGTGAAGGACACTCTATGATCTTTCTAGCATTACCCTGTATTTTGTTATTTCCACCACAGACCTATCATAGCTTCACATTCTAGTCCATTCTACCACCTTTGCCCAGACCAGCTTGTAGGCTCCTGCCTGTTTGTCAGAGATACCTTCATCTTTGAAGCTCTGAATTTTTCAGTAATGTCTTGTTATATTTGGGTCTTAATGGTTCCGTGTCACTGGAGACTCAATCTTTGTCCTGTCATCCATGTATTGTTTCCTTGTTGCATTCCAGCCCTACAGTTGGACATCACCAAGTATGTCACATATTCATAACCCTCAATCTTACAATGCTGTCCTGGTACAGCGTGGGAAGGTCACCATCATTTCATTCAGTTAATAAACATTCGAAACATGAAATTCCAATTAAGCCATAGCTATTTGTTCTAGGTACACATGGACAAGAGTCCTTACTCCTAAAGAGGTTCCACAGGCTAGCAGTTATGTATCATGATAACAACCGAACCAGGAGTTGCTTAACACATTGATAATATTACATATTTGTATGTAGTGTTTGGTAAAAAATGAAGATTCCTGCTAAGCTTGGTGATTTGTGCCTCTAAACCTAGTATTTGAGACATTGAGGCAGGAGGCTAAACAGTGGAGGTACTGACTCAATAAAAACAAAGAGATGAGGAGGTAGAGATGGAAGAAGAGGGAATTATTTGTGATCTTGCCTCAAACATAATAAGAACTTATGAGTGTAAGACTCAGTATGTAGTGACTTAAATGCACACAGAAGTTTGAGGACCACTGCATTACAAATGGGAATGCCAGAATTTCACAGATTTGGGTTAAGGTTCCCTTTTACCATTTTTTTGTTGTATTATTAAATTCTATGTCACTTTAAATTAAGTTTAAGAGTCATCAAGAGGCCTCACAATACTTTTTGAGTATAGTATCTCTTAATTTTGTGATTGAGAGACTTGCACAAAACTAGACAAAGTATACAGTACTGTGCCCGTTACACAAAGGTGCTCAGTAATGCCAGTTCTCTATTTTCCTACCCACTTTCTCCATCCCTACGTGAATGCTTCAGCTGGAGACTTTGAGGAGGTGACTAGAAGAATTTATAAGAACAGCTTAGTGTTCTCTTGGAAGAGAACTACATACAACTTGCCATATAAAACCTCTTCCTATTCAACAGATTACAAGCAAGATCTCTCAAGTACTCCCTATAGTTTATTAAACTTAAATTATCTTCAGTAGTCTCATCACGTGAAATCAAGTACTTCATTTGCCCCTTTGATTTCTCTGTGATTTTGTGAGTTCATGATTAACACCATAAAAATTTTGAATATTATTGGATGAAATGTGCACATGCTAAAATAATCATATTGCTATAAAAACAAAACTTCTTTTAGTAACTCATCAGATTCTACGTGGTTTTTGTTGAAATTTTACTTGGTCAGAATAGGACATCCTTTATTTTATTCATTCTGAAGTCATGTGTTTTCCTGATAGGATAGGTAGGCTCTTGACGTTAGCCTATTAGCTTGAGAGGCTGGCCTGGCACACATTAACTTCACCCTTCTTCCATGGGCAAAAAAAAAGCAGTTATTTTCATAATATTGCCACTGTTATTACAAGAATCTCACTCCAAAAACTTGGAAGTTCTTTTACTTCTATACCTCAAAAATATTACCACTGATTTCTGTTTTGACAAAATGTGTATTTTATAGTCCTTCTGAATCTATAAGAAAAGGTGAAGTAGAAATGTTTGGGGAGCATTTTCTAATTGTCCTTAGTAAGACAAGAGGAATTTTAGCTGAGGGTACTAAGAAATCTGTCAGGAGTCTGAGTGGAGGCTCTTATGTGCCACCACAGGTGCTAACTCTCCACAGCATGTTCTTACCAGAGTATTGATGGTGTTGGAGTATCACAGGCTTCTATAAGTTGGATTCTTTATGAAAGCTGGTAATGCAGGGGAAATAATCAACCTTATGATGAATGAACAGAAGATTTAATGAAACAGTGGAGAATCAAGACACTTTGTGGAATCAATAGTTTCAAAGGGAAACAATCATTAAAATGCTTTCTCGTGAAAGATTATGGGGCTGAAGAGATGGCTCAATCAAGAGATACTCTTTCAGAGGACCCAGGTTCAGTTCCCAGTATCCCTGTTCAGTGACTCACAACCACCTGTAGCTCCAGCTCCAAGGAACCAGACACCTTCTTCTGCCCCCCTTCAGAACCTGTGCTCATGCACAATTCTCTCTCTCTCTCTCTCTCTCTCTCTCTCTCTCTCTCTCTCTCTCTCTCAGTCTCTCTCTCTCTCTCTCTCTCTCTCTCTCACACACACACACACACACACACACACACACACACACACACACACACACGAACAAGAGGGGAAAAGAACTTTTAAAATCTTTAAAGTTTAAATATTACAATCTTTACTCCCATATAAAAATCTGTTTCCCTACAGCTGCAGTCCACTCAATTCGGTTACTGGAGATTGCAGATAGGTGCACATCTGCCAGGTGCTGTATAACTATTGCTTGTAGTTGTGAGTCCTCTGTAGGCCCTTCTATTCATTCCAGCTTTTTGGTGAAAAATAATGTTTCTGCTTTGACTGTGTGACATTGTAATAGTGTTCAGCTAGTAAGTGATTCTGTGGAGTGCTGAATGTGAGGACCCCTGCCCCTGGATGTAGACACAGAATCCTGTTTCTTAGTTCCAGAAAGAAATTTCACCCCTCTTAGAACACTGTTCCAGTAGGGGGCTCTAGCTGGCTTTTACATATTATACATTAAAAATCATCAGGAGTTTTTTTGTTTTTGTTTGAGATAAACATTCAATGTGACATTTTAAATATAGTTCCCCTGGCTCCAGTGTAATTATGCAAGCTTGGGTACAGCTAACTATTCTTTTGTCTGTCTATCCTGAAGCTTAACTGTCTTATGGAACTACCTTTCCTTAGCAACATAAACATTAGAAAATAGTATCTTTGGGGCATGTGTTTGCTTGTATGTACCACATGCACATGTACATTTGTGTGTATGTAAACATGTAGGTGCGTATGTGTCATATGTTATGGAAGGCTAAGATAAACATCTGTTGTCCCCTGCTATCAGACAGTCTCTCACCAAGCTTACTGTTTACCTGTTATCTAGACTGGGTGGCCAGTGAGCTCTGATCCTCTGCCTTTGTGCTGCCTCAGATGGTAGGATGACCGACAGACAGCCTATTGCTGCTCTGCAAACATCTGTTTGATAGATACATGAATATAAATTATTTTAAAAGGACCTCACCTCTCACAAAAATACAGTTTATACTTTAATCCAATTGTTTCAGTTCTGTTTACAAGCCCAGTCATTTTTCTACAGTGTGTTAAAATATCACCTCTATCACACAGTGGATCTGCATCTTCATAGTGAAGGCAGAATATTATGTGTGAATATGATAACTCTTTGTGAAAGAGTGCTTTATGAGGAATGAATAAGAAAGGAAAGGAAGGAATATTATAATTCTGCCCTGCACCCAAAAGCAGTCTGAACTGGTTTGAGTCCCACCAGTATTACAATCTTAGGTGAGTTTTCTTCCTGACTTAATTTCCTTCTTTGTAAAATGGAGATAAATAGAATGCCTATTTTATAGGACTTATTAAGAAGATAAATGGGATGTACATCCACATAGGACAGTGCTGGTGCCCTAGGAAACGTGCACTGTTACATTTGATCCTTCTCTCTGTGCTTAGGGTTGTATCTTCTGTGTCCTGCACCTAACTTTATATGCTCAACCTTGGTCTGCATTTTCATAGTCTATTCTTTGGAAATAAAATCTACTGCCAATGCACCAATGGGTGTGCATGCACTTAGTCTGCAGAGAAGCTCCCACAGGGAGTGGGGGGGGGGGATGAAGCGTCTACAAGAACACAAGTACTTGCTGCTTTTCTGTCACTGCGACATCATTTCCAAATGCAAAGTTGGAGACTGAAGGAGAAGAAGACAGATCAAAGTCCAGTCCTGGAGAAAAATATGTAGTTTGTGAATAGTATCAATTATTTGCATTGGCCAGTTTTAACCTTCACTGTTACTTCTAGGTGAGCTCCTGCTCAGCAAGTGAAGAAACCCTTATCTGAGGATGCAGAGAGCACAGTAGAAAGATGTGGAGAAATGGCTTGTCACACACATTACCCATTCACTCAATAGTCCTGTCACATAGATGTTGGTGTTGAAAGCAGGGCAGTCAGCCAAAGAATGGGATGGCAGTTCTCGCCAAGTTTGTAAACTTATCAATTAGAAAAACAATATGAAAATATTTAGGATTTTTACTACTAGCTAATTTATAAGGTGGATTTTTCAGTACGAAAGGACTATGGGAAGATAGGAAAGAGAATGGAATGTCACAGGAATTGGAGCTGTAGGTTGTAAGGCTGTGTGACAGCATGCCCTTACATGACTGCACACAGTATGAATCTAGACTTGTAAACTGAGTCGAGGTCAGGGTCTAGGCGGAAAGGTGAATTACAGGAGAGAAAGTCAATAAAAATAGTAAGGGGGGGTCAGCAGTAAAAGGAGTAGAGATGGGCAGCCATATGAGTCGGAGGCTCTACTTAATTGGACTATTGGGACCACAAGCTCATTACAAAGAAAGGAAGCCAAAGGACTAGCTGAGTTCAGGAGAATCCCAAGTGGGCAAAGAATAAAGAAAATGTCTGGAGATGGAGAGTCATACAAGAGACTGACATAAAATGTGAACCAGACTTGTAAGTGGATGGAGAGGAAGGGATAACTCTAAGTCACCTACATCTAGGAAGTGCCCCGCATCTTGGAGGTGACTTGAATGCCCAGGGTGCATATGGCCCGGCCTGACCCTGTTAGGTTAGCCAACCGGGGCAGCCAAGCTGCGCTGGGAAGGGGGAAGGTTGCGGGGGCAGAGGGGGAGGTGTGTTTCGCGTTTAATGATGTCATTGCAAGTCAGTGCGCGGTGAAATTTAACACCAGCCAGATTTACTAGGTCTTGTCTTCTTCCAGGCAAAGCAGCCGGCAGTCAATTCAGAGCGAGAGCCTGCAGTTGCCACTAGCCCCCTCGCACCAACTTGATTTCCCAAGTGGGTGTGTGTACTTCTTTGACTAATGTTCGGGCGCAAGCTGCTCCCGGGGACTTCCTCCCCTACTCCTTCATCTCCTTCTTCCCACCCCCACCCTCCACCCCGCCTTTCTCCTCCCAGGCCCAAAGCAGAGCGCTCCTCTGGAGTCACTGAGTCTCCTTTGAACCGCAAGTGAACTCCAGAGCTGCGCTCCCAACCCAGCTCCCGCTGTTGCTGCTGCCCCTGCTGCCTCAGGGTGAAGTTTCAGCTCACCTCTGGTCCCCCCAGGGAAGCGCGACCCCAGCTACAGCCTGGCACGGAGCATCCTAGCTCTCTTTCCCCTGGGTGCTGCTTCCTACCCCTATACCGCCTCATCCTCCTACCCTACCCCACCCCCCATTTTGCGGGTTAGAGCATGGTTCTCATGTGACTCTCCCCCCCCCTCCCCTTTTCATGGACAGTACCTGCACCTTTAGCAGTTCGGAGCTGGCTTCTGTTTTCCGTTAGTGCTTTGCTGCAGGGTCAAATGCATACAAATGCATTTAGGAGTCTACAGGACAAGGCATGGAAAGGTCTCCCCCACCACAAAAACGTAAGTAGCCCACCCGCCGCCGGAGGGGGGAGGAAGGGGCTTTAGACCAAACCCCTCTCTCCACCCCCTGTATCCACACGGAGTTGATCTGTGGTCCTGCTCCTTGGTACTTTTTGGCGCTGGGAGCCTGCGAGCTGCATCCTCCCCTTGACTTCTCAACTTGTAAAATACCATGTTTGAAAGGAAGTGAGCTTCTGCCAGCGACTCTCAGTTTATGCTAAAGTGATCCTGTGGGTAGGGAGGAAAGGCTTGCTGGCTTGTGTCCCAACATCCCCATGGCCACTGCCCCAGTCAGTTCCAGAGCCGCTCTGACACCCGCCTGGGCTCCAACTCCAACTCCCCTCGCACCCTCCTCCCCTTCTCCTGTTTCAGCCTTGGCTGAAGTTCTACTTTGAGCTGTCTGGGGCGCCCAGCCTAGGCGATTGCTAGGACTCTAACAATCTTCCGTCTGGGGTCAGGTTGCCAGGTGATGAGAAAGGATAATTAAAGAGCCTAGAAAGCAGGGGACCACTCAGCCCAGGGTCTGGGACAGTCGCTTTTTTTTTTTTTCTTTTTCTCTTTCTTTTTCTTCGTTTTTTTTTGAAGGCAAACAGACATAACTGTTGCATCTGGAGTTGAGGCTGAGTCCTGACATATGGTCTGTCAGTGGGGAAGTGATGCTTGCAGCCAGGATAGAGTTGGGAAGGGATGTGATCCTTGGATCCACCTTCCCTGGTAGAGCTTGGAATGGCCTACCTTCTCTTCGGACACCATACCTGCTCCTGTCCCTACACTGAGAAAAAGAACCAGGGTGGTAACACTCAGTCGTGGCTGCCCGTCTGGGTGCCCCTATTAGAGGCCAGTGGGTTACACAAGTTTGCATCTGGTCCCTTGAGATACAGCCAGGAAGGCTGCAGAGTTGTGGGTGGGAGGAGGGCAGAGCCCAAGCTGCCCTAGTCAGCTGAGCACTGCTGGAGGCGGAGTGGAGAAAGCCTGCCTTGTGGCAGTGTTTGTGTGCACATGTGCTTCCTAGTCCTGTGTAGGATATCCTGGGTACTCTCTGCTGTGACCTCTCCAAGCTTCCTGTGTGAATATTCTCTACTGCAGAGCGGTTTGCAACCCAGACACACGCCCTTTGCTAAGGGATATAATATATATGGGCTTTATTATATCCCTTAGCAAAGGGCGTGTACACACACACACACACACACACACACACACACACACACACACACACTGAGGACACAATAGTGACCCTGTGCCTCACAGTTCTGGGAGCCCAGTAGTCTCCAGATGCTAAGAGTGCTCCCTGCGGCTTTTCCAGAGAGCCTTGCTCAGATCCAGGCCTTTGATCTGACTTTTTGGGATAAGCATCCCACTGAATGATGGATATTCCAAGAGAGCCAGGCAGGGTGGGGCTCAGATGTATCAGATCTTATAGAACTGAGTGCATCTTCAAGTTGATTTCTGTGGGTGTGCTGTGGGGGCATAATCCCCTGCAGGCTTGAGCTTTTTGGAGGGCTCCCAAGTTCTGCTCAGACTCCAGGGTCCTCTCTTCTTGCCAACCCCACCTCCAAGGCTTCCATAAGCTACTGCACCCAGCCCAATCAGCTGACTAACACTTCCATGAGAGGTTCACAGGGATCTGTCGCTGGACCCTGTCTTGCATACAGAGCCCTTCTAGAGGGTCTCAGGACCAACTTTGCATACTTTTTTTGTTTTTAGGAAATTTGGAGTTTGTATTGGGTCCAGATGATGGGGGCAAGGGGAGAATAGGGGGAGCAGAGAAATAAAATAGGATTACACCCACACTGGCAGACATTCTGAAGAAAATGACACTTGGTAGATTGGGTGGACAGGGGTAGGAAACCCTTATGAAGAGGTGCTGTCTGGGTGCTGTCCTAGTGAAGTTGTTGGTTTTCTGTTATCTCTGAGGGGATGTCTAGATCAGAGACCAGGACCTTAAGTGACCAGTGACCGTGTTCTGGTGGATCTAAACTTGTTCCAGTGGGGATGTGTTACAGATAATTAAGGGTAACTCTTTATTAACCAACTGTAGGTCTTTATAGCTCCAACCACACACATGGAAAGGGACAGAGCAGAGGTAGCTAGAACTGCACAGGGGACTTGTTTCTAGAAAAAAAAAAAAGTCAAAGAATTTAGAATTATTTAATTATAAAATATGTCACCAGAACATGGATAAGATGAAGAGGCTTTAGAAATAACTTTGGTTAGCTGATGGTCATTATGTCAGGCCACTGAATTAAACTTTAGAGAGCTCAATGAAATAAATACCTGAGCTTTCCACTTACCTTCATCTTGTTGTGGTAATGTTCTGGAGGTTCCAGTGAGTCACCAAAAAATACTTATAGTTTTATAATTGGATTCATACAGACATTTTCTTTCCCAGGGGTTGCTTTCAAAATAAATTTCTTTGTATGACTTTGTGGAATTAATAAAATAAATATAAAACTAGAAAGGTGTTAGATGCATCAACAATGTGTTGGGAGCTAGGAATGTGGCTCAGTTGTTCAACTGCTTGACTAGCATGCAGGGAGACTAGGGTTCAAATCTCCAATCGCATAAGCCTACTGTGGATGCTGTGGCACACGTTTATGCTTCCTGGTAGTCAGGAGGTAGAGGCAGGATGATCCACGTTCCAGGTCACCTTCTCTACACAGGCCAGCTGATATAAGAGCTCCCCCAAACAACAGACAAACCAACACACAAAGCTCAGTTATCAGAAAGTCTCCTGAGCTGATGATTGTTATGGTGATTAAGAGGTTTGTGATGTTCTTCCTAGGTGGTATAAAACACTATTTTGTGAGCTGCTTAGTTATTTGAGTGTTCAAATAAATGTTTAAAATAAATGGATATCTTAGGGAGAGGAAGTACAATGTGTGGAGAGTAATTTGGGGTGTTGGTTAGATGTTCTGTTTGGCATTCTGTGAACTCTCAGAACAGTTTTATTAAAGGCATAGACAAACAATACCAGATTCTTTTCGAGCTGTGTCTTGCATCTAGATCTGATATTAGAATCTCTAATTCTGGGTAAAAGATGAAATAAGGACCATCTCATTTTTATTCTGCCAAAGCTTAGCATTATTCTGTCATTTGTTTACTTATCATTTATTCATTTCTTCAACAAATATCTCCTGAAAATCAACCGTGGAGAGTCCACTGGTCCAGGAGGTAGGACTGGAAGTGTTGAAAGGGAGACACAGCTCTTCCCCTCCCAGTGCTCAAGGTTCAGGAGAAGGAGCAGAAGAAATAGGAGCAAGAAAACAGCATATTCAGGAAGGATATTCAGAAATACTGCAAAGGTGAAGTGAAGGGGTATGAAAGAGGAGAGAGGCGCCAGGGAAGGAGGGGCACCGGGAAGAAAGGGTAGGAGGAGGGAGAAGTTGAGTGATTCTAAGGAGAAGGAAAGTTAAACTAGAGGAAACCCAGACAGAGACCAAAGCAGAAAGAGGGAGGGAACTTTCAGATACAGTCCATCAAAATGTTCAGACGTGACACGGGGCAATCAATGTACCCGAAGGCTTGAGACAAATAGTTTGAGCACCACTTCCAGGAAGAAGTAGCTGAAGTGGACGTACAGAGAGAAACGGAAGCGGATGAAAGACCTTCAGACCCTGTCACTTTCCTAGCTGGACAAATGGATGGTAGGAAAACTGACTTCCTTGATCTCAGAATCAGGGTGGAGAGTGCAGATATAAGTGGGCAGAAGTTTAGTAGGAATGAAGGACCATCTATTGGTCTTACTGGCTCAAGGTAGATTCATCCATTAAAAATTGTTAACACCAGCACAGACCAGTTGAACAGCTGCCTTCATGCTACTGGCTGGGTGTATTTTTCTTCTCTTTTGGACTCCAGGCTCTTTGGCTGCCTGACATCTTTAAACATTATCCTCCCTGCATTCAGGAGTTGCTCAGACACCTAGAATTAGATGTGTCCTGTAAGTTCTTACTGAGTTCAGTTGACAGTCTGAGAGATTTCGTTGTGTGTAAATCATTGACAGTGCTTTTCCCCTGGAACCATCCTATTTTGTTCCCATTGCTGGGATGAAACATCCCCTAAGTTATTTTGAGAAAAACAGAATTTTTGGTTTTTTACTATTTCTAGATCTTAGCTGTTAGTAAAACACGGAACCTATAAAGCTGTCTGGACAAAGACATTTTTGGCATAAAAACCAAGGGTAAGAGAGAACCGTTGAAATGCTAGATATGTGTTACATATATGTTTCTCACATTACTTCACACTCCTCTGCTGGTTTAAGAGGCCACCAACTCATCAAAAAGTTTGATATTCACAAAAGTTCACAAGTCTTCCTGCTATTGTAAACTTCATCTTTGTAGGAACTAATGGCAGTAGCCTGAAGACACATATCATAAATTCTAAGGATCTCATGAGTACCCTAAAGACGGACTGCTGGCGTCCTCCCAAAAGGACCTGGACTTTTATGACAAAGAGAAAGTTGAATAGCTCTTTAAGCTTCATCTAGGGAAGACTCTCAGGAAAGGAATTAGTTCCTCAGATGTTCCAAAGATGATCTGTGGATGTCTATTTTCCAGCTAAATTTAGACCTTCACCTGGCTAGTCTGGTTGGCTGTATTTCGATTGTGGCTGATGACAAACTGAATAACTAATAGGCTGAGCCCAGACCCTTTCATACTTTATTAGACATCCTCAGATAGCTGGGTTTTCAACTTTGAATCATTATTAAATGTTAGTGACTATAATATTGAGTTTTTTTAGACTTGCTCAGTTTTATTATGTGTCTGAGAATGCTGACTTCTGTCATGTGAAGAAATTAACCTTACACAATAGTCCTTAAGCCTGTTTTGTACATTAGGTCCACCTGGTAAATATTTGAAAATACAGGGCTGGGGAGGTAAGTGAGTCTGAGAATTATTTCAGCCCTAGCATCCACTTAATGAAGAGCTGTGTACCTCAGCATGTGGCTGCCATTTTAATGCTGGGGAGGCAGAAACAGGAGGACCCTGGGGGCTTACTGGCCTGTCTAGCGATATTAATGAATTCAAAAGCAGTGAGAGAGCCTGTCTTAAAAAGTAAGGTGGAGAATGATTAGCCAAGGCTAAAACATTGGGCATCCATCTCTGGCTTCTAACACACGCACACAGTATGTACTGAGGACACACTAAAATTAGAACTTTTGTGAAAGGGAAGACAAGTAACCAAGTATTAGCAATCTATTAAACTCTGAAGTGATTCTAGCATGCAGTCAAAAAGCCATCTAGACCATGTGAACCAGCACTTCACCATCACTTGTTCTAAAGCAGGGAAGCACAGATGGTCCTCCACTCAGCAGCATCCACTTCATGAGGAAACGCTTTGGAGATGTCAGCTCTCAGACCATCCTACAGACTCCTGAGTTAGGAGTTGTGTGACTTCCTAGTTATAAAAGTCTAACTGTAGTTTTTTTTTTTTTCCTTTTCCTTAGGAAACTGCTTCTCCGTTTTATTGTATTATGTGTGGCGTGGATTACTGTTCATGCACAGGAACAAGGTAAGGGGCGTTATCTTGTTACTTGTTATTTAAGAATGTTTCTGAGCTGTATGGTAACAAGCCTACCGTCTTGGCATATGAAAAAAGGAGACAGAAAGATATGAAGTTCTAGACAAGTATGAAAGTTATTTTTCTAATTACTGTGGAAATTTTCATGATAAAAGCTCCTTGAGGATGGAAGTGTTTTTTTTGGGTGCGCAGTGTGAGGATGCTGTCCATCATGGCAAAGTAGCACGAGCTTGAGGCATCTGTGTGCACATGCTCAGTTCACTTTCTCCTCTTTATTTAGTTGAAGCCTCAGCCATGGAGTGGTGATGCTCACATTTATATAGGGTGGATTTCCTATCTTGGTTAACTCAGTCTAGACACCGCTGACAGATACACTCAGAAATTTATTTCCATGGAGATTCTAAATCCCATCTAGGTGACAGTCAGGATTTACCAACAGGGACAGTCAGCCTTGGCTAACTAGCAAGTCTACGGCCAGCCTGGGCTACAGCTGATCCTATCTCTAAACAAACAACATTTCTGCTTGCTTGCTGCAGCCAAGACACATTCTTTATAAGTCATGATAACCCAAAATTCAGCATTAATGGTAGATTATAGCCAGTGTCAGGAGGACACAAGGGTAGCAAAAACATCAATTTGGGGGTAAATATGACCTTTAAGAAATAACTCCAATCTTCCATCTGTGAAATTGCTTACATTTTTAAGCAAAGTCTCTATAAAAGAGAAGTTTTGTACAGTGGAAAGGCTTTGCTTGTGACTTCATTTCAAGTAGGAGTTGCCGGGGGTGGCAGACTGTAACTGAATAACCTTTGCCCTTCTTGAAACAACACACACATGTAATAAATGTTCCATTTGGGTTTGCATCATTCAGAAGTGAAATTTGCATATTAGTGGACTCCAAACATTATATAATACCTGTGGGATCGTGTTTCGGTTTGCTCTGCTGGCTCGTTGCACTCAGAAGACTTTGTATATCCTACTTCACTCATTTATTAAACAACATTTTAAAGTGTCTATTTCCCAATAAATATCCTACTATCTAATGGCTAAAGTACAAATACAAAAATATCTCTGGCTTCCAAACAAAAATAAAAGTGGCTTTGACAAAAGTTCAAACAATTTTCAGAGATAATCCAGGAGACATGCAGGATGTAAGGCATTAGCAGTGTGGCTCCTAGGTTGCCTTCCTCCCTCACTTCTGTAGAGCTCCATGCAGCTGCCCATACTCTGATGCGATACACCTTTCAATTTAGTAATAAACTCAACGAGCCACCTGTGACCTGAGTCTATCAATCAAATAACAATATGAAAGAATGGCAAGTAAAGAAATTACAAAGGAGATATTTATTTACAGAAAGAAGGTGTGCAAAGGAAGGGATGTTCTTCTATCTAAGAGATCAAAGTGGTAAAATCAATCAGGGCTGCTGAGATGGCTCAGTGGTTAAGACTGTTTGCTGGGTGTGCAGGGTATCTGAACTCTGTTCCCAGCACTCTTGATCTGCTCACAGCTGCCTGCAGCTCTAGTTCTACATGACTTGACCCTTTTCTGGCCTCCAAGGGAAACCCACTTGCGTGTGGTGTACACACAGAGAAACAAATAAATCTTTTTTAAAAAGAGGGGGCACAAAATATTAAAAAGTATGTTTTATAGTGAGCACGATTATGACATTCGACCTTAATATGGTCAAATCTCAGTTTGAGCTGGAGACCCAGTGAGAATCTCAGAAGTATGTTCTTGTGAGACGTTTTAAAACTTAAGAACAAGTATCAGAGTAATTCAAGCCCATGCTTAAAGGTAGGTTGCACTGGGAAACCAAGTCTTTGCTTTACTCTGAGACTCTCTGACACCCTTTCAACTTAATCTTTGTTTTCTTAATAGTACATTTAAATATTTTATTCACTTATTGTTGATGAAGATTTAATGATTTATATTATGCACATTCTTCCTCTCCTATCATCTCAATATAAATCCATAACTTCTTGGCTGTCATAATTTATCTTAATGAGTCTATATGGATATTTCTGTTATTGACTTGGATACATTAGTCCTTTTTTTAAATTAACAATGCCTCGAGATTACTTACTGTTTATTCCCATTGCTTTTATGTGCATCCTATGATATTATTCTCTGTTTATTCATATGCTAGAACAAATTCTAAAACATCTTTGAAAAATTTCCTCCCCAAGCACAACATAGTCCTTGAACATTTTTAAAATTTGGCTTTATCATATTTTTCTGGAGGTGTACCTTCTAGACGTGACAGTTTTGTTCAGCTGCAGACTGCTTAGTTCTCTACACTGCCTGTGCTGTTGGTCTCTCTCATCCATGTTGGAGCCATTCTCTTGGAGCTCACTTCTCTTGGTCCATTTTCCTGTGTGTGTGATGTGCACGGTGCAGTTGCTGAGCTGAGCTGGGGCAGCTTTGGAAGTATTGCATTACTGAGAAGTTCTCTGTCTAACCCTCACATAGAAGGGGAGTTAGTGAAGGTGAGCAGAGAATTAAGGGGTTTTTTTCCTCCTCTGAAATTGAAAGGCTTTCATGGGTGTTGTCTTCTCAGTTTGCAAAGCTGTTCTTTCTGTTCTTGAGGTTTTTAAAATCACCTGCTCTCGATGTTTTAAAGTTTCTAATAACATGTCATGATATGAGTCTCTTCATCCTGTTGGGTACACAGAGGGCCCTTTCAATGTGGGAGCACCGTTCACTTTCTGAAAATTTCTCTTTGTTATGTCTGTGTTTCTAATGGATCCTGCAATTTCTGTAGCATATTTGGATCTCCACAATCGAATTATTTATTTTCTTACTTCAAGATCCCATTTCCCATCTTTTTTTGCGGTGAGATAAGAACCTTTCCTGAGTAACTCTTCTGAACATTTTCATTTCTGTTAATCCGCATGTTGCCCCTCCCACTTAGATTTTCCTCCTTTCTTATAAAAGTCAGCTTTTTGTCCATGTTTCCTGGGGGTACATCGTACTCTAACCTTACTGAGGGTGAGAATAATATTTTGAACTTTTCTTCTTGTTCTGTCTTTTCTTGCAAGTTTTCTTTCCTGGTCTAATTTTATATTGTAGATATTCATTGAGAATCTGAAGTTGTCTCTATTATCATTTACAAATAAGACAGTAACAAGTACATTTGGGTATTATTTTCACATGGGCCTGACAACTGAGATACCTCATGTGAGGATGTTGAAGGACAAGCTGACTGCCTTGTTGCAACTCAAATGTGTGGACCCATAAAATGTCTTTAGAGAGGACCCCCTCCACCAATTTTACATGTGGAATAAAATCATGATGGTTTTGTATAAAATCACTATTGGAGTTCAGTGATTAAAAGAGTCTGGGATGAAGGAACTATCTTCTAGTGTGACATGTAGATCTTTTCTGATTCTCTTATTCTGAATATGATGCTTCTTCCCTGTCTGCTGTGACTGGGTCACCTTTCTTTCTTTCTTTCTTTCTTTCTTTCTTTCTTTCTTTCTTTCTTTCTTTCTTCCCTTCTTTCTTTCTTTCTCTCTCTTCCTTCCTTCCTTCCTTTCTTTCTTTTTACTTTTTAAAATTTTTCCATACCTACTACTGCTACCTCTCCAGGCCCCTTTCCCAGTCTTCCCCCAGCCTCTCCCCTACTCCCTCACCTCACCTCACCTCTCCTGTAATTCCCCAGAGAAGGCAAGGAATCCCAAAGTGAGTCAATTAGGTCTGACATATTGAGTTAGATCTGAGGCCACGAGTTTCCAGGCTGAGAAAGGTGTTCTCCCCACTAGACGTGGGCTTCGAGAAGCCAATTCATGAATCCAGGATAGATTCTGGTCTGACTGTAAGAGGCTCCAGAATCACTCACGCCTTTCGACTGTCATCTACAGGGGATCCAGATCCATTCCGAGAAGGTTTGTCAGCTGATATTTCAGAGTCGGAGCTCCCAACAGCGAATGGGTCATCTTTCAACATGAGCAATCTCTCCCTTCTGATTAGGTGCTCAGAGTTTCTCACACAAATGCTTAGCTACTGCCTACGATCCCAACACTCCAATCTGAAATTTCGAGAATTTGATTAACTAATACCTTCCACTCCTGAGACCTTCAGAACTTTTCCCCGTTGTCTGTGATTGTTTCCCTCTGCAAGCCCTTACAATTCACCTTTTCAGCTCCTTAAAGCATTAAAAAAAAAAATCTCTTTTTTTGATGTCAATGTTAATGTCTTTTATATTTAATTTTTTTTGTTTTACATACCTACAAAGAACCCCCTCTCATCCCTCCTCCACCTCCCCCAGTCCTCCCCCATCCCCTTCTCTGAAAAAAATCTCTTACATCTTTGATCTGCTGCCATTTCTTCTAATCACCCACTTCTTCTGTAGTCTTGAACCATATTTTCTTTTTTCCTCAGAAAGAACTTGAATATTGAATGACAATTCCAGTTATTTCCTAAATTTTAACACAGTTGGGGGAAGTCATTTTATCTATCTTCTTAATATATGTAAGTTCTATATTTGCTCTCTAGCCTATTGTTGGGTGTGACCTAGTGAACAACCTAGTGAGTCTATTTCAGCAGAAGTGACTTATGGACGTGGCTTGTCTGGGGATTTGCTGGTATGGGCAGTTTTCAGCTTGCTATGGCATCACTTTCTTCTTGTCACTGGCTGGCAATGCGATGTGGCAGAGAAATGCAGTACCACTCCACAGTGGGTCACACTGGACTGATTGTGTAACTAATTCTCTAAAGGCATCATATTTCTGGTTCATGACCGCAAGTGTGAAAGCACGTGTAGACACTCCCTTATCTATAAGAGTCTCTCCTGTGTACCTTAGTGCAGTGTCACACATGTAGATACTCTCTTATCTATAAGAAGAGTCTCCATTGTGTGCCTTAGTCCAATGTCACATAGAGACAGTTCATTCTAGTGACAGAGACTCCACCTCCATACACCCAGGATTTCACACACCTCATCAACAATTTTTATATGTAGCTTAAAGTTCATTTCTCACTTTATGAGTAAGTTTGCATTGATCTGTTTATACAGAATAAATGTGTTACTTACATTAAGAAAACTTTAAAGTAATGATTGCTGCTTTTAACATATGCACTGTGCCAAAGGTGTTAAGGACACAGGTGCTCTGGAACCATAGCCCAAGTCTATGTCCAGATTATACTGCAAAGTAGTTATGTGACCTTGAAGGAATTCCTGGAATACTGTGAGCCTCATTTCCAATAAATCAAAACGAAGATAAGAATCACTTTATGTGTGGTGTAGGGTGAATGAAATGAGATAACACATAAAGGTGTTTAGACGACAGGGCAATAAATTTTCCTAGAGCGGAAGACCACAGTCTAGACCCACTTCTCTTCCCATAATCCTCAGGGATTTGAAAAAGTCAAAGCAACTGATTGTAAATCATTTCCTTTAGTTTCTTAACTCTGTGACCTGGAGCCAGGGAGCTTATATTTGAGTCACGATTTTGGCATCGTCTGAAAGTGACTGAAACAAACCTTGCAAAATGAATATATGGAGATTGTCTGGCTAATTCAGTCATTTTCTACAAGTTGGCAAGGAAAAGAAAGTAATGTTGAGCACTATGAAATCTTTCTTATAATCCTGGTGGTTTTATTTTAAATAATCTCTTTCTAGAAGAATTTTATTTTAAATGTCATATATGTATGTGATGTTTTGATCTTATATACCTACCCAGTACCTTTCTCAATCTCTTTCCAGTACCCATCAACCTAAATACCTCCCAATTTCAAGTATTTTTTTAAAATGTTATTATTATTAATATCCCAAGACCAACTAGTGCTGGCAATGAGGGAATGGATATCAGACAATCATTTTATCTTTATTTAATTCAGCATAAGTGCAGCCTAATAAAGAATATAGTATTAGGTCATGGTTGGCAAAGATGCATGAAAATTTAAAATATTGAGAAGTCATTAGAATTAATATATATCCATTTGTTTTTTTTTAATAGTAAGAGTTAACTCTACAACTTATTGGACTCTAAAACTTAGTAACTTTTTAAAAATGATTTAAATTACCATTACTATGAAATATAAAAAAATGTATAAGCTTTCAATGATAAAATCATATATGACCTGTACTCCTCTAACTTGGGATGTATTTGAAAAACAAACGTAGATTCTTGTGCTACCGTATCTGGATTATTAAGCATGGAATATATGCCCCATGGGGTCAATTACAATCATTGTATTTACAGAGGCTGGGGTGTAAGTCATAGTGTCTGAGACCAGACTTCTTCCTCATGCTCTCTGTCATCCATCCTTATACTTTATTCCATTTCCTCACATTTTCTTTATCATCTATGGGAGAAGGGGCAGTCCAGCAGGATGGCATATGATACGTGGAATGATTGTCATCTATTTAGGTGCCTGGGTCAGGAGAATCTCTCAAGACCAAGGATTTGAGGCCAGGCTAGAAATAATAGCACCATCCTGCCTCTAAAATAAAATAGAACAAAACAAAATAATGTAACCTAGAGCTAAGTCCTGTAGAGGGTAAAGTCCAGTGTGGGAGGATATTCTCAGTGGGACTTTGAATGGGATTTTAAAATCTGATAAGTTTTGAAGATAAAAAAACTTTAGAAAAATAAAAATATTCAGGGTGGAAGATACTATATCATAAGCAGTTATGCCAGGACAAAAGATGAGTATATGAGAGCATTGCTTCCAGAACTGCCCTTAGTTGGGACATCAAGTTCAAGTTCAAAGATTCCTCAAAACCACATTGATCTTCAAAACATTAGAAAAACTCACAAAACATATAAAAATCTATTGAATTCATCATGAATTTTTATCATTGCAAAAGCAGCTGATTAAAATTAGCCCAAGGATGAAAGGTTTAGAAGCTGAAAGCCACTAAGCGCAAGCATCGGAAGCTCAAAATGAGCTCAGTAAGCTTAAAGGCTAAGAGAGGATGCCTTTGTCTGGAATAGAATAAGGTGACATGAAGTGACAGAACGTGAGGCAAGAGCAATGAGAAAGGAAGAGATGACATGGATTTCATGGATCACACAAAGCCATTGTAGGGTTAGAACCGGAAGTGTGTCGTAATCTCATGTCTGCTATAGAAAGATCATGTTAGCTGCCTGTGTGGTTGTGGGACAAAAACACTGAAATAAGAAGTTTGAGGAAAATATGTTGAGCTAGAGCTGCTTCATGCATCTAATTTCTCCTAGATCAATTCAGTAGAGAATTGGATATGCAAAGCCAGAAGCAAGGTCTGTGAGTCAGCATATGTGGTTGGTACAGCTATGGTTTGAATGACATCATTGGACCTGCTGTTTACAGTAAAGAGGGCATGGCTGTTGTCTTGGCAACACCACCACTTATTCTACAGTGAAGAAGCAGAGAGAGGAGGGGGTACAGTCCATTCTTACTTTTTTTTTTTTTTTTAAGGTAGTGAAATGTTACTAAAAGTCACTGAGGTAAGGGATTGACCCTTTGAGATTGTATCCAATGGATGTCTTTGCACTCATTTGCGTGGCCTTGAAAATAAAATTAAGGGCCAAATTTCCTAAGCGTAAGATAGGCATACAGTTGGATCCACTTAAAATGTTGAGAGAATTTTAAACATATGGTAATGCTCTTAGAAAAATACTAGGTACATAGGAAGAATCGTTGTTCTTTAAAAAATAAGGCAACTATAGTACCTTGTAGATAATCATTTTTTTTTTCAAACAGTAAATGATTTCTTCAGTGACATGAACTAATGATTTGTATTGATTCTAGTGGTTAGGGCCAGTCATGAAACTAACTCATTACAGACAACTTACTTATTGCTGGATATATACATTAGTACCAAAATCTAAACCTAACTCCAAACTATAATTTAGTGATGTATAAGCCAGGCTTAAAAGTAAAGACTACAGAGCTTGTGTTCTAGATGGATCTCTCTCTCTGCCTCCCCTCTCTCTTCCGGTACCCCTTCACTTTCCGGTTTTCTTTTCTTTTACTCTCGTGTTTCTCAATCTCTCTTATATGCACCTTCTAACTTTGGGTTCCCTGTTCTCTTTTCTATCAATGTCTGCTCCCAAAATATGCTTAGTCTGTGGCAGATTAAAACTAGGATGCTGTGTGACTCTGCCTAGGAAGTTTATATCTATTTTCCTCATATTCAGGAACAACAACAGACACACAAACAAAACCAAACAACCCTACCCAAGTCTAGCTTAATGAGCAAAGGAATTTTTATAGTAACATACAGGAGCATAGAGGACTCAGGCAGTGCATCTCCCCCCCCCCAAAAAAAATGCACCCGACATGGTTGGTACTGAGAAGAGCTGCGTTTCTTTGAAACAGTGTCCCAGCTGAAGAGTCTCTTCCCTCTGAGTATTTGTGGACAGAAGGGCCCTTCCTATGTCTTTGTGGGTCCTGTGCATCTTCAGAGTCTATTGTTGCTGTCGTTCCCTTCAGAAGGGAATGTTTCATTTCAAAGGAAGCAGCTGCACAGGAGATGGATGCCAGTTTAACTGTGGAGAGTATCCCACCATGCACTTTTAGTGGGGGAAAGTAATCCGTCCATGTCCATGGTTAGTTAGCGATGTCCTTAGACATGCTGTATGAAGAACATAGCAGTAGTTGGGCCATGGAATAAGACAGACATTTCATTGACCCTGAAGTCAGACTGATGACTCAAAAAAGCCAGCTCAACTGTCTACTAGTTATACCATTTTTTTTATTTCCTGGCTTCATCATTTGCAAAGTGAATAAACACTTTAATTTTCTTTTAGATTTATTTTATTTTACATGTGTAAGTGTTTTTCCTGCATGTATGTCTGTGCACCAGGTACCTGTCAGCTGCTGAGTTCAGAAGGGGGCATTAGCTCCATAAAGCTGGAGTTAATGATGGATGGAAGCCAACACGCAGTTGTTGGGAACAACACCCAGGTCTTCTGCAAGAGTAACAAGTGTTCTTTATTGCTGAGCCATCTCTCTAATCTCTGGGCATAAACTTAGTAAAATGAAACTTTAAGATATTTTTTTCACACTTCTGTTTCCACACAGCAGAAACAAGCTAAACAGAACAAGAAAATCCCAAACCTGTCAGTTTAGGGGGAAAATGAGAAGATATAAAATCTACAAGGGCTAAAATATGAAGAAAGAAGGAGATAGTGCAGAGGTATGATATAATGTACATACAAAAAAAGCATGAGCAGAGACAAAAACCACTGAAGGAAGGATTGAATATTTAATCCCAGCACATAAGATGTGTTGGGGGACGTGTCTTAGACAAAAACCACTGAAGGAAGGATTGAATATTTAATCCCAGCACAGAAGATGTGTTGGGGGGCGTGTCTTAGGAGGGCAGATGCTGTTCATGGAGAAAGACAAGACAGAAGCACAGATTCTATAATTGGCAACATGGGGGGAAGAACTCAGAAAATGAGAACTCCACTTCAGAATGGATTCATTCTGAAGCTTGAACAAGTAGGAATGAGCCCTGAGGAAAGAGAATGAGATAGGCAGAGATGCCTGTGCCCATCCTCCTGGGCAGGCATGGTTCATAGACAGATGCCAATATAAAGGGTTAATTTTAGTAAGAAAATTGTGGTAATAGTGAAGGAGTTTGGAGAACTGGAAGGCATGATTCTCTTCTCACAGCATCTCTATGCTGGATATACTTGGTTGGGAAATAATGGGCAAGTCAAAGGATTTGATACATCCTAAGTAGAAAGATACCAAAGAAAAATGAAAACAAATGTAGCATAAAAGATGATAGATTTTAAAAATACTACTATGAGACAGTTAGATGTTCTGTCCACTTATTTTTTTAAAAAGGAAAAACTCAGCCAGATCACCTTTGTGAAGAAAGATGACAAAGTAGGATGATGAAATACAAAAAGCTGGAAAAGGACAAATCTGGAAAGAGGTTAAAGTGGATTTAAATTGTAGATTTGTGAAGCTCAGAAATCATAGAATTAAAACCCTATAGACTGATGTAATATTGGAAAGAGCACAGAGGGAAATTTCATAGTAAACCAAAAACGGCTAATTAACAAATAAAGACCTTTCTAATGGATTACTTGTATAAAGATAAAGAATAGAAGATACAGGAAGTAAACAGTGAAGTCTAACTCAACGGGGCAAAATGTCTTTACATGAGCTTATGTGACATTATTGGGATTGAAAAGATATTCAGGCTAAAATCAATCTTCACTGCTCTCTGGTCCCATTGTTGTTAGGTTGGGTTTTAGTAACAACACCAGACAGCAAAGTAAAATATCAAACTTGTAACAGGAACTTTAAAATGACAGGAGAAACACATTGAAATAGTTCCTGGAGATCCATCAGTGAAAAGCATGTATGAACTCCAGAAGTTATGTCTAAAGCATTGCTCAGGTAGATCTTTAGCTTAAACACAATTGCAACCAAATGATTCAACTTCTAAAATTAGAAAAATAAAATAGAAGTGGAAAAAGTTTAGGTTAAAACCTGACACTAACTCATGATATGGAAAATAGGCAAAAGAAAAATTAACCAAAAAGCTGCACTTTTGTGATTATCAGAAATGTCATTATATTAAGAGTAAAATATTCAAATCAGAAAGGGAGGTAAAGAATTACAAAAATATGTCACCGGAAAAGAACCATGAAGAATAGTACATGATTTCTGAATAGCACACTTAACATCCTCCATGAAATGTATTGTTCCTTATAAAATATGAACTTCAGGTTGTTTGTATTTTTACAAATAATTGACACAAGGCACAGTTATGAGTTAGGATTCAGCATAGAAGTGTGGCAGGGAGTAGGGATAGACACAGAAAGATCAGTGAAAAACCCCACATGGTGAGTTCAGCTGGCCGAAGAGTTCGATGAAGTCATGAAAAATAAAAAAGATGATTCCATAATCATTTCAATTTACTTCATTATTAAGTGTACTCAATGTTCCACAACCTGATAATAAAATTGTAATCTCATAGGGATAGGACAATGAGGCAAAGGTAGATTATCTGAATGTATTTAGATGCTTGAAATCCTCATAAATTATTAGTTGAGAATAATATAACCAGGTATGGAAGAATGTAGGGGTATTGTGTTGTTTCATGGTAAATAATTGTCCCACCCACTGGTTTAATAAAAAGAGCTGATTGGCCAAAGGCAGGCAGGAAGTATAGGTGGGGCTACCAGACTAAGAAAATCTCTGAGAGCAAAATGCCAGACAGAGCACCAGAGAGAAGCCAGAGGAAGCCGAGGACAACTATGCTGCTCTAAAGAAAGGTACCAAGGCGCATGACTGAACAAGAGACATGGGTTAGATGAAGTGATATGCCTGGGCCTGAGGCTGATCAGCCAAAAACTAATGAAAGCGTCTGTGTGTCTCTGTAGGACTGCGGGTCTGCAGGTCTGTGGTCCTAAACCTTGAGGCTAGGCCCAAAAGTCCAGGCCAGAAACCTCATACTACAGAAGAATGGCAGCCATCAGCAAGCATACTGTCTCTGGAATGAATGCTCAGTTCATTAACAGAGAGCTTATTGAGTGATAACTGTCCCAAGCCAACTGACTCTTTTACAAGTAGGTACATCCTACAGTTTGGCAGAACTAGAGGGAGCATACTGAAGAACACTTATCCATTCTTCAATTTTCAGATTAGTGCTTCTCCCAATAACAACTCATCTTAATAGGATCAAACTACTACTTGAAAGAGAGGCACCCTCGCAAGGCAGGTTTTCCCAGGACAAAGACCAACCCCTGATGTCACACAGAGACTTATCTTGTGTCAGACTGACTGACTTAACCTGACACATTATGTGTCAACATTAATTTTGAATAGTGAATAATGATTTTCACAGACTATAAGGCGATATATACTTTAAATATAAGCACGGTAATTTTCATGTCTCTGTGACTTTGTCCTGAGACTGAGTGAGACATGGATATACTTGGAGTCAGCTCTAGGCAGGAATCCCTCAAGTCACAGACTGGCATGACACATGCTCTGAGTGTGAGTTTTGTTAAAGGCTGGTGGTAAATACAATTAGCAAATTTATCTATAAGTAATTTATTTTGCATATGAAACAACCTGTTGTATATGATAAAATTTTGCATTAACTATAATAAAATAACAAAAAAGCAAAGATATTTTTTAATTATATGCTATTGCTTTAAAATGGACCACTGAATCTTTGTTATTTGTTATATCTTTGCACTGTTATTGAAAATATTAATAAGGAAAAGTTTGAGACTCACTATCACATAATATCTTACATGTGAACAATTATGCTCTTTATGATTGCTGATGACTATTTCATTAACAGCTGGTAATTGTACTCTAACTCACTGGAGTGTTTGTATATATCTTTGTAAGAAAGCACCTTAAATATAGTACTAGATTTTACATGAATAATATTTTGTAATTATTTTATTACCATACATAGTTGTCAGACTTTGGGCCTCAGACGCTTAACACTTTACTCTTTGCAATGAACATAAATTGTCAAATATCTACTGCCTTGTCATAAAAGAAAAATTAATAGTGCCAAATATTCTTAGCTCATTTCAACTTTTTCATTTTCTTTTATATATTATTCCTACGCTGTTAATTATTTACATATTGTAATTATTACAAGTACACATAGATGAAGACAGGATCCTAGGATCACACCTTCGACTGAGCTGCCTGCATTTTTAAGAAAGATCCATTCATTACTTTATGAACGACATGAAAAGCTATACAATTCTAAAGGTGAATATGGAATCTGATTGGACTCTGGTGGAACAAGCTCATTCATTCAGAAATTTGAGAACTCTTTGCAAGGAAATAGTGGAAGCATAACAATGAACCAGACAGAGCCGGTCCTTCAGGATTTCATAACTGAGTGAGAGAGACCAACAGATCACTACTGGCAATAATATAATGAATGACAGATTTTTTTAAATCCACTATTATATTAAATCCATATTCTAGAGGCTGAATATTACATAATAAATATTGGGGAAGAGCCTACAAATTGGAAAAAATCACTGAAGAGAACTGGAAATATGGAAGAGAAAAGCATGAAAGGGACAGAGAGCAATGCTCCCAACAAAGCCCATTAACCCCCTTTCAGGCCTCACTCAAGGATTTGGGTAACAAGGGCTTTGAGTGTAATATATAATTAAAGTATTAGTCACAGGAAGCTTCGATTACACTCCCAGAAGTTTGAAAAATTAGAATTTAAGTGATGATGGGAACGTAATTTATAAAAAGAATTGTGAAGTACAAGCTATTCCCCTCAACAGGGTCTCAGTTTTGTCCAAACATAAATGTCATTAAACGTTAAGTTGTAAGTTCAGGACATGAGTGACATTTCCGAAGCTGTGAATGTGTGTTTAGAGTGAAGAGGCAAGAATTGAGCCAAGATTATTTTAGATTATTTGGGGGGCTAAAATGTAATGGTGTGTGGGGGGGTGAGTACATGCACACTTGCTTCATTAGAGTTATTGAAGCTAACATCTTGCTTACTTGTGTTTGCTACCTATAAATTACTTGTTGATAAAGCATGCTTGTATTTATTGGAAACACATGTTTGGCTTTTATACTCAAATATTTGTGTGAATATGTAAGTAAGACCCTTTCCACCTTCCTCTCTTTTCATTTCCAGGCATAGACATTCTTCATCAACTAGGCCTTGGAGACAAAGATGTAAGACATGCATCATCAGTGACTACTGTGCCGTCATCATCGACACCTTTACCTCAGATGGTCCATTTTACAGAATTTGGTGTCATTTTAAAAAACAATGCCTATATCGAGTCACCTCTTGTGAACATTTTACCAGTTAGCTTAAGGCAGCCACTAACAGTATTGATTGGCTTACAATCACATAAAGTGAACAATGCCTTTCTCTTCAGTATTCGAAATAACAACAGGTTGCAATTAGGAGTACAGTTACTACCTAGGAAACTCATAGTGCATGTCGGAGGGAAGCAATCGGTGGTTTTCAACTACACTGTCCATGATGAGCGGTGGCACTCATTAGCCATCACTGTTAGAGACCGAGTTGTCTCCATGTTTGTCGAATGTGGAAAGAGATATTTTAGTGGAGAGACTACTTCAGAAGCTCAGCTCTTTGACTCCCATAGTGTGTTCACCTTGGGAAGTATGAATAATAATTCTGTCCACTTTGAAGGAACAGTGTGTCAGCTGGATATTATTCCTTCCACAGCAGCACCTGCAGACTATTGCAGGTACACGAAACAGCAGTGCCCCCGAGCAGACACCTCCCAAGCTGAAACAACCCTTCCTCACACAGCAGCAATGCCAACCAGACCCCCTGCGCACACTCTTTTGCCCAAAGGATTTGATGAAACAGAATTGCCACCGAAGACAATCTCGGATGGCCAAAACATTTCAAATATCAGAAATAACAATTCTTCCACAGGACCTAACAGCCAAGAGCAACAGATATCAAGGCCTCAGTTAACTGCTTTCCATTCAGGAAATGTTTCGGCTGTGACTGTCCCAAACTACAGAATTCAGGCTAAAGAAATTGTCACCAAGGAAGCAACACATTTAAACCTCTCAGTGTCTCATCACCGCAGTGAGGCAAGAATAAATTCAGAGGAGAAATTTCACCCTCTCTTAGCTGGATCAGACAACATCACCCAATATGATGAGGAAGCAGCTGGCCTGCCCCTGCCTAAGCAGGCATCACCTAGCATTGCACACACAAATCAAAAGGCCATGGCTGACCTCAAGGCTATCACAGCAAATCTAAACACCAATGACCTCATGGAAATAGAACAGATGTTAAACACCACCGTGTACAGGGTGACACATGGACCCTCTGTGGATAACCACCTTGAACTAAGGAAAGAAGGTGAATTTTACTCTGATACTACTACTTACACCATCGAAAATAGCTCTGAAGCACAGCCTTATGATTATTATTACTATGAGGACTATAATGCGATGCTTGACATGGAGTATCTAAGAGGGCCTAAAGGAGACCCTGGACCTTCTGTAAGTTGGAGTCTTCTTTTTATACTACATTTTAATAAACTAACTTACCATGTATTTAGAGAGTGTGTGGACCATATAATACAGGACAGACCAGAACTATTTAAGAAATGTATCCTGGAAAGTGGGTGACTTCATGTTTATAATAAGAAATCAGCCACAGTGCAACCATGTCTCAAATTATACTTTTTTTTTTTTTAATTTGAAGACCGAAAAGTTATGTAATTCTTGGTAAAGAGGTGAAGAAACTGTATGGTTTCCTAACTCAGTTGAAATCCAGCCAAGAATTTTAAATGCAGTATAGATTTATATTCTTTATTTAAAAAAACATAGGCTCAATACCTAGCTATGTTAAAAAAAGATATATAAAAGTTAGATTATGGGAGCTAGAGTAAATAAACCAATTAAGTATGCCTTTACCAAAATAGCATTAAATGGATTAGCAAAGTACATTATTTGGTTTTCAGATAGATGTTCTTTTGTAGACCAATGCTAGAAAAAAACGGTGATGTTATCATTTTCAGCGACATATTTTCATTTCCGTGGCGAGTAATGTAATTCATTCTCTCAATGATGTATCCAGTTTAAAAATAGGTTAACATAAGCTCTATTGGCTAATATAAAAATACTCAGTCAACCTACTTTGTTAAGGAAAAGATAAGCTCACTTAATGTAAAACTCCAAAACGACCTACAAACATACAACCACAATTGTGAAACATTGGTCTAAGCTCCCAATTTCTCCCATTATACAGCCACAATCAGAGATTAACATACATAAACTTACTTAAAATCTTATTTTAAATTAGTGTTGTTACTGCTTGATTTTGCATTTGATATGTGTATATCTTAAGTAATTTTATTTTAGAATTTTATTTCAAAATTGTAAGTATACTAAATACGTCCCGAGGCACTGCTTTTATTGGTAATTTTTTTGTCTTCTGTGTGTGGAGGTTTTCTCTCCATGTGTCTATATACCACATGGATATCTGATGGCTTTGGAGGCCAGAAAAGGGCATTCTGTCCCCTGGGGTAACTACCACATGTGAACTACCACATGGGTTCTGAGAATCAAGTTTCTTTTATATCTGCCACTGCTCCCCCTCCCTTCCCTCCTCCTGGTCCCTCCCAGTCCCTCCCAGTCCCTCCCAGTCCCTCCCAGTCCTCCCTCAGTCTCCTCTCACCCCATCCTGTTGTACGAGGTTTCTGGCCCAGACTTTCGGGCCTAACCTCAAGGTTTAGGACCACAGACCCGTAGACCCACAGACCTGCAGACCCACAGTCCCACAGTCCCACAGAGACACGCAGAGGCTTACTATAGTTTTAGGCTGATCGGCCTCAGGCCCAGGCATATCACTTACTAGCTCTCTACCCTTTATCTAACCCATGTCTCTTCCTGTTCAGCCATGCGGCTCGGTACCTTTTCTTAGGGCAGCATAGTTCTCCTCTGCTTCTTCCAGGCCTCTCTCTGGAATTCTCTCTGGTGTTCTTCTTGGCGTTCTGTTCTCAGAGATTTTCTTAGTCTGGTAGCCCCATCCACACTTCCTGCCTGCCTTTGGCCAATCAGCTCTTTTTATTAAACCAGTGGGTGGGACAATTATTTACAATGAAACAACACAATACCCCTACATATCCCCTTTTCTCTTTAAAACAAAAGGAACTCCAATTCTAAAATTCTCCCCCCCCCTTATCTATAACAGCTTATAAGCAACACTGTAAATAAACACAAACATCCATAATCTATGTTTTGGGAATGTGGGCGTCTTTCTCTAGACTACTTCCTGCTGAATGGGGACATCGACAATCTCATGGGAATCCAAAGAAAAATGTAGGATTATGGACAAGTCTTTAGTGGAGTAGTCTCTAAGGCTGGGTCATCTCAGCCAGTCTCCTTGAAATTGTTTTAGATTCAGAGCTCTGGAACTTCAACAGAGGTGCTCTGAAATGCTAAATCATCTGGTCCATCCATTTCCATTGGAGATCTTTCAGGGGGTCTTCCTCTATCAAACTTTATGTTCTTTATCCACAGTCTTTCATTTTCTGTGAAAATAAAAGGAAAACCTCTTCTCCAAAGTAGCGTATCTTTGCATTTCAATTTTAAAGTAAACTCATTTACAAAATATATAGGTTGAATTAGTCCAACAGCATTTATAATCAACTGTCTTTTAGCAGCTTTTACTAAGTCATTTTCAGTCAAGAAGCTTAAAGATAAGACAGTAATATACAATATCCAGACATTCTTTGTATTTTCCATCTTTACTTGGCTTTTTAAAAATTTATTTATTTATTTATTTATTTATTTATTTATTTATTTATTTATTCTATTTCTTTAAGGGCTTTCTCTACCTCTTTTTTCTTTTTTTACACCTATGTATATATATATTCAAAACACTCTTTACCACTTAGACTTAAAAAAAAAAACTCTTTACTGTATATTTATTTCTTAACTTTTTCTGTCTCTGACCACACCTTTGCTTCTCTAGGGTGATTGACTCCACCCAGATTCTTCTATTTCTTTCTGTTTCTGAACACACCTTTAATCTGCCAGGATTAAAGGCTGGTATGATAGGTGGATGGCTCCACCCAGCTCCTAGTCTAATTTCATAGAATTTATCTTTCTAACCCAGGTACTCTGGGGAATTTTAGGGTCCATATAATGACCAAGTCAAACTGCCATCTGCTGCTCATTAACTCTATTTAAGTATTAGGCAGCAGGGCCTTTTAAAAGACTCACAAGTATTTTGCCTTTAAGGCTGAATCAGGAAGCTTCTCTTTAAAAAGTCAAGCTTCAGTTTGCCTCAGGCAAACAGAGTTGATCCATGAAAACATCGACACTAGAAAGCCATCTTTGATACTGTTCCCTTTTTCTCCTTATGAAGGTAAACCTTAAATAAATCATTTATAACCTTTTGCTTATATTGAGGCTCCTGTGAGACTTGAGGAACCAGCCATTTTACACCTTAAACTGCACTCCAAAAGCCCGCCATTGTAGTTCAAGCCTAAGTGCTTCAGCAGGGCGTCTCTGTACCACGGCTCACATGGGAGACACAATTCAGAGGCTGCTTTGGGCTCTAGACCATTTTTAAAGCTTTCTATGGCTTTTTGTGGGTATATTTGCCACACGTTGGGCTGCCATTTGTAGTATGAGGTTTCTGGCCCAGACTTTCGGGCCTAACCTCAAAGTTTAGGTCCGCAGACCTGCAGACCCGCAGTCCCACAGTCCCACAGAGACACGCAGAGGCTTGCTATAGTTTTTGGCTGATCATCCTCAGGCCCAGGCATATCACTTGCTAGCTCTCTACCCTTCATCTAACCCATGTCTCTTGTTCAGCCATGCAGCTCGGTACCTTTCTTTAGAGCAGCATAGTTGTCCTCTGCTTTCTCTGGCTTCTCTCTGGTGCTCCTCCTGGTGGTCTGTTCTCAGAGTTTTTTCTTAGTCTGGTACACCATCCCCCATCTATTTTCCAAGGAGGGCTAGGAGTCCCAAGGTGGGTGAGTTCAGTCTGGCATATACAGTTGATCTAAGACCTATTCCCTCATCCCAGTATTAGGGCTGGGCTAGGTGTTCCTCTGTAGAGAATCAGCTCCAGGATGTCAGCTCATGCACCAGGAACATAGTCTGATCCTACTGCAAGAGACTCCACAAACTGCCCACAGCATTTGACAGTCTTCTACCTTTGGAGGATTTAGTTCCTTTCCCTGAAGCTTCCTCAGCAGTTTCTGATTCAGTGAGCTCCCAATAGCTCAGGTCAGCCATCTCGGTGGGTCTCCTCCTCATGATCCTGAACCCTTCGCTCATATACTCTCTCTTTTCTCTCTTTGGCTGGACCTGGGATTGACCTGGTGTTTAGCTATGGATCTCTGCTTCTCCCTCTCTCCATTTCTGGATCAAGGTTATATAATGACAGTTAGGGTGATCATTCATTGAATTATAGGGAAAGTCCTGTTTAGGTATACTCTCTACTATTGCTTGGAGTCCTAGCCAGGGCCGTCTTGTGGGTTCTTGGAAGGTTCCTTAGCACCTGTTTCTTTCCAACCCCACAGTGACTCCCTCTATCCATTTCTTTTTTCTCCCTCTCTGTTGCTCCTCTTGCTCAACCATCTCCTTCTCTCTTCTCTCATCTCTCTTCTCTTTCTTGCTGGTTCCTGTTATGATCCCAATTTACTCAGGAGATCTTTCCTATTTCTCCTTCCAAGGGGGATCCCTGGATGTCTCTTTTAAGTTCCTTCTTTTACCAAGCTGTTCAGAGGTTGTGGTTTGCAGCCTGGATGTTCTTTGCTTTATGTCTAAAATTCACTTATGAGTGAGCACATACCATGTCTATCTTTCTGGACCTGTGTTACCTCACTCAGAATGATTCTCTCTAAATCTGTCTATTTGCCTGCAAATTTTAAGATGTCATTTTTTTTTTTACTGCTCAGTAGTACTCCACTGTGTAAATGTACCACAATTTGCTAATCCATTCTTCAGAGGGGCATCTAGGTTGTTTCCAGGTTCTAGCTATTACAAATAATGCTGCTTTGAAACATAATTGAGTTAATGCCCTTGGTATAAGAATGTGCGTCCTTTGGTCATATTCCCAATAGTGGTATTGCTGGATTATCAGAGAGATTGATTCCCAGTTTTTTTAGAAACTGCCATACTACTTTCCAAAGTGACTGTATAAGTTGACACACCTACCAGCAATGAAGAAGTGTTTCCCTTGGTGCACATCCCATCCATCATAGGCTGTCATCTGTGATTTTGACCTTAGCCATTCTGAGAGCTGTAAGGTGGTATCTTAAAGTTGTTTTGATTTGCATTTCTCTGATGGCTAAGGATGTTGAGCAATTCTTTAAGTATCTTTCAGACATTTGTAATTCTTCTTCTCTTTCTAACTCTGAACCCCATTTTTAAATTGGATTATTTGAGTTTTGGGGCTCTGGTTTCTTATGTTCTCTCTATATTTTAGAGATCAGTCCTCTGTCAGATGTAGTTTTGGTCATCTTTTCTCATTCTGTAGGCTGTGGTTTTGCCCTATTGACTGTATCTTTTGCCTTACAGAAGCTTCTTGGTTTCAGGAAGTCCCATTTATAAATTGTTGTTCTTAGTGTCTGTGCTATTGGTGTCATATTTAGGAAATTAGTCATCTATGCCAGTGTGTTCAAGGGTATTTCCCAGTTTCTTTTCTGTCAAATCCAGTGTAGCTGGGTTTATGTTGAGGTCTTTGATCCACTTGGATTTGAGTTTCCTGCAGGGTGATAGGTTTGGATCTATTTGCATTCTTCTACATACTACCATCCAGTTATGCCAACACCATTTGTTAGAGATACTATCTTTTTTCCACTGTCTATTTTTGGCCTCTTTGTCAAAAATCAGGTGTTCATGGGTGTGTGGATCAAGCCTGGGGTCTTCGATTCAATTCCATTAATCCACAGGTCTGTTTTTATGCCAGTACCAGGCCATTTTTATTACTATAGCTTGAAGGAACATCAGATTCACTTAACTGCTGATCCATCTCTCTAACACCATGAAAACACTTCTTTATTGAATGGAAATACAACTTGATTCACTGATTGAGTTCTATAAACTATAGACTGAGATAAGATGATGCCATATTCTTGTCTGGTGGTTTGCTTGAGGCAGTAGTATTCTCAACAGCTCTTCCTAAAGAAAACTGTTGGGAGCTACAATAAATTTAATAAGGGCCCGGCTGTATAGTGTTGCACAAATTCTATTTAGTATATAATAGAACCCAGAGCCAGATATTGGGGGAAAGTAAAAATATCCAAGAGACAGGGAACAACCCACAGCCACTTCTCACCCAGTCAACTCGGACCAACAAACTGGTCGCTCCTATCTCCAGGAGTCCTCAGACTGACTGGACAAGCTGGCCAAAGTGAAGAATTCCTGCTTTCTCCTCTTTATCTTTCTTTCCCTGCCAGCTATTTCCAATCCTGGGTCAAGTTTCCTAGAGCTGGGATTAAAAGTGAGTGCCACCACAGCCTGGATTTTTTTTTTTTTTTTGGCTTTGTACTTACTGAAATCCAGAGAATCTCTATCTTGGAAAATTAATAACAATAATATATAAAGGATTGTTATTTATTGAGGGGTACATGAACACTCATGATACAAATTGAACTTTAAGACAATTCTTGGAGATAGGAACTGTCCCATGATGGGCTGCCCATCTGCTCACTAAGAACACCAGCACAACAAGGGGCTCAGTGCCTTAATGGGGCCTTGCCAGCTAACTCCTGAATCCCACTACATCTCTCCCTTTTGTCTAGTTAAGAAAGATTTAAACTAAGATTATATATAATAGGAATCATTATTAGGTAGTGTCTGGGGGAGGAAAAGGCAAAACATAAGCAAGTTCAAATTATAACTAAAAACTAACAAATATAAAGTATATCTTATATGTTTAGAGTATTGGTAAGTGGTGATGTATAGAAATTATTTTATAGTTGTTTATTTTGAATAATAAAAATTTAACACTTGAATGTTTTTTGTTAAGAGATGAGATGATGGTAACTTTAATTGTCTAGTCTTTGACTTTATTAGACTTGAGAAGGAAAATATATTATCTGAAGGTTGGAAGCACAAGAAAGTAGCTTTTAAAATTTAGGAGAGGACAGTAGCAATCAGCTATCTGGACAATTTCTCATGGATTTTTTGTGTGTAGTTGGAACATCTATTATTTTGGCTATAACAGATTTTTTCCAAAGTAGGGAAATTTTGGAGAAATTGTCTTATCTTGTAGGTGCCAGCTATAGTGGAAAATTTAATTGCAATAATCATATAAAGGATTGCTATTTAATGAGGGGTATATGAACACTTACGGTACAAATTGAATCTTAAGACAATTTTGGAGATAGGAACTGTCCCAGGACAGGTTGTCTCTCTGCTCTCCCAGAGCACAGGAACAAAATAGGGTGGAGCCCAGTGTCTTTGTCCTAGTGGAATCTGGCCACACCCCATTCAGGCTCCTGGAACTCCAGAGATAGCCTCTAAGCTTCACCAGCTAACACTTAAATCTCACTACAGATAATCTGCCTTTCCAGTGATGGGATTAAAGGCCTGGGTTACTACTCTCTGACCTTCATGGCTTAACTCTGGGTGACTTTGTCCTCTGACATTCCAGACTATTTTTATTAAATGTACATTATATCACCACAGTATAGAATTAACCCTTTGTAGTAATTATAAAGAACTGTATGTGACTACCTACTTTCCTCAAAAAAAAAAAATCAGTGTGGTGAGTTGAGCATTAATCTCCTAATGTGGTCTGTAAAGCCCCAAATTATTATTCTATCTGGATTTGTAAAGCAATATGTTCAACAGATATTTCTTTAGTCCCTACAGAGCTTGAGGCCAAAGCACAGTTCTTTTGTTTGGAATGAGCTTATATTTCAATAAGAAAAATTAGGTACATGTGTAACTATATGCTGTGGTGAAGCAAGATACCCACCATTGAGTGCTGGAGAGATAGCTCGGGGTTAGGGGCATCCTGCAGCTAGTAGTTCAGTTGCTCGCACCCATCCAGCAGTTCAAAAACCACCTATAACTCCAACTCCAAGAGAATCTGAAGCCTCTGGCCACTGAACACACTCCACTTAGTGTGAGTACACACATGCACACTTAAGTGCACATACACATGATTAAAAACAATAAAATAATATGCAGTTGAAAGACAATCTCATAAATGTTTGGAGTAAAATATACTATTTTATTAATCTAGGGGAGATCCTGTATATATCACTTCATTAGGTTCTTAGGACAACATTGTGGAGAACTGGGCCATAGGAGTTAATGTTCTGATAGATGAGACTGGCAAAGCTCCCTTTCTAACGTGAGGGAGACACACTTGTAACTGTCACGGTGTGGATGATGCTCTAACTAGACCTTTATGTGCATTCTCTTGAAAGAGCTTTGTGACATCAGCACAATTGTCTCCATGTTTCCGTGGAAGAAACTGAAGACTGAGGGAGTTTATTCTCTTGCCAATAATAACATGGCTTGTAACTGATACAGCCAGGATTTGAGCAGTTTTCTATCTCTAAGGCCAAACTCTTTTATGTTAGGCTGAATAATGCTGCATCAAAACCCAAGCAAGGTAGTGTCACATCATGGATAATCTTTAACTGTCAAACAGATACTTAGAACTTTATAATTGTTCTCAAGAATTCTGTAGGTTTCCAACAAGAATACTAACTTACAAAAGTCAGTCTGGCCATAGTATCCAAAATAGATGGAAAGTTCCTGATTCCTTCTTAGTGTTGTATGATTTGGACACTATTTGGGTTAGCAGAAGTAAAAATGGAAAGATAGGATTTGATAGATGTTTTGAAGGAAGAGCTTAGGCATTAATCGGATCTAGAGTCTAAGTTAAAAAAAAAAATCAGAAATTGTTATCATGTTTTCAGGCTACAAAGAAAATGGTATAGCAATACTAAAAATAATGATGGGAATCCATCCATTTAACAGCAACAGCAGAAGATGGTTGATAAGAAGAAAGAGTATAAGTCATTGTTCAAATACTTGAAGAAAAAAGTCAAGACTAAGTTATAAATCTGAGAATCTTCCTTGTTAATATTGCAATGAAAATGATAAGGCTGTGTAATATTTTCCAAGAAAGCTGTGAAAAAGGGTCAGGAGCCAACTCAGGGGGAACTTTGCTTGCTGGTTATAAAAGAAGAATGCATAGTAGCTGAAATGATTGCCTTCTACAAATGCCATTGGGGGTAGGATCATATGGAGAGATGAAATTGATGAGCATCCACTAAGAGCTACAGAGAAGCCAGAGTGAGATCTGAGAGGAGGTGGGGGGACCCCCGCTTTCTCCTGATGAGAAGACCACAGCTAAGTCTGAAGAGTGCAGCTCTAAACAGTGTGGGAAATGGAAGGTAGGTTACAAAGTGCAGGGGAAGATGAACAGACCTTTCTAAGACCTTGAAGAGGCTATTTTTCCTCCTGGTGTTTCTGGGTAAGGCCTGTGGCTTAGCTGGTTTCCCACTTTGGGTGACAGTGTTTTTCTGTCTGCATCCCTATACAGTTGTTCTGCAATGTGTTTTTTAACTCATAATTTTATAAACACATAAAAATGTACATGCTTATGTACTATGTGATAATCCAATAATGCATAAAATCTGGATATTAAGTACTTTTATCTCATCATTTTTGTGTGTGTGGAGCCTTCAAAGTCTGTTTTCTAGATCTTCATGAAATATATGTTATTATAAATTGTCATGCACTGTGCTGGAAGACCCAGAGCAGAATTTCTCTGTAATAGTACTTTTGTGTATAGCCTCCATCCACATAACTTCTCTAACCTCTAGAAATCACTCTAGTCTCTTTTGAAACTGCTATATTTATGATTTTAGCTTCTGTGCTTAAGTGAGAATATATACTTTTTCCCGTCTTCCAGTTCTGTCCATGTTAAGCTATCCTTGCCTGTGATGTGTACCATATTTTGTTACCTAGTCATCACTTGGTGAGTGCCCAAACTGAGCCCCTTTCCTGGTGGTTGCTGGTAGAGCCATGATAAACAAGGAGGAGCAGGTTTCTCTCATCCATGCTGACACCACCATTGTATATGCAGAAAAATAACTGGATGGTGAATTTGATCTATTTTTGGGATTTGTGGAATATCCATATGTGCATCCTGTAATTGCCATACAAATTTACATTCCAACCAACAAGAGTTTTTGAGATTTTCTTCATCCTTGCTGTATTTATTATTATTTATTTTTTATTTTTTGGAAATATAACTGGGGAGATGATATGTCATTGTGGTTTTTATTGCACTTAACTATGGAAACAACATTTTTAGCATGCTTATTAGACACTTGTATATCAAGAAATGCTCATGTAGATAATTTGTTCATGTGCAGAGATTATTTTTGTTGTGAGGTTTTCAAATCTCTGTTATATTCTATTACTAATTTGTCTGAGGAACAGTCTATAAAAATTTTTATACTGAGGGAAAAGTTGTATCCATTTAAGAATTATTTTTATTTTCTATGTATGGGTGTTTTGCCTTCATTTATATAAGTACACTGCATGAGTGCCTAGTGCTTGCAGAAGTCAGAAGAAGGCATTGAATCCCCCGAGTCTGGGGTTATAGACAGCTGTGAGCTGCCATATGGATACGAAGAACTGACCGTGGTCCTCTGCAAGAGCAGCCAGTGCTGTTAACCACTGAGCCATCTTTCCAGTCCTCCCATTTTCCTTTATAAGTCATTTAGCTTTATTTGTGAGCGCCCGGTATGTGACATTTGATATGACAGTTTTATCATGCCCTCATAAGAAATAGCTCAGTATAACAGGTAACACATCATGAAGTTCCTTGGTACAATTCTTTTACAGGATCATGAAATGTTTAGTGCTTTATGGAGGTTAAAGTGTTCTTTAAAAAAAATAAACAAGCTTGCACTTTGAGTGCCAGTCTATGTTGAATTTCTCCTTCCACAATAAAATAAATTTAGGTTAAAAAAAATTACCCACAAAACTCCTAGTTATGCTCTCGGTAAAGATCGCATGGCTGTAGGTGTAAGCCATGAACTTCCCACTGCCATTTCTTGCCAGCTTCAAGAAGAGAAGTGGTAGAATTTCTCCTCACCCATGCTGATGGTGTGAGAGGTTAGCATTACTTTTAAAGCATCTTCAGCTGGGAACGGGGAATGCAGGGAAAGGGGTAGAAATGTGGTAAATATTTGTGAGAAACACACGCTTACTACTTATTCTGCCTAATGCCTTAATGTTTGCTTCCTAAGGGTCCCCCTGGTCCCATGGGTATCCCAGGTCCATCAGGCAAGAGAGGCCCACGGGTGAGTAAATGGACTTCAATTTATGTTGTCAGAAGTGTAACATTCTAGGTCTTTGGCTGTTTCCAGGTGAGGGGCAGTATTACATCCTCTAGAAACGTGTCTTCACACTTAGCTCTTCCATAGCAGCCTTGTTTGTATGCACGTGGGCCGCTAAAGAACTCCCCATGAAAATGTCCAGGAAACAGGATCAGCTTCAGAGACTTGTGGCTCTTTGGTTGACTCCTAACCTTATTCTTAGAAAACAATGCCAATGTTCTAAGATAAAGTTTGAAGGGGGTCAGGCTACTTTAAAACTCTATTCCCTCTTTACTCCAAGGCTGTTATTTTCCAACAGGATGACCTTCACATTCTGAATCTCAAACTACACTCAAGACACATGGGTTTCTCTCTCTGAGGTCCATCTCTCTTATTTGCTCAACCTGCTGTCCCCTAAGAGTGAATAAGACTTCTTGAGACTAGTTATTTGGGTTGCGTTTCTAATTTCATCTCCTTTAATCAATTCTCTAACTTAATTCTCTCTCCCTAAATTTGGTCCTATTTAGTCACAATCAACAATAACTCATATTTCTTTGAAAAATTCGAAACTTGAATTGATACATTTTTCCTAAAGCCATAGTGTTGGCTCTTGGTAGCACTACTGAGTTTTGTGAAATAGGGTTAACCTGTGAAACCTACAGACAGCAACAATTCATTCATTAATCTTCCTAGGTCTTCCTCCCCCCCCCTTTTTTCCCTTAAGGTTATCAATGTCAGGGATTGTAATCTCTCCCTAATTTTATTCTACAGATGAATTTTCAGTGTCAATTTTGTTGAGTTCCCCAGGACAATTTTTCCTGAAGAGACAAGTAATTCCTGAATCTGTATTATATGTTAAGGTGTATGCCAAGAGAATGTAGTCACCTACAGACCTGAAGGCTTTCAAAAGAATGTGTCTCAGTTTCTGTGCTCACTGGTTATGTGAGCTTAATTTTTCTCATTTGTGAATGAGAATACAATAGCTATTTTGCAGGGTTACGAGTTAGTAATGAGAATTGCCAAGTATGATCATAGTTCAAGGCACAGACTAGGTTCTCAGTGAATAGAATCAATTTTTAAATTCAGGTGATAATAATTTATCAGCAAAGTACAATATAGAATACTAGACTGGTAAAATAAAGACTAGTAATATCAAGTCTCTTTTCAAAGATATTTTAATCCTGAAACTAGATGCATTCGAAACAGCAACATGATACTTATGTAACATACTAGAACAGCACGTGATGCCTGGAGGGAACATACAACTCTCACTTGCAGTAGTTTCAAGATAAGCTGTCAGGAGAGAGCTGTTACTTTATGATGAGTCCAAGGTTTAAAGGGGAGGTATAGCAAAACTGAGATGTGAGGAGGCACTTGAACAGATATGGCAAAGTTAATGAAGTGAGAATTTAAGGAAGTCATTATATCACATGCAAATCTTGACTTTATAAATGCATGCACAGGAGGAAGAGTACAGAAACCAAAGGCTCACACATTGTTGGGCTTCCGACTCCTCACAGCTTAGATGGAGCAATAAAGCTCTGTGCTCTGGACAGAGGTGGTGGATAATGTCACACCTTGAGGAAACATTTGATGTAAAAGGTGGCCCACACCATTCTGCTCTCTGAATAACAGCTATTCTTTGCAATACTAGAATATTAGAGATGACAAAGGAATAACTTTGAAAATACAGTTATTGTATTTTTAGCATTTGTTTTAATGAGACTATATTATATTAATAGTTTATTAATTCATAACATTATATGAATGTCAAAAGAAACCCTATGTTCCTAGAATAATGATATATTTTCTTTATTTGCAGGGTATTCCGGGACCACATGGAAATCCTGGACTACCTGGATTGCCAGGTCCAAAGGTGAGAAATTCCTAATGAGAATCATGCCATTTTCTTGACATCCTTTTAAAGAAAATTCTTGGCTTTTCAAGCTAGACTTGGGACATAGAAAGTCTCTGAAAATCTTTGGTCATCATTCTTTAACAAGATTGTCTGAGAAGGTGGTTCTGAGCAGCATTAAAAAAGCAAGCCAAGGGATCCTCAAGGGCAAGACAGTGGGCAGCATCCTGCTATGGCCTCTGCTTTAGCTACTGTCTCCAGGCACCTGTCCTATTTGAATTCCTGCCTTGGCTTCCATCCTGGGACATGTAAGCCAAATAAACTCTTTCTTCCCCTACTTACTTTTGGTCAATATTTTATCACAGCAATAGAAAGCAAACCAACCACCCTATCTAGATTTTATTGCCCCCTTTATATGCCACTTAATGTAAAGGTGTTGAGTTTTATTTTGTTTTGTTGCGATAAAGGTCCTACTGTGTCAACAAGGCTAGCGTTGAACTCCTGGACTAGAAAGATCTTCTTACCTCAACATCCCAAACATAGGAGGGGGATGCCTGCACCTTTCTTTATGTCCAGATTATAATTTTTATCATTACTATTGCTATATGATGAGTTGGGACCTTAAATTGGATACTATATAGGTAATTTCTTAGATTAATAATTTTATGACTAGTGATGTACAACTGTTGCATCATTCTTAGAAGTTCTGATAGCTCTGAACAGACAACATACAAAACAAGCTTTTCTCTCAAAAGTTTCTTTGATAAAGGGCACAGGATTCTTAGCTGTGTTTCTAATATGCTTCTAAATTTATAGTTGATTACAAGAAATGACTAAGCATCAGGTGGGGCTCCTCCCTGGTCATTTAATAATATTATTATTTAATGTTCATTTTTTTTAAACTTCAGCTGTACTTAGGATGTTGTAGAGATTGCAGCTTTTACAAACAAGACTGAACAAATATATATACACTAAAAAGAAAGCAACCCATGTCTAGCTCAAAGGGTTTTCTCTATTTTTATATTTTTCAACAACTTTCCACATGAATTTAATAGGTTCTGATTATTTCCATGCCCAGTGCCCTCTGTCATCTTCTCTGCCCTGCTGACAGTCACCCTCCTAATTCACATCTTCTCTTTGTAGCCCACTGAGGTTAACTAGAATTCCTTGAACACATGAATGTGAGGCTGTTTATGGGTGCCAAAGGAACTTATCAATGTTTACATCTTGAAGAAATGAAGGAAACCATTAACTGCCACTAGCTCCTCAGGAGAGGCCCCTGCTCCATTCATAATAAAATGCTGATGGGTTCAGTCTTGGTCTTGTGGTGAATTCTTGAAAACAAAATAACGTTTTGTAAAAAAAAAAAATTATATACTGTGTATAGAATCTGTGGACATACTACTGAACCCAGTAGCACACACCACATACCTCATGCTTCACAAAATCTTTCTTGACTGTCGTATCTAGGGTTCCAAAGGAGATCCCGGGTTGTCACCTGGCCAAGCTGCTTCTGGAGAAAAGGTAATTATTTTTCAGTGAAATAAAAATATTTTTATTTATTTTTAATATTTACAAGTAAGAGTTTCTGGGGTCTGGTAAGATGGCATATCAGGTAAACTACTGGCTGCATATGCATGAGGACCTGAGTTTGGATCCCTCGAAACCACATTTTAAAAATTAATCTGGTGTACGCTGCTGGCATCTGTAACATCAGTGGTGGGAGCTTGCCCCCAGTTCCAGATTTAGTTAGGGACCCTGCCTCAAAAGGTACGTAAGCAGTTATAGAAGGAAAGCCATCATTAACTCTGGCTTCATCTGTGCATATGTGAATTACACACACACACATGCACACACACACACACATGCACACACACACATGCACACACTGTACACATACACACAAGTATTATTTTTTCTTTCTTTAAGATATATATTTGGTTGTATAGTCAGAGAAAACAGCCAAAAACTGTTGAATTTTAATGAGCAAAGAAATATTTGAAGAATTAAGTAAATTATGTTCCATCGGCCTCTCTTGCTGATTAGCCTTCCCATTAATTTTATCAAGTGTCTGCTGTAGCCTGACATTGTGTCAGACAGGGTGAGCGGGCTAAAATGTTGGAGCAGAACGTGATTTTTGTTTGTGTTTTTTCCTGTGAGACAAAGCCTCATGTAAATCAGGCTGGCCTCAAACTTCCTGTGCATCTTAAAATAACACCGATCCCTATCTTCTGCTCCCCAAGTGCTGGGATTATAGGAAGTTTCCCCACCATATCTGGCCCAGGCCTTGTTCTTAACTCCAAAGGTCAATATATATGTACATATAACACCTAAATACAAAGTCATATGTTTTAGGAATGTTCAGGATCCTTTATATCAGTGATGCTCAGCCTTCCTAAGGCTACAATCCTTAATATAGTTCCTCATGTTGTGATGATCAACCCCAACCATTAAGTTATTTTTATTGCTGCTTCATAACTGTGATTTTGTTACTGCTATAAATTGTAATGTAGGCATCTGTGTTTTCTGATGGTCTTAGACAACCCCTGTGAAAGGGCCACCCCTGTGAAAGGGCCACTCAATCCCAAAAGTGCCATGACCCACAGATTGAGAACCAATGCTTTACCTGATAAAAATGCTGAGTGCAAAAGGCTATGTAGTATTGTTTCTAGCCCAGAATTTCCATTCTTGTCTCATGGCCTGGACTTTCTGGCCTAGCCTAGTGGCCCAGACTTTCAAACCCACAGTCTCATAGCCGCCACAGGCACTTGTATTAATTGTACACTGATTGACCTAGGGCCCAGGCATATAACTTGCTAGCTCTTGCTCTTAAACTAATCCATGACTCTACTCTTGCTTAGCAGTGAGGCTTGGTACCTTTTCTCAGAGCAGCATTTCAGCTCCTTTCCTCTGCATCTCCTGGCATCTCGGCATGGTGTCTCCATAGCTTCTCTGTGGCATTTTCTGTTGTTCTTCTTATTCCCAGAGTTTTCTTAGACTGGTAGCCCCGCCCATACTTTCTGTCTGCCTTCAGCCAATCAGCATTTTTATTAAACAAGTAAGCAGGACAATTGTTCACAATGTTACATAACTCTACTACAGGGCTATGAGGGGAGAGGCAGTTTTTATGCCATATATTCTAGCTGTAAAGACCAGAACACATAGACTTTAGGCCAATTACTCAAAAATAATAGCTGGCAGAATTAATGCCAGAACTAAACTTTCCAATTTCTAATCCAGAATGCCTTTTATACCATCCTCATACTCTGAAAAATGTAGGTAAAAACTGATGATTTAAATCAAAGATAGTAACAAACCCCTAATTTGGAGGATGATGCTGATTTTGAGTACAAATAAGTAAAAATGGAGTTTTTATTTCATTTTGCTTTGCTATTGTGGAATTGATGTTCTTTACTAATTATTTTTTATTTTTTATTACTTTAACTATTTCTCTTTAAAAAGCCATGCCACTATTAATCTATGTTTCCCCACAATCTATGTTTGTAGGTGGACTTCCTATGCCATCTACCAGTTCCCAAATAACTGACAGAAAGACTTACTATTGACTATAAATGCTCTGCCAATAGCTCAGGCTTGTTACTAGCCAATGCTTACAACTTAAATTAACCCACTTATATTAATGTACATTCTGCCACATGGCCATACCTCCTTTTTATTTTGCACTTCCTGTTTCCTTTGGTATCTGCTGGCGATTCGTTTGACTCTGCCCCAAAAATTCTACCTAGCCATTGGTCAATAAGCTTTTTATTAACAATGAGAGCAAATATATATTTACAGTATACAGAGATTGCTTCACAGTATCTTATCCTCTGTTCCATGGGAGAAACAAAGGGCAAACAAAATCCTGTATTGTTTGTGGACCTCTCTCACCACCTACTACAGACATGTCCCACACTTGGGCACTTGGAGTTCTGTTTAGTGACACTTGGTTTCAAGAAGAGTAGCATTCTTTAGCCATGCTGGGTATCTTTCTTTAATCTCTTCACCATTTTAAATTTGGGTCACAAGAAAGCTTTTTTTGTTTTTGTACACTATTTTGGTTAACCTCCTTCATCACCCCCTTGCTTTTCATGTGTATTTTCTTGGGTTTTGTTTGTTTGTTTGTTTGTTTGTTTGTTTGTTTGTTTGAGATGAGACCTATGTAACTTTAGCTTACCTGGAGTGCATAATCTCGGGCCTCTGGAAACTGAGGCTGGGGAATACAGATGAGTGCCATCGTTTTGCTGTGAGTGGAGTTTATCAGAAGACATTTTGACAGCTCTTGATAAATACAACACAAGTATAAAACAGCTTTCTTTCCTGTTACAGAATCACAACTTAAAAATCCCCAGACAATTCCAGTGATTGTTGGCTTGAAACTGGCTAATTGGCTTACAGAAACTTTTATAAAGTTAAAGTCTCATCAGAAATCCTCAAAAGAATTTAAACGTTTAGTAGTTTTCCTCCTGTTATAGAACTGAGTTCAGACACCCTAAAAAACACAGAAAGAGAATCAAAGTTATTTCCAGAAAGACTATATCTTCATTGTCCTGGTCATCAAATGAGGAAAAATACCAGGAAATCTGAAAAATACAAATGCCATCTTTTAAAATGACTAAATATAGCATGTTTACCCTCTTATTAAATGTTGTAATTAGAGGTCAACTCTGTTTGATGACTTCAAAATAGAGGCTCCCGATCAAATATAAGCATTCATATCAAATGCTTAGTTTTATCTTTCCCTGTGATTTTTTTTTTGTATAAAATATAGGGTGACTCAGTATGGAAACTTAAATAATGTTTCTTCTTGAAGTGTTTTCACTTTTGACTTATTTACATACTAACTGTGGATAATACTGTATATAAGAAATGTAGTTAGATGTAAAATTTACTATCACTCTGGCATTGAGCTTTGAGTGAAACCCATTGTTTAAAAATGACAGATGCATTTTCCTGCCTCTTATCCTTCTCTGTGCAAGGTCTGACCAACCTTTAAGCAGGATAGGTTAGTGCTATACACTGAACTGTGTCTACAGTATTTTCCTTTGCGTGTGTGCGTGTGTGCGTGTGTGTGTGTGTGTGTGTGTGTGTGTGTGTGTGTGTGTGTGTGTGTGTGTAAGGAGCATTCACATGCCACGGCATATGTGTAGAATTTAGACAACCTTGACCGTCCGGTTTTGCCTTCCACTGTGTTGGAGACAGACTCTCTTTGTTATAACTGAGGGTAGCTGAGCCGGAGGCTGTCAGGGATTCTCCTACATCTGCTCCCGTACTGCTAGAAGAGCGCTGAGCTTTCAGAGAGACTTGCCATACTCAACTTTGGCTTCATTTGGGCTCTGGAGATTTTCATCAGCGAGATACTCATGCATGTGCAGCAAGCATTTTAACTACTGAGCATTGTCCGAGGCCTCTTCCTTTCCAATTTTATTTTTATGAGTAGTATTTCATTAAATTGTTCAGACTAGCCTTTAACTCTCTGTAGCCCAGGCACACCATAAATTTGTAATTTCTCTACCTAAGTTTCCAGAGCAAGCAGGATTATAGGACTGCCTTACAAACCCTGCTGAAGAGGGGTTAGGGGGATGGATGTATGCTTCTAAAATGATAAAATAAGATATAAAAAAATACATCTAGTCTCTCAGAAACAGTATTTGTATTAAATGTGTTTCTTCCACTTCACACTGCAACAGATTTGTTGTGGGTGATCATATAAGAAAGTAGGGGGGAAAAAACCTGACTGCTGTATCCCTCAGCATAGACCCTCAACAAGTAGAGAAGAGTTTGAGTTTTCCCCTGAGCTGTGGTTGCTGCCCAGGGAACAGTGTCGGGAAGCTGCAGAAGCAGGGGTGTCCTTCATCTGTGCCCTTAAAGTCTTTCTGAGGGACTCACTACACCTCAGGGCTTCACCCAAAAGGGGAACTGCCTAGTGTAGCCATGTAGAATGTTTAGGGAGATTCTTAAGATACTGTATACTGTTAGTGAAACTTAAGGTGGTGGCTCATGCCTTTAATTCCAGCACTTGGGAGGTAGAGGCAGACAGATCTTAGTGAGTTCAAGGCTAGCCTGGTCTGCAAAGTGAGTTCTAGGACAGCCAGGACTGTTACACAGAGAAGCCCTATCTCAAAAAACAAACAAAAATTGGTGAGAGAATTCCTAGAGAATAAAATATGGAAAAAGAAATAAAGATATGTACATAGGAAAATCTCAGGTATTCAGTACTGGAAGAAATTAGGAAGCCCTGGGGTCTGGGGAGAGGTACTGAGAAAAGTTGGAAGGAAGAAAGAATACCGGGAATGTTGAGAAAGAAAGAGGTGGAACTTGGCCAGATTGTCAAGGTCAGTAATATATGCACAAAGTCATGTTGTCTCATATTAAAGCTTTAATTTTCTATTTTCTTTCATGGTATTAAACCTCTGTGTTTTGTTTACAGGGTGACCATGGTGTTTTGGGATTGGTGGGTCCCCCTGGTCTACGAGGTGAAAAGGTAAGAGAAATGTAAGAGTTTTTCTCTGATGTAATTGAATGTCAGATGGGTCTCAGATTGTGTCTGATGATGAACCTGACACTGATGTCTGTTCTTTTTGCTCAGCAGAAGAAAATTAATCAGAAAGTTTAACAAGGATAATCAAGAAACTTAATATCCATTGAATATAAGATCCTGGGAATAGTAAAAGGCTCTTGAGTTTAGTGATGGAGACTAAATTCCCATGTAGGACAAAGTTAACAACTCAGACAGGGTATCAACATTTTGCTTTTTTAAGGTATGTTAACTCAGCATCTTAATTCTGTGGTCTTCTGTCTTCTTATAACATTTACATACAAATGAGAAGCCTATCTATAATACACTGGATTTCTTTTAAGGATTCCCACTTATGAGGAAGTTGACTACCATGATGTGTCTGTAACTATGAGTCTGGGGAGCAGTTTGCTAGTCAGTCTTTGTTGCTGTGACACACACCAGAGAGAAGCAGTTTAAAAGGAAGAAGGATTTAATTTGGCTCACAGTTCACAGATTTCAGTCCTGGGGCAGCTGGCTCTGTTCTCCCTCACTTGTAGTGAGGCAGAGCATCAGGTGGGAGGGCCAAGGTTACTCACCAGATAGTATCCAGGGATCAGAGGCAATGCATAAGACTGGTCCAAGAACCCATTCCATTGACCTACTTCTTCCAGTTAGGTCCTTCATTCTTAAATTTCTAGCACCTTCCTAGATAATGTCACTAGCTGAGACCACACCTACAATACATGGGAGTCATGTGGGGAAGGCACGCCATTTCCATATTTTAGCAAGTTGCATGGACGTGAATATTGACAGCAGCTTTTTCACCCAACCCAGCTACTGTAAGGAGGTGAACTGTACATGGTTAATTAAGATTTGAAAAAGCTCAGAAAAGGTTGAACATTTAAGATGATTCTGTTTTATGTCTGAAAATGATTTCTTCCTGTTCTGGTGGCAGCCATTAGTGAAAGCTGAGTGCAGATTTTTGAAAACTAGGTAATGTTAAGCATGCAAAGGACATAAGTATACAATCTAAACCCAGACTAATTCTCTACTTAGGTGGGCTGAGAAGTTCCCTTTAGACCGTCTGTGTGTATGTATTATATATGACTGGATAATCTATGTCCAAATTGGGTTTGATGTACTTTACTGCTACTCTTGAATGGAAGGGTAGAGGCAGACACTATTTGGTAGAATGTTGAGGTAAATAATGACTTTAAAAAAAAAAGTTGAACTTCTTAAATCTGTTTAATTTTTTTTGGTACCCTTTAATTCACAGAATTTGTTCCTACAAGTAGGACCTGTGATAGAAGGGTCTAGAATGTAGGCTGGTACTAGCAGTGTCTTACACAGTCCTGCCACCTCATTCATTCCTACAGTCTGCCCCCAGAGTGGTAGATGAATTCCTAAGCTCAAGCTAATACAAAGTTTTTCTAAACAAGGAAGCTAAAATGGGCCTGGAGAAGTTAAGGAATAGCTCAGTATAACAGAGTTACAGCAAAGTCAAGATAGAAATCCACAGAAACTAAACCTGTGGGCTTTTAACTATAAACGAGTTCATGATAGTAATAAATAAGGTGCTTAGGTTTTGATTGATATGAATTCATTACATCTTTTTATCAGTTGAACCATTTTATGGGCTACTTTGGTAACACTGCTAATATCAAAAGTAATTGTTGTATTATGTGCAATGTTCTAGTCTGCTATGAAATGTTTAAAACTACCCTGGGTTGCATATAATACTGAATATACCATAATTTAACTGAAGTGTTCATGAGCTAATAATTCAGCCAAAGCCACCAACATTCACCAGTGACCTTAGAGCCAGTCCTGGCCTGTGCAACACAAATGACTGTGTTCTTGATAACTGTTCACGGTATTTCCTATGCACTAATTTATTAATTAGGTCAATACTTGCTAGAGTGCCAGTTTGCCATATTTCTAACTGTCTCCAGCCTGTATGGAAAGGAGTGTGGTGCTGATTTTCACAAGAGTTTTGGGCAACAGAAGGCATGGTTCACTATTTTCTTTCTCTGGAAAGCATATGAAAATATTAAAATTCTCCTAGTATAAACCAAACTTAAACTCAAGTGATATTAAAAAAACAGAATGACCGCAAGGAAACTCACAGAAACTGTGAGATAAATGAAGATTAATGTAGAAAGTTTTGACAACTCTAAGTACTATTGAGATAGAAATAGCAATGCGAGGCAACTGAAATATTTTTACTCATGTTAATTCATTTTTTTCTCCCTTCAGCTTTACTTACCTCTATTTTAAAAATAGTACCAACATCTCTATCCAACAGTGTTTGTCCCCTCCATTGACCCTTGTATTTCAGTGCTTCTACTTAGCCATCTGCTTGTAACTCTTATTTTCCTAGGAGCTAAAGTACATTTTCAATTCCCATTTACTAATGTTTTGCCGAAACAGCAGATAAATTGAATCCAGAATGCATGCTGAGTTGGATAGAAGACAAAGGTTGTGAGTCCAAGCTTGGATTCAAGATAGCTTTTTAAATTGCTTTATAAATAGCCCATCAGTTGCTATATTAAAATTGGAAGCTGGCTATTTTGCCTTGTGAGAACATCAGCATTGTGAGAAAATGAAAATGTTTTCCTAGGTTCAAGAGGATGAGGGATGCAAGCAGTTAATTGTGAAATATGCAAGCATTTAAAACACTCTTTTATGATGCATGGAGGTTTTGACTATCAAAAAGCATTACTGTGTTATAAATAATAGTTATAAACAACATGCTCCTGTTTGATTTGACTGGAATTGCTTCAGTTATTTGAAAAGGTCCTAACAGAAGATAGACACCCAGTAAAAGCCCGTACAGAGCAGGAAAGGAAGGAAGGACCGCTTCCATGGAGTCCACTGTGATTTTCCAGTCCCTCAAAGGCTGTATAAAGGCAAGGGCAGCACTGAGGGGCTGTAGCCATGCTGAATTTCAGTGGGAAAACTAACAAAAAGAATCTAGCTTGGAAAACGTCAGGGCCTGAGGAGACAGTGTGAAGATTTCCATCGCTCCATTGCCAACTCTATACATCATTTCTTACTGACCCATCCTTCCTATAAAAGTCTGAGGAGTTATTTCACCTTGGCTGGAATCCCAGCCCATTGTGGTATGAATATCTAAATCCAAAGCTACTACTTACAAGCTGTGTCACCACCCCTGTCTCCATGTCTGCACTCTGCTCTTCTAGCAAACAGAGAAATGGAAAGCAGGGCCACACAATTCTGAACTCCCCGGAATGGAAGCTAGGGGTGAACAAACCCTTGGCAGTTGGGTGGGGGGCTTTGAAAACTATATTTCTTTCATTCTGACTTAGGTTGCTGACATTTCAACATTGGCAACAATTTTATTTGGCTTAAGGTATTTCAGCTTCCACAATTATATGAGGATATATTCTATATTCTCAGAATTAGCTGCCATTTGTCACTGGGCATTGCTCTGGTGGGTTTAGTACAGTTTTTCCATTCAAAGTCCTGTTATGTGGACAAGTTATTGTTCAAGAAAGTATTAGAATTAACATCTTGGACTGGCCATGTGGCTCAGTGGGCAAAGGTGCTATCCAGTAAGCCTGACGACCTGAGTTCTCTCCCTGGGTTTTGTCCTCCAATCTCCATACACAGGCTGTGGGACATGAGTGCATGCACATGTACACATGCAAATAGATAAATTTGATACAGATAAATAAATTTAAAATTAAAATCTCTATGTAAAACATGGATCCTAAGCCCTGTTTATGATTGGAATTTCTGCTATGAAAATGTTATATTATAACAAATTTAAGATGATTCTTTATTATAATATTTGAAATCGAGATATTAAAATTTCTCATTGACCAAATTCCTTAAGAATGCTATTATTTGGTTCTTATATTTATTTTAAAAATTGTATGTTGTTGGTTTTGATCTTCTGATATTTACTCAAGTCAAATAAAATACTCAAAATCAGAATCCTATTTCACTCAAGTGATCTTCTATAGGTCTTTCATCACTTGAATTGCTCCATCAATGGACACCCACCTAGGCACTGAGACTGAATGCATGGAAAGGGAGCCTAAATTAAGTTTAATTGCCTTTATCCACCCCACCTTCTTCCATTCTGCTTACCCCAGTGTCCTCATTCCAATATCTGGGTGAACAACCTAAAGGATTATTTATTAATTATTGACTTATTAATTATTTATCTTTACTCACTGCTTCACATTCTTCCTTCTATAGTCCTTGTTCCCACTGAGTGTTGGCCCAAAGATGAGGCAGACACTGTGGTAGAGAGTGTATAGGGATTCCTCACTTCATGTGGTAAAGAAACAGAGACTAGAAGAGATTGGGGGCCTCACATATCTGAAAGACACAGCTGCTTCCTCCACTAGGCCTATGCCCTACTCAGGAGTGCCCCAAATAGTGCCATGAAGTGAGGACTCCAGCCTGAGGGCTGTGGGGACCTTCCATAAACAAACTATCTTTGTTGATGATGGAGTTAGGAACCAACCTTGGGAGGAGGTGGTTGGGTTTACTTTCAGGTACATCAGTCTTGAATTAGTCCTGTGTCTTCAAGCCTACAGTAAGTCTCAGATCTGCTTTTCATCTATATACCAGCTAAGTTTTTACAAAAGCAACAAAGTCCTTTTTGATGGATTCTTGTGCGCACAGAATTCTAGCAACTGCAATTTAGCAATTACCCAATTCAATGCTATCATTTTACATAGGATGACGCTGGGGCTCGTGATATGACTAGTCAGTGAAAAGATTAGAGCCAGAACCCAATGTGCTTGCTCTGCTCATGTTAGTAACCCTGAAAACAGATGCAGAAAACATCTTGTTTCACTTAGATGTTTTTGATTGCAAAGGACAGTTCCATAGGCCATCACGAGGTCAGAGTTTCAATCCCCTCTGCAGCATTCAGGGAAATGGGGGTCACACAGGATCTAAAAATAGGTCCTGTAATATGATGACCTTGTAGTGACAGTCTGATGCCAAGCAGTTCTGAAGCTCTGAATAGCTTAGGGGAACATATAATGTATAATGTACATTCCTGTTCTCTCTCTCTCTCTCTCTCTCTCTCTCTCTCTCTCTCTCTCTCTCTCTCTCTCTCTCTCTCTCGTCTTCCCCTTTCCACCAATCTACCTTTTTAAGTTGCATTTCTTCTCTTCTGAAAACTTCCCCTAATGGCACCTTATAGCTCCTAGGGAGTACCTGAATATCTCAGCATTCTTGTCTTATATTTATAGAAAAAAGAATAACTGAAGCAGCTAACCTTTATTTAGTGATCTCATGGGCTAATGACTAGGCTTGGTATTGTCCTAGTTTGGGTCAAATGCCAACTCTGATGACTGAGGCCAAATGGGAATGGATTCATGAAGAATAAACCAGGCTGGGTGACACTGATATTCTCTCAAGCTCTCTGACTGAAGAATCCCTGAATGAGTGTGGGGGTGAGGTGGAGAGAGCATGTGTGCAGAAGATACTGTCATTAGCATACCATTTACTGTTACACAAGGCCTCTGAGAAAGTAGTCTACAAGAAGCAATGGAGATAGACCCAAGTCACAGGAGTCAGAATAAGTGAATGAGCACACTTACTCAGAAGGAAGGTGTTGGGGAACCTCTAATTTCTGTGCCCCAATTCCCATCTCCCAGGCTCTCTGTGGGTGTTCTGCCTCACCTCAGAGAACAACCACCATGTCTGAGTTCTAACTCCTACTCTACAGGAGGGATCAACTTGACCTTGTCGAATCCTGCGTAAACGTTTGGACAACTGAACACAATGCCTCATATTATTTAATTAGATTAATCTTTAGCTAAAATTTCAAAGCTTAAAATAAAGGCAGGTAAAAATGCAACACATATTAGATGCTAGGTTCTAATAAACACACTGCTATTAACATCAGGACTTGGGAAGTGTTCTTTATGTTCATCAGATTGGACACAGTGATGGCAGTGAGGTAAGATGCATCGGAGTGTAAGACAAAGACAAATAGGTAACTAGAGAGAAGAGTTTTCATTTCTTGATTTGTTTATACAACCTATGTGGTTTGCCATACTGTTGGCCATGTTGTTTAACTTGGTTCTGTTTCCCAATCTGTAAAAGGTGGAGATAATATATTATAAAATTGAGTAACAACCAACTGAGATTTTGGGAAGCAGTGGCTTTAGTGTATAATTGTTGAAGATCCTTTCTGATCTTGTTTTGTCTCATGGCTTCTCCCCAATCCTTTCTCATAGTCTAATCACAAAGAACTGGCTCTCAGAGGGCAATCTTTGCATCTTCCCTCTACTCTTCTATACAGTTCCCATAACAGCAACTCTAGACTCTTGATATTTCTCTGTCTGCTCATGGGTTCCTGTCTTAGTCTGTGCTTACATTGCTCTAATGGTATGTGAAACTGGACACCTTATAGAGAAAAGAGATTATATTGGTTCTCATGTTTCTGGAGACTGGAGAGTCCAAGAGTATGGTACTGGTGTCTGCTTGGCTTCTGGTGAAGGTCACGTGGCTACCATTCATGATGGACAGAAGGAAAAAGATGCACTTATGGAATGGGTAAAACAGGTGTATCACAGCATTGAGGTATACCGCTGCTGGGGTAACTGATCTAGTCCTATGGGACAATTCTTTCCATAATGAAAGGTATCAACTTTCTCATGGACCAGCAGTCCTGTTACTCTGGGAACCCAATTTCCCAAGATCTATGGTATGATCTGATTCATTGTATTAGGTTACTGTAAGTGGTATATATAGATGGGACATGTAGATGCCTTTCAGCTGATTATTTCACAATGGAGTTATATTTTGCTTAAATTACTATGAGGTTCCTTCGGTTGTATACCTAGATTTCAGCTCCTTAGCCTATTTATTTTTTTCAGCCCAATTCTATAAGTACTTAAGAAAAGAAAATTTGAGTGGGGAATATGACTTAGTCAATAACATACTTGTTTCCCAAGCATGAGGACCTGAGTTTAGAAACCTGATACTAGGTAGCCAGGTGTGAGGCTCAGCTCTGGTGAGGCAAAAGCAAGAGGTAAGTTCCTAGAACTTACCAGCCACAAACCTAGCTGAATCAATAAACTCCTGGCTCAGTAAGAGGCCCTGCCTCCAAAAATAAGGTGGAGAGAGCCTGAGAAAGAACCAAACATCAACCTATGGTCTCCCCCCCCCCCCCCACACACACACACTAGCAAATACGCACATGTATCACATGTGTATACACACATGCATGGACACACTAAAAAGAAAGGAAGAGAAAGGAAAATCGCCTGTTTTTATGTGAACCAAAGTCTCTAGAAATGAGTTGTTAATTCACTGATGCTTGATTCTAACTCTGTCAATACGCTCCGGTCTCTTTCTTCCTGTTCTTTCTTCAGACTTCTTTAATTCTGTTGCAAACTTTTTCTAGTGGAAAATAATTGTAGCATGGATCTTAATTGGTCTTAATACTAAAAGCCCAGAGCCAGATATCTGAGTAAATGCTTAAAGATCGGAGAGAGAAAGGAGCCAGCCACTAGAGAGACGTCTTAAGTCTACCAAATTCTCAGACTGAGAAAGACCTAGCTCCTGTCTCCTCCTGCCTTATAATCCTGTCTCTTCCCAGCCGTATCACTTCCTGTCTCAACCTCCCTAGTACTTGGGTTAAATGCCTGTGTGCCTCCCAAGCACTGGATCAAAGGCATGAGATTCCAAGTGTTGGGATTAAAGGTGTGAGCAATCACTGCCTGGCCTCTATGGCTAACTAGTGGCTGACTCTGGCCTTTGATCTTCAGGCAAGCTTTATTTGTTAGAGCATACAGAAAATATCAGCACAAATTATACTATTTTGTAACCTAGAGTGCTAATGAGAGAGGTTAATATTTGTTCTTTGGTTCTCTTACCTGGAAAAGGCTTCTATGGCTGATTTCCCAGATGGCTTTATAGGGCAGTTTGGATGAATCCATAAGCATCCCCTTTCTTTAGTTGGTTCATTCACTTATTCATGAAGTGCAATGGTGATTGGATTAGAGACAGGATTGGATGTCATCCAACTTTTCAGTAATTATAAACAGATCATATCAGAAGGCATACTGTCTCCACATTACTGAGTTAAACACAACTTTGTAGCAGAATCTTGGCTAGATTGGAGCCTGTTATAACAGTTATTTTAAGAATTACTTTTTGATAGAAATTAAACTTTTATTCAAATTTAGTAGAAAATTGAGAGACTATTGAATTGATTAGGGAACTAAAAGTCATGATTAAAAGTTAGTCAGGGGCTAGGTATGTGGCTCAATTTGTTTGTCTAGCAAGTATGAGGCTTTGGGTTCAATGTCCAGTATTAAAAATAGAGCAAGATACAAAAATCTCCCTGTGCTTTAGAACCTATATTTAGTTAGTTGACTAAATTGACTTGTATAAACTGACTTTCCATGTCATATCTTTACTTATTTCCTACAGGGTCTCAAAGGACATCCAGGGCTCCCCGGACCCCGTGGGGAACAAGTGAGTGTTTTCTTGTCCTGTAGGGTGGCAAAGACGGGTGTAAAAGGACACTCTGGAAAAATTATTTTCCCTTGCCTTTTTAATTTTTCCTTAGAGTCATTTTCATTCTATTTAGATGAAAGTTAACACTTTTAAACTGACTATCTATAGATTCCTGGCAAAATTATGAATAAGCAATGTTTTACTGTTTGTCACTTTCTCATTTCCTGTTGTTTTCAGAATAGTGATTTTTAAACTTCTGATTCAAAAGTCCATTTCAGAAATGTGTAACTGCTTCAGACCCTTTACTATAAAATAAGCATATTTGTAAATATTTAACCTTCTGTTTAATTTTAGGCTCCAATCATTTCATGAGATCCTAGTCAGCAATTCAAACTAGAATGGACCATACACTGTTCTTTTCATATGCAGATACACACATTGTTTAAAAGTCAAAATACTTTTATAAATGTTTGGGTTTTGATTGTGTTATTACTTTTCTCTCCCGTAAGAAAATGATGTTGCATCATAAATAAAACATAATTATGGACAGTGGGGGGAGGGCAGGAATTAGAACCTGACTAGGCACTGGATGCCATTACCAATGATTCAGCAAAGCCTCAGGGAATCATGAAGAGAACTCCAGGAAAAAAAAAAAAAAAAAAGTGATGATTCGTCTCTTTGGGAAATACACAAATGACAAAACAAAGCCAGACTTCAATTTGATTCATATTAAGCAGGACAGCATGCTGTATCCAGTCCCTGAGTTGCAACTTTTCAAGATTACTAATTACCACCCATGGCCAGGAAAGTGGTGCGTATATCAGTAGCAGGTGCAGGCTTGGCTTCCCGAAGTGATGAAAGGCATGTGAGCATTTACAGGGGAAAAATATGAGAGGGGTAGTAGGAATTAGCCCCTTGGGAGAAAAAAATCCCTAGAACACTGGTTTGGCAGAAATATGTAGATTCAAATGAAGGAACCCAGTACATCAGACTCTCTGTGACAACTTGGCACTGACGGTACTGACTAGTCCTCTCAATTGCTCAGTTATCCAGTTCTGTTCATTCATGTGTTACTTCCTGAGGGATAAAATTATTCCTAACTGGAGAGTCTGAATTCAGTTTTAAAGACTGGAAAATATGGACCAGAGAAATCAAATTGAAAAGTACTCGCCGTGCAAGCTTAAAAACATGAGTTTGATTTCCAGGATGCACGTGAAAGACACAGAAGGCTCCTTGGGTCTCACTGTCTAGGGAGAGCAGCCTACTTGGCAAAGCTTGGCTCTGAATGAAAGACCCTGTAGCAGAAAATAAGGTAGAGGATTCCTGAGGAATGACACCCAAGGATGACCTTTGGCCTCTGTGTGTACACATTTACACAGAGAGAGAGGCATCCACATGAAATGCGTGTATGTGTCATAAAGCAAAAAAGAAGAGTAAATAAAGGCAGTGACCTAAGAATCAACTAAAATGCTCCTGCATTTCAATTGTGAAAACACTGTATGTGCAAAGGACAAAAATTGATTCGTCTCATTGAGAGTGTGGCTATGACTCTAAGATCCACTTCTGGGAAACTTGTTAGCAAATTGGCCAGCAAGCGTTTGAAAACACAATTATCTCATTCACATGAATTTTAGTCATAAAAGCTGTCTGAGCCTGTATTTTTTGCCAAACTGTATGACAGACTGCAGCCTACTGTAGAATTACTTAATATTTTACATGTGCTAATTAATCAGTTTCTCAATAGCATTGGGTTATTCCTGCTGCCTCTACTTTAAATGATACTTTTATATACTGTTTATTTTCTTCACACAATAATCACATGACCCAGGTGTTATTCTGTTTTGCTAATGAGAAAACAGTATGTAGGAAAGACTTGTAGTGACATCGCTGCAATTCTGAATGGAGTCACGCAACTAGGCACAGGTATTTTGATATCTTCGCATGAGATGTGAGATTGGGGCAGGCTTAGGATGTGGCTGGTCCACAGTATGCTGGAGCCTTATAAAGACTATGAGAGACACTCACTTGCTAGCTTTGTTGAATCTAGTCTGCTATAGCAGGACTGAGCATGACTGGAATTCTCCTGTTGCCTCTATACAGCTGGGGTGTGTTAGAAACCTGTAACACTGCAGATTGACTTCAAAGCAACTGAGCTTAGTTAACCTAATCTAGCTAGGAATGAGAAGGGAAGGTGGTTGGTATTAGTCAGAGAGACAGTGACCTATTAATAAAAACTTTTTTTATATGTGTCTCACTGTTCAAAGCTCTCTTGACTTGGGTCTGTGTGTTTTGGAATCAGATGAGACATTAACTTGTAAATATACTGAAGTGAAGTCACAAACTGGAGGCTCTTCCTGAAGAGTTACCTGCACATCAGACTTAACTGGAGAGCCGCCTTGAATGTCTTGGAATTAGACTCATTGATTTAAATCTTGTGGTCCCATGGACTAGCCATGTGACATGCTACTGGTGGCTTGAATATTTCATCATCTTTTCTCATATCTATTAAAAAAGGAACAATTACATCTACTTTATAGGATTTTTTGAACAGGTTGAACAAGATGATATATATCAGCACTTAGTTCCTAGAGCATGCTCAGTAATCATGTCAGGAGTAAAATATCCTATGTAGTACATATTAATAGGCTAATATTTTATATATAAGTTTTATACATTTTATGTAGATAAGAATTTTTTATTGTATAGTCTCCAGAAAGCTAGAGTTTATTCCTAATTCATTAAAGTCTTCACTGTCATTAGTTCTATGTATCTACATTTCTTCAGATGTAAAATGGAACAAAAAGTGATATCAGTTTAAGAGACTTAAAGTACGTGTAAAGTACTTGCTACTGAGAATAGTCTTAGGAGGAAATAACCATTTGTCGAGGACATGAACAGAAATGAGAACAAAGCCAAGAGATGCATTCTGAAAAAAGGAGAAAAGAATCCCTTCAACTGTGTCCTCAACTCTCTTTCCCTGGGTCTGTTCTTTCTCTTGATTTTCAAATATTGGCAGAGTTCTAAGGTTTCAGTATTTACACTGGAGTCTTTGCTTCTGTGTGCCACAGAAAGTGGCATGGGGTGGGGGGGGGGGGGGAAGTACAGCTTGTTATCTCTATGGCCAGGAAGATGGAAATGAAGTCCATGTCACAAGGTATAGAGAAAGTCCATTGTCACAATGTGATGTTAAAAGAAGGCAGCATGACGCGTGTTCTTCTGGCATTTCTTTTATTTGAGAATTGTTTAAGACACACAAGCTCTGAATGAACAGATGAATGAATGACTAAAATACCAACCAATGTCTGGAGAGAGGTGGCTCGGCAATTAAGAGCACTGGATACTTTTCAGAGGACCAGGGTTTGGCTCTAGCACCCACGTGGTGGCTCACAATCAGTTTTAACTCCAGTTCCAGGATATCATTTGCTCTCTTCCAACCTCCACCGGCATTGTATGAATGTGGTGGTACCGTATACACAGGCAAAACACTCATACACTTAAACAACTAATAAATCAATGCTATCTTCAAAACAGCAATGGAAGTTTATGCAAGAAAATAAGTCAGCTAGTTTTTCAGCCAGTCTGCAATAGATTTCCTTTCTGATGTCCTCTGAATCTCTATCAGTTTTCTTTGAGCAAAATTTGTTTCAAATTTTGAAATTCAATCTTCAAATTGACATACAGTGTGCAAATTGCCAGTGAACTCACTGTGTCTAAATCAGTGTGGCCTGCTATGACAAAATTCCACAGACCCGGTGATTTATTAACAACCAAGATTTATTTTTCCCAATTCTAAAGGCTGAGACTTCAGATAAGTAGGCCAGACTGGATGGACTCTAAAGAGTCGGGAAAGCAAGAAGTTGGTGTGAACAGGGCTACAAGCTCTTTTTTTCACTTATAAATAAATTTTGATGTTACAAAAATTATATTTGTAAAACAAAAGTAGTTGATAACTTGGCGTTATAACTCATAGTAGGAAAATGGTCAGTTCCCTAAAGATGAAAGTAATTTTAATAAAATATTGAGAAGTGATAAAAATTAAATTATGCAAAAATATGTTCTGAGTTAATATAAGACAGGAAGAAAACAATAATACAAAACTTCCATTTATATATAATGAGATTTGCATTAGTATATAGTATGTATAGATAAAAGTACAAATATAAAAAAACAATGTTCACCAAGCCTGTTTTTTAGATATAAGATAAAGTGACACCATGCTTCCACAATTTTCATTTCATATTTGTCCTGCGTCTTAAAATCATTCATATATAATTATACTCATCAACTCTAGGGAAAAAAAAACAGAAGTTGTGCAATCATCATGTTGATGAGAAAACTGTTAAAGAAATAATTATTTTCCAGAAATATCCAAACATCATTATAAAAGTTATGGGAAATTTCAGAAACATAACTGTTGATATTAGTGCTAAGTACTTACCCTTTGTGTTATGGTTCTAAGTGATACTATAAAAATCAACTTTTTCTCTGTGAATTGAAATATAGGTACAATTTAGCACCATTTTAAAAAAAAAGGAAGTCTTTTTTAACTAGAGTGGACCTAAAATATTGTTTAGGAAAACAGTAATAGAAAAATAGAGGCACTCCAGATGGGAATAGTAACATAAACTATTCCACAACTGTCTTATTGACTGTGTTCGTTGCCTTATAGATGCCTCTCAGTCAGGAGATCTCATCTATTAATTACTGCTCTCAGTGTCTGTGCTACTGGTGTTACATTTAGAAAGTGCTCACCTGTGCCAATGTGTTCAAGGCTATTCCCACTTTCCTTTTTATCAAGTTCAGTGTAACTGGGTTTATGTTGAGGTCTTTGATCCACTTGGACTTGAGTTTTGTGCAGGGTGATAGATAGGGATCTATTTGCATTCTTCTGCACACCACTATCCAATTATGACAGCACCATTTGTTGAAGATGGCTTCTTTTTTTCCATTGTATAGTTTTGGCTTTTGTCAAAAACCAGGTGATCATAGATGTGTGGCTTGGTGTTGGGGTCTTCAATACAATCCAACTGATCCACATGTCAGTTTTTATGCCAATACCAAGTTGTTTTTATTACTGTAGCTCTAAAGTGCATCTTGAAGTCAGGGATGGTGATGCCTCCAGAAGTTCTTTCATTGAACAGGATTGTATTGGTGATCCAGGATATTTTTTGTTTATCCATATAAAGTTGAGCATTGTTCTTTTGAGGTCTGTGAAGAATTACGTTGGAATTTTGATGGGAATTGCATTGAATCTGTAGATTACTTTTGGTAAAATTGCCATTTTTATTATGTTGATACAGTCTACCCAAGAGCATAAAGATCTTTCCATTTTCTGATATCTTCTTAAATTTCTTCAATGACTTATTGCTTTTTTTCATGCAGGTCTTTCATTTTTTGGTTAGACTTACTCTAAGACATTTGATGTTATTTACAGTTATTATAAGTGGTGATGTTTCTCTGATTTCTTTTTATGCTTTTTTCATTTGTGTATAGGAGGGCTATTTTATTATTATTATTATTATTATTATTATTATTATTATTATTATTATTAGTTAATCTTGTATTCTGCATCATTACTGAAGGTGTTTATCAGCTGCAAGAGCTCCCTGGTGGAATTTGGGGGTCACTTACGTATGTGATCATATCATCTGCAAATAGTAAAGGTTTGACTTCTTCCTTTCCAATTTGCATCCCCTTGGTCTCCTTTTGTTGTGCTATTGTATTGCGCCAGCTAGAACTTTGAGAACTGTATCAAGCAGGTATGGAGACTGGAATGTTCAGGTCTTGCTGCTGGAGAGCTGCTAGGTTCTGGTGGTGCCGTATTGTTCTCTGTGTTGTTGAATGTATTTTTGCACTGGTATCTACCCATCTCTTCCTCGCAGTGGTGCTAGCGCTGCCTATGTTTCAGGGAGCTCATCTTGGTCCAATAAGGTGCTCTTGGTGTCATTGGAGCTCTTTGCAAAATTGGAGCCAGTGCAGTCTGTGTCTCAGGGAGCCCTTGAGGTCTCCAGGGGATGGAGTGGGGGCTTATAGGCTAGAGAGCTTGATGAGGGCGCAGGGTTACAAGTGGGAGTCTTGCTTGTTTGTCTGCAGCTGTGGCTGCAGTGTGGTTGGGAGTAGAAATTGTCCCTGGTTGCCCAGGTCTGGAGTCTAGGCTGACTGGAAGGCTGGAAAGAGGGTAACTCAGCTTTTGTGGCTGAGCTCTCCAGAATCTGTATCTCCGGGCTACAAGCTCTTGATCTCTTTGTATAAGAGCTTCAGTACCATTCATGAGATCTCCACCCATTTGACATAGCTACGTCCCAAAGTCCCTCCTCATTAACCACTTGGCCCTGGTGTTGGGCTTCAGATTTTAACATGTGAAATTGAAGAAGAAAATGAACATTTAGAATTTGAGGCAGACCCATGGCATTATAAAGGCTTTGTCAATCGAGATCTATTTATTCTATCAGACTCTCCATAGTGTTATATCCACTTTAGAAAGAAATGAGAGGTTGGCTTTGAAGTTTACTGATTCTGTTGGTACCCTGGGGTTGGTGTTCTAACATTAAGGAATGGCGTAGAATTATAAAGATGAAAAGACTATTAAGATATGCACTTGATTTTCCTTGGAAATTATTTTCTTATTTAGACAGCACTGCGCATTTTCCTCCCACATGTATTATCATTGATCACCTAGGCCTTCATTTAATGGTTTTTTATTTATTTTTATTTTAAAAATTTCTGGGCCTAATTGCTTGCTAATAATGATTTCAGTATGGTGCATGCCATGCTATATTCGGTAATTTGTTTTAATTTTTTTCTTAATTTGGGTACTCTAAATATTGAATGTGTTTCTTTGGATATCTCTTGTGGGTTTCCTCTGCCTTATTTATTTATTTTTTATTTTAGGGAATTCCAGGACTTGCTGGTGATATTGGCTCACCTGGCTTCCCTGGCAGGCAGGTGCAGTGACTATGTTTACACATCTCCTTTCATGTCCCCCCCTCATCATGTGATATTCATTGCATATTCTGTTCAGCTGACAGATATGTTAGTTCTCCTTCAGAGTGAATTATTTAGATAAACAATGGAAATCAGAGTCATAAAAATTCTTCAAATATTGTATTCTAGACTGGTTTGTTGGACATGGAAACCTGGCTTTTAAATACATTTGATATATTTTATCATAAAACATTTAAAGTTATGATGCCTAGAAGGCAAATAAGGTCTGAAATGAGTCCCATGGTAACTTGATTAAATGAAGTAGGTGTGAAAATATCTCCGCAATAAGTGTTATTTTTAATAACACTCTCATGAAAACTTTGGAGATAGTTGGTGGTGTTTCACATGTCACTATGAAATAGTTTCTTCTCACCTGAATTCAGTCCATTGTGTCGTTTTGAAAAATCTGTTTCAATCACTTTGTGTGTGTCTCCCTCTAATTTTTCCCAATTTCACATAAACAAATAATATGGTAAGTTTTCCTTCTTAGATTTTTCATAACATGATTGTTTCTAAAAATAATTAATTAAAGTTTAAGATCTAGATCCAGAGCCCTTTCGTCAAGGAAAGGACAAATAGCAATATAATAATTAATCTATTTTTAACAAAATTGCATTTTAGGCACCTAAAGCTATCCAAAGCTATTTATGTTGCACTGGAACCATCTAGTGAGGGTGTATGTTATCAGAAAAACAAAATATAAACGCATACATGGACAGTGACTTGAAGCTTAAAATACATTCATCTCTTAAAGACGTACAGAAGAGATTTTAGAAAGTTGGAGATACCTTCACCAACGAAACAGTTTCCCAATGAAAAATAATTTAGAGAAAAACGTTTTGTTGTTCCTGAAATTATCTGCTAAGGTAGTTTATTTAGGTGACTAAAATGTAGTTTTATAATCACTATACGTAATGCCTTTAGGGTTCTAAAATTCCAAAATTCTTTGAACATTTGTAGCCTTCTTTGGGTAAACTGAGTTTTGAATTTTGTAGTATTTATGTGTTTTTGTCAATCTGCTTATTAGCTTCTTTACCCTAACAATACTATACCATCCTGACGATGCTCTTTGTTCACACCAGGGTTTAGCTGGACCAGAAGGTAACCCCGGCCCCAAAGGTGTCCGAGTAAGTAGGTTTCTGTTTGTTTGTTTGTTTGCTTGCTTGTTTTTGTGTGAGCTGTTTGCTTGTTATCAGTTTGTTAAGTACTTGTATACCTGTGAGAAGGTAGAATGAAAAAATACAAAGTACTTACTCTTTCCACACTTTTAGGGGTTTTGCACATTATTCTCAAAAGGGATCCATTTACCGTTTCCCCTTTGGTGCACACAGGAGCTTTGGTCTCATCAAAGAAGTGTGTGCATCATTATTTCCCATTCTTAACTTGCTTTGGGCTATGTTAGGATGTGCCGTGCACACTGTGGGGCATTATTTACACATGAATACATCTAAGCCTTAGAAGACATGTTGGTGTGAAGAGGTGAAGAGATGTATAGTAGTTTAACATGAAGATAATTTGATAGTACTGGAGACATCATTGCTGTTTAAAGTAAAGAAAAGGTGAGCCATTCTTAATAGGCGAGGGAGAAAGGAAAAATAGCATGATTATGGAGCATGCTACAAATTACAACCCCATGGCTGCAACTGCTGGTTCTGGCATGCACGTTCTTCAGCCTCTGCTTACTGAGATGTATGTGCTGTAGATCTCCCCTCCCCTCACAGAAATGCTGCCTTCCTGTGCTGCTTGCAATCTTCCTTGCCTTTTAGTGAGTGTACATGTTTTCCTGCCCCAGAGCATCAGTAAAGGAAAGGCTTTGGGTATACGGATTTTCAATTGCTGCCAAGCCTTGAATTACACTTTTTATTCTTGTACCACTGAAAAGATCTATGTGTATCTGTATATAATATTTGATTTTAAAAAAGCAGTAACACAAGAAGAAATTGTTCCTATTTTTACAATATTTAAATTTAATATTAATATTTGTAACACTTTAAGCACTTCTGTATATAATTTTATGAATCAAATAATGAAATGAAGCATGTAAAGATTATTGTTTTTTCTTCAAGGGTTTCATTGGCTCTCCTGGAGAAGCAGGACCTCTGGGACCTGAGGGAGAAAGGGTAAACTTATTTCCTTTAAATATGACTTCTAACACATTCTCCTTGAGGATCACAAACTCGCATATGGGAGGGGGTGTCTACTGAATGAGCAAGTATGCCTGATAGATACATTGGACTTTATTAATTCTACTGACATTTTTGTGAAAAAAAGATATAAGGATATATATCATTTGAGATTTTAAATTCAATTTTAAAAATATATGTTAAAATAGGAAAATAGGGCTTTGTGTAACATGCCTTTTCCTGATGAATTTCTTCCTTTCTCGCCATTATAAGTGACTATAAGTCAAGGCGATGTTATCAAGTAGGGGGTTTTAGATATCAAATAATAGACACTCAAAGTGAATTATTTCAATGCAAAAATTTTAAGAATAAAGATGAGAATAGTGCATGGTTTATCAAAGCTATACACGTACACGCACACACACACATGCATGCTCATACACATGCACATAGTCACACACACATACACACATGCACACACACATGCATGTGTATGCACACACACATACACACACATATGCACATAGTCACACACATGCACACACACGCACACACATGCACAGTCACACACATGCACACAAACACACACACATACACGCATACACATGCACATGTATGCACACACATATACACACTCACACACATGCACACATACTCCTGTACAAACACTTCATATAAATTAACTCCTGTAACACCTGCAGAGTACTGTTAATATTCTCATTACTGACTGAAAGAGTGAGGCACACAGAGACAGTAACTCATCCTTGAGCACACGCAGGAAGTGAGGGCACCTAGAGCATGCCACCATAACCACTGGTGTTCTGGGAACACAGCCTGGGTGCTGGCCAGACTGCTTCTTACATGACCAGAAACCCGAAGAAAGCCTAGTGGAGTCTTTATAGATGATCTAGAGCAGGGAAATCCTTCCCTCTGTGGCTTTACTGAAATTGGTCTCACATAAATTGGAAGCTCACAGTGCAAGGGTTTGAATAACTTTGTTTATCTCCAAACAGAGAAAGGAGGGGAGACAGAGGAGGACATCCTATTTAAGCTGGAAAAAATAAGATGCTCCTGTTTGCCTGGCTTGCCATTGCTGGTGGCATGCCTACTCCTCACTTACAACTACTGTTACCAAGGAAGGGAAGCTCCCCATTAGAAAGCTTGAATGATATCAGGAATTTTTTTTCAGAGAAATGATTGAATATATGGTTAAATGAGTATGTGGAAGTTAAATAAATATATTGAAGCTTTTATGAACATTGCATTCATTTATATTTCACTAACTGATATTTGGGGGAAAGAGCTATGATGTTTAATGCATTCATTCAGCAAACACTTTTGGCTTTTTTGTGTTCTAGGGCGCTCCTGGGATCCGTGGGAAGAAGGGTCTGAAGGGAAGACAGGTAACTTGCTTTGTCTGTGAGGTCCAGTAGTCTAGTGGGATCTGATACTGTTTCTTTCTCCCTTCTTAGAATGTTCATGAATGAATGTCTGTCTTTCTTCTTGTCATCCATTGACTTATGTCACGATAAACATTGTACCAAAGAGTGCTTGAGATAATAAAGGAAACATAGATGTAAAATAACTCTAAATTTAATACTTCTAAGCAAATATATATATATATATATATATATATTCTAAGGATCTAAATCTGTTATAAGTACATATATTTTAAAGCAACAGGTTCTGAATTTTGCAAGCTAAAAGAATAGTAAAGATTCCAATAATTACTTCATTTACTATTTTTCCATGGCCCTTTCAAACTCTCCTTTAAAATTCAGCATTAGTCTTTTGGATAATTTTTTAAGTCACCTACGAATAAAAAACCAAAGTTAACTGTGACAACACCTACCTGTAATATTTATGTTATTTAAAGCATTCAGTCTTCTGAACTTTGAACTATTCCTTAAATAGTTCAGGGTAGACTCTGGCGTCATTAGGGTTGGGAAACAGGAGGTGTGAGAAGTCAAATCACAGTTAAAAGCAAGGGGGAGGCTGAGAGAGAGAGAGGGAACTGCAGACTGTGTGTTAAACAAGTAAATAAAGAAGAAAGTAGTACGGAATGAGTGGAGATGCGCTTGCTATGGCTCTGTTATTTCCTGCTTCCCGCCCTCTACTCAAGCTACTTGGAGGAGGGTGATTTTTTTGATGTGATATGTGGCCAAACTGTAATAAAGCTAACAGCTTTTGGTTTTTTTCACTTTGAAGACTTCAGTTTATTGAAAAATATCCACCAAACTGTCTAGAGATGCAAAATAAACCTAAAATTTTATTTCACTGCATCTATAATGAACTTGAGAGCTGATCGTATCACAGCTAGAGCAGAGCAAAGACCTTCGCTACCATTGTCATTGAAGGAATGTAAGCAGCAGTGTAAATACTTTGTGTGCTGTGTTATTTAATTGAACTCCATTTTTACATGAATATGATGTTGTGTTTTAGCCTGCATCCACGCATCCCAACAGAATCCATTCCCCATCACATGCCAAATTTCTAACTAAAATATGAAGATCTGGTGCTGTTCAAATTGACAGTAGTTCAACTCAGTCACATCATATTTAATCTTTCCCACTCTAGTTTATGGCTCTTCGTGGTTCTGTCTTGTTCCTAACAATTTGTTGCTAATAAAATAACCAAGAAAAATTATTCATAGCAATATATAATTTGTCATGCTTAAAATGATATGTCATTCTTTAGTGATTATTTTAAGCATTCAGATAAACCTTGAGATAAACCAGCAGACAATGGTTGGACTTGGTAAGCAAATCAAGCATTTTCTAAGTTCTATGACTTAGACAATCACTAGTTTAATTAATCAATATGAATATTGATTCAACTTTGGAATCAGCCACATATAGGAAGGTCGTAATGTCCTACTCCAAAATGATAAATTATCCAGAGAGATTTATAAGCATCTTTTGGTTGCCTACATACTCCTTAGAGAATTACAAAATTAGATTATGGATTCTGTTTAATTCAAATTGAGAGTTCAAGGGGGCTGGAGAGATAGCCTAGCAGTTAGAAACACTTGCTGCTCTTCCAGAGGACTTGCTTTGATGCCCAGCACCCACATGGTAGTTCACAGATATCTATAATTCTATTCCCAGAGATGTAAACACTCTCTTCTGACCTTTGAGGGCCCTGCATTCATGTGATGCACAGACATACATGCATATAAAACTCCATACTCATTAAAAGTAAATGGAGTTCAAGGAAGCAAAGAGAAATATAAAATGCAAGGCGTTCTGAGAACTTTTATTTTACTATTCACTTTGTAAAACTGGCAAAGTTTTATTGCTTAAAAATAAATGCATTTGTAAAAGATTTAGATACTGATAATTATAATTGAAAACCATAAATCGGTTTTTATAGTAGAAAAATTTTGATATTGTGTATGCTTGTTATATGTATACTTTCTTATTTTTAGCACAAAGTAGCCTGGCAATATGTATAAGGCAATATGAGCAGCTAGCATGAGTAACAGTTTAAGTACAGTTGACTGAGGTACAGTGGAATTCGATGTTCTAATACCATCCCTCTTATAAGCAACATTATTTCTGAGCTCACATTTAGAAGGATGTTGTTGCAAATCACATGTTTACACTCTGGCAAATGATCACTTACTTCCCCAAGTAAATCCAAACCATGAAACTAGCTGGAGGGAGCCAACTTAATGATGTCTTTTTGGTTGTTGGTTAATGAAATCATAGGCTTACAGTCATATGAATCTTCTAGACATCCTCTTAAATGTACAGTGCTACTGAAATGGACACATATTTAAAAGGATGTATTGATTTTTTTTATTCAAGAAATAATTACTTTATCATTTAGCTTCATATTGTTTATTTTTGATTTAGTATTTCTGTTCAAATCTTACTTCATCATCCATGCCCCTCAGTGAAATAGTTTCTGCATGCAGTGTTTACAGTTAGTTGATATTTGTAATAAGACATTTCTTCAGATTTTTTTTTTAAGCCATGATTATTATTTTGAAGTAAGATCATTGTTTTTGTTAGGAAATCGCAGTACTTCAGGGTCAAATTTTATCAAGATGGTTATTTTTGTGCACATGCTCCTTGGTTCGGGGTTGTTGGTACTTTTATTTCATGAGCTGCTCTTGCTGTGAGGATGGAGGGGAAGGCTCGTGCTAAGCAGTTACTTATTAAAGACTGTTATGTAATGCCAGCTGCATTTAGTCTTCCTTGTTTTAACTCGGGCCCTAAGACATTCAGCTGTTATAGTCCTTATCTTTTTTTCTCTCCTGTTTACATGTCATAATTAGATCAAACCCGAATAAAAGAGGAGAGAGAGAGTCCTGGAACTCAAAGCACTATTAATAAAATTGACATCTGAATCCAGACAGGCCCAGAAGATGAGTCTTGTGCATGTGTTTGCACTCTGTGGTCAGAATTCAATGAATGTTCACTCTCCAGAGATCACAAACGGGGGGAAAAATCAAACAAGGTAGCAGGCAATATTTTTGAGATAGATTTTTTTAATTCCATGGTGAGGTTCTATGACACATACTTTATTATATATGCAAGACACATCTTGGAACAGATCTGTGATGAATCGTATTCTTTAAAGGCTCACGGAGGCCACTGATTTGAAAAGTAGCAATACTTAAGAAAAATAGTGAAAGCAGAACTTGAGTATGTTTTAGAACTGCAGATTTCCTGCATTATACCTAAATCCACATATTTTCAGTGCAGTCCCCAAAGTTCATTTTGTAGATCAGCAGTCAGATATTAATTCTAATGTTGCTTTTAGAAGAGTTTACAGGGCCGCCAGCTCGATTTACCAACAGTATGTTTATTATACTAAGCTGTGTGGTTTCACTGTCTAAAAAATGCATACCACAGCTGACTTTCCGTGACTGAAGACAAACACAAAATAGAAGACAGCTTTTACTCTCAATAATAACCATCAAAAAACAAAACAAAACAAAAATCAGTGTTTTAGGCTGGGGAGATGATGGCTCATTCATTAAGGCTTTCCTTGTAAGCCCGAAGACCTGAGTTGGATCCACAGAGCACACGAAAAATCCAGATCAGTAGTGTGCATCTGCAATTTCGGTGACAGGCGAGGTGGTAGGGCACACACAGACCCCTGGAAGTGTGCAGGTCATTAACCTGGTCTCTGTGGTGCAATTGCAAACCCCGAGAGAGACCTGTCTCAATGAAAAGGTAGAGGGCATCTGAGTACCTGAGCACCAAGGTTTTCCTCTGACCTTCGTGTGTCCCATAGAGACACGCACCTGCCCCCCCCCCCAGAGAGAGAGAGAGAGAGACAGAGATAGAGAGAGGAAGAGAGAGATAGTGAGGAGGGAGAGAGAGAGACAGAGAAACAGAGAGAAAGAGGTCAAATTCTTTGAGATTTCTCAGACTTGAAAGGACTAGATTACAAATAATCAGGTCATATTACATTTAAAGTTTGAAAGTATGACTGAACTAGGTTTTCCTCCTGGGAAAACAAAATTGATACCCTTAAGGGATGTTTATTTTTCTAATTATAGAAAAGGATTCCCCACCCCTCAACCCCGTCTCTTTCTCATATAGCTTTCTGTTGGAGGAGTCTATTTAAAGTAAGCTATGTTTTGACTTCTAACCCCAGTGTTAGTAGTTTCAGAGTATAAGTGCTCTGTGGAGCATCTGTTATTAGTGTCTATGTTTAGCTCATGGCAATCTTAAACACATAGAGCATACTATCGTCTCAATGTGGGCTCTTTCTGGAGAAGCCACAGAATATTTTCTTTGCTTCAGGAAAAAGTTGCCGTTCTGTGGGTCTTAAAGGGAATGCTGAACTATTTTGATAGATGGCTATTAATTTGCCAATAATTTCTTTCTCATTCAGGGAAAAGATATCTATCTTACAGGTTCTAATTTAGGGGGACCATCTATTGAAATCATTTGGCGAACTGCCATATGACGAGTGTGTAGATTTCAGATTCCCGGATTTTCAACTTGTTTCACCTACAAGGTTAGGAAAGGGTCACCCACTGCTCATTTGGAGAAGACCAAGACAGGGCATGATTTCACAGGGACATGACAGCAACAGGTGAAGAGTCAGCTGGGTGACTATGCTCAGGGCTAATAACAGATGGAAAACAGAGACTTGTAGCTTATCAAAATAAGAAGCCTAAGTGACATATGGTGGGCAGGCCTGGTGCTTAGGGCTTTGTTTTCTTTGTGTGCCAAGTGCTGTATTCCAAATACCTTTTGAGGTGAGGGGAGGACAATTTTAGTTCTCAGAATAGGATGAGGTGATGACCATTCTTTAAGAACAAGAGAGCAATGACTCTGAAAATGGAGGGATGAGCTGGCAAAGCCTGTCTGGGGTGAGTCGGAGTCCTACTGAAATCTATCATCAGCTCAGCTGAGGTACCAGGAGTCATCTTAAACTTGTGGATTAAACTGTCCTAGCTATGTGGAAAAAGAGGATATGGGAAGTGGTATCGGAGCCAGCACCCTCCAGCCCTGATCTGCTTCCTCTACGAAGGACTTTTAAATGCTGGAAATAGATGTTCATGTGTAAGATGCACAGACACCTTGTCTACAATGAACTTCACCTAATTCTGCAGAAATGATCCTTACCTCCTTCCACTTCTTTGTCTTAGAAGGATGTACCTCTCTATATACTAATGCCCCAGCTTAGTGCATTTTTATCTATAAAATTTATTGTCATCATATTTTATTAGTGATAATTAAAATTTACTTCTACTTTAAGTTTAGTATAAATTTAAACCTTTTAGGGAGAAAAAGTATATTATATACAAGCATTTATATTACTTTTAGTTTTAAATCCTGTAATGTAGTCATTATAGCCATTTGATGAATTTTTTCTTATCTTTCACATATTTTATATTTTCTTTGTAGAACTAAGAAATTCATCCTTTTACTGAACTCTCTCAGTAAGAATTTTTTCCTTGTTTGCACACATCTAAACACGCTACAAGTATCTGTTTAGATCTGTGAATGATCTAAAATATGAAACCCACCTGTATATTCAAGCAGATGTAACATTTCATGTTTAGAAATATCCATATTTGGTGGCAATGTCATTGTTAGACTCAGGCAAAAGGAAAATGTACCCTTGAGCTTTAGGAGGTTCTGAAGATCATAAACAATGCAACGGATGTGCAAGAACAGCAGCTGAGTGGCATGCCATTCAGGATTCAGGACTAGCCCTACCATAGCATGCCCTAAAACTTTAGACCTCACTGTTGTAACAGTGTATTAGTTATTCAGTGTTATATGAGAAATAACTCCGAGTAGGTGATCCTAAACAAAAATAATGTGTGTTGTTATTGTTTCCTTAGTCATAAACTTGAAAATGCCTTTTTTAGGTCATCTAATTTGTGAGCCTAAAGTTGAGATTGGGTAGATGTCATGGTCATCTGAAGACTTAACTGGGCTAACAGGATCTGCCTTTAAGGTAATTTGCTTACCGGCTGTCTAGGTGGATGCCAGCTGGTAACGGGAGCTCTGACTTCCATAAGGCTCAGGGAGGGTCTTAAGAATACACTTTCCTATCCTGAGATGGAACAATAAGAGTTGCAGCATCTTTATTAGGAGAGCTCTGTAAACCATGTGCTGCACTTCTGTTCTCTGTGGGTGGTGATAAACATCAGCCGTGATTTGACACAGAAGGGTCTGTACAAGAGCAGGAATACCAAGTATGAAAGAACACCAAGGTTCATCACTGAGGCTGGCTGTCACAATTTAATAGTGTGTGGGTCTCAGAGACATCCTAAGCATGTCTTCTGTGAAAGCCTGGAAGGCCTGAAGGTGACATTAATGTTGGAGACAGAAATGGCTTAAAATTATACTGAGGATTTGGTCATACAGTAGAAACCACAGGGAAAAAGAATGTTAAACTAATTGTATAATTGCATACAGTGGACTTTTACACGTTGAAATTGTAATTTTTCAGAATTCAAACTTTCCGTTGGCTGGTTTCCATCTGTGCTCTTATTTTTGATTCTAGGAATCACAAAAATTAATGTGGCAATAGCAACGGATATCCTTATAAATTCACAAATATTTAGCATTAAACAGCACATGGCATTTTAGATTTGGATTTACATAGATATTACATATAAACTTTCTTCAAAATTTTATCATTTACCCTCTCCACTGGGAAAGAGATAGATGTGACATGCTAGAATGATAAAGTTTTAGGGATACAAACATTTCATAATATTAAGACAAAACTGATAAAATAAATGGAAAACTTTAACCCATTTAATTTTGATGTTTGCTAACTTGAACTTACTGTAAAACAGCAGCAAAAACTCTTCAAGCCTGTGACAGGCTTACAGCTCTAGAAACAGTGGGCGGACTTGATGACCTGTCACAAAACACGTGAGCAAGGCTTTATAATCCTCTGCTTAGAGATTAAACTAGTAGTTTTATTGGCTTCCCGTTTCTGTTGCTTCATAACAAAATACTACAAGTATGACAGACAGCGTTTTATGGTGAGAATCCCAGGCACCACTTAACAAAGCACTGCAATCACACCATCAGGTAGTATTCACAATGCCATCTGGGCTCCATTCTCATCCGGAGGTCTGACAAGTCTAGATTCAAGCTCACTGCATTCTGAGAAGTTATTTTCTGAAGTTGGAGAATTGAGGGTTCTGGGTTCTTCCTAGCCTTGTGGTATTGGCCACCATCAGGTCCCATAGCCTATCAGCTTCTAGAAGCCAGCCACAACTCCTTGCCACGTGAGACTGTTCACCGGAGTTAAAATCATCAAGCTGGTCAATGATATATCTATATTAATGGTATTAAGAACCTTACATGGATTTTATAGTCTAATTATGCAGCCGCATCTGTCACTGTTGCTATATGGTATTTGTTCAATGAAGCAAGTCACAGATATTAGTCATAGTCAAAGAAGTGTGTAGTGTTCATAAAAACAAGAAAACATTAAAATCATGAAATCCATACCAGTCATTTCAACTAAACTTCTTGAGGGATAAAGTTAAGAGTCAGAAATTAGCATTTACATATACAATGGACAATTGCCAGAAGTAAGTAGGAAGTTGAAAGGCAAAGTTTTCTTGAATTCCTACATGACGGTAGGTATGTTAAGTCAGGGATGGCACATCCTTTAGCCAGTCCTGAGCAAGTGTCCAAGGATGTTTGTTAGTTAATATGCCAGCTTTGTTCCAGACTTGTCAGCATCTTTGCTAATGGTTGTGATGGTGGTGTGTATGAAGGAGTTCATGTGTGTGCAGAAGTGGTTCAAGTTTTTATGGAGACCAGAGAGCAACATAAGACATCTTTTTCAATTGCTTCCTACCCTATTTTGTTGGCCAGGGTCTCTCAGTGAAACTGGAGCCATCAGTTTGGCAACACTGTCTGGATAATGAATGCTGAGGAGATCCACTCACCTCTACCTTTCCAGTGCCGGAATTGTAGGCATGTGCCACCAGGCTCAACTTTGCACATGAGTGTTCAGAATCTGAACCCTGGTCCTTTTGCTTTGTGTCTTTATTAGGAGAGCTTTGTAAACCATGCGCAGCACTTCTGTTCTCTGTGGGTGGTGATAAACATCAGTCATATTTTGACACAGAAGGGTCTGTACAAGAGCAGGAATACCAAGTATGAAAGAACACCAAGGTTCATCACTGAGGCTGGCTGTCACAATTTAATATTGTGACATCCTAAGTCAGGTGACACATTGACTGAGCTATGTCTGAAGTTCCAACTCTGTTTTCAGGACAATTTATTGAAACATAAATCATATAACAAAAAATTCACTCCCTTAAATTTGGTATACAATTTGATAGTATCCGTGTAGTGAGAGTTGGCATTAACCATGCTTTCCAGTTTCAGAATATTTTCATTACACCCCAAAGGCAACCCACTGCCTCGAAGCACCTCCATCCCTCCTGTCAAGTTCACATCTCCACTTTGTATCTCTGCAAATTTGCTACCTCTGAACACTTTACCTTACTGGACCCACCTACTGTATCCCATTCCCTAATTATCTCACTGAGGAAAAACAGCAATCATCTCCAATTTATCAGATTATGACAGTATTTTTCCTCATTCATTTCGTCACCTACCTGTCATACTTGCAGATTTAACATATAGCTCATTATACTGGCTAGTTTTATGTCAACTTGAAACAAGTTGGTGTCATCAGAGAAGAACTTCATTTGAGAAAATGCCGCCATAACATCGATCCAGCTGTAAGGCATTGTCTTCATTAGTGGTCAGTGAGGGAGGGCTGGGATAGTTGTGGATGGTACCATCCCTGGGCTGCTGGTCCTGAGTTTTATGAGAAAGAAAGCTGAGCAAGCCAGTAAGCAGCACTCCTCCAGGGCTTCGGCAGCAGCTCTGACCCCGAGGTTCCTGCCCTCACTGCTTTGGATGATGAACTGTTCTATGGAACTGTGAGTGAAATAAACCCTCTCCAGCCCAAGTTGCTTTTGATCACGGTGTGTCATCATAGCAATAGGCACCTCACTAAATGCTGAACACGGTGCAGATATATAAACTTTTGACAGCAGCTTGATTTCCCCAGCAATGAAAATAGGATCACCACTTGAACTTCCGCTGTTACTAAAGTAATATGGCCATAGCATGTCCAACCATGCTGCTTTAATCTTCTGATTAAAGAGTAACTTTTGTACAAGGTAGCTGTGTTTGAGGAGCATTGTCTACTTCTTTTTCTGCTGTTAAACTTTCTTCAAAACATATTCACATACCGTCTAGGGGAGCCAATGATTTGCGGCAATACTTTAAATACAATATGTAATGTTGACTTGCCCAAATCAATAAGCATTGAGTCTAGTTGTATTTTATTTTTGTTTACCAAAAATTTTAAAATGAATAATCTAAGTATTTGTGATGGTAAATAGCGTAAGCGATTTGTGATGGTCTTTATAAAATGTGAACCTTAGGGTAAAGGCATTTGTGTGCAAGCCTAGTGACCTGAGTTTGATCTTGGAACCCACAGAGCACACTAATTTCATACACCACTTCTCTCCCTATGATACATGCACCATGACATATATGCCCCACACATATTATGAAACACACGTACAGACCCAAACAATGTTGATGACAATGTTGATGATGATGGTGAAATCTTTTTAAAAGTACGTTTCACAGTTCACAGGAAATCAATTGTTCATCATTATTGAAAAGCCTTTATACACAGTATTGAGCACGATTATCTGGGTGTTGAGTTATTCTGTAATAGAATTCATGGTGGGAATGTTTTTGGTCTAGTTACCCTTCAAGGCTTTACAATGAGAAATTTTCAGGAGGAGTTTCACACTGCAAACACCTTACATTTGCAGTGTTTCAGTGTGTTGTGCCTTCCCCTTATAGAATTGTACTCCAAAGACTAAGTTTTCATATTTTTATCCTGGAATAATGCTCTATTTTATATAGCATTGAAAAAAAATTCTCAAATTAGATGACCTTTGTTTGCAGTCTAACCATGGGCCAAGAACTTATCTTTTCTGTACTTTAATTTCTTCAGATACAAAATGAGGACATTAGGATCCATGAAATATACCTGCTATGAAGATTAAATATACATAAATCACACTGTGTCTAAAGCCCAAGATATGGGTAGTGTTTGCTATAGTCACTTTCTGGCGTAGACCACATGGAACAGCAAAGGAAGCTAATGAACTAGATAGAATCTTGCTTGTGTTCTCTCTCATTCGGAGCTATATAATGATTAAAAAATCTATCTATACTGTTTTACTCCTCTCTGTACATTTTGAGTATATAAAATAATGTTTATAAAATATAGAAGTGCTGTTTTTTAAAATCAAAATTTAATCAAAAAACTGGATTACAGATAAGAATTTAGAAAATGATTTTTTCTGTTTTACTGTGTTCTCTCTCTCTCTCTCTCTCTCTCTCTCTCTCTCTCTCTCTCTCTCTCTCTCTCTGTGTGTGTGTGTGTGTGTGTGTGTGTGTGTGTGTGTGTGTGTGTGTGTGTGACTCCTAATGGGAATAGGGGCTGCTGTCATTTCCTGAACAGAGATGGAGGCTGAATGGACTGGGGGCCAGGACAGAGGTGGGCAGAGGGACTGGGAAGGAAGGGAAACTGCAGCAGGATGTAAAATAAATCTTTAAAAAGAAGTTACAATCAAAAAGAAAAAAAAAAAGCAGAAAGCAGTGAAGTGAGTTCTTGTCTATTCCAGCTTTGACAGCACGTTCTCCCCCTCTCTCTACAGGGTTTTCCGGGTGACTTTGGGGACAGAGGCCCTGATGGTCTGGATGGTAGTCCTGTGAGTACCTAATGATGGTCCGTCCTGACATTCTAACATCACCCATGCTCTGTAGCAGTGGCCTGTGACATCCTTATGAGCATATTTACAAAGAATACAGCTGGACAGTTTCTATACCTCTGTGCAAACTCTAGTTTGCACTTTTCAATATGACAAATAACCCAAAATTATTTGGATAAACCTCTGTCATGATAGATTATGAGGACTATTGAATGCATTTTCTCCATCTATTAAGCCCTTAGAATGCATAAAGAACTATATACCCTAACCTAGAGAATAGTTTTAACATCTTAAAGCACTTTTGAAAGAATAAAGTAATTTATGTTTTATAGGAAATTAATGTTGGCATTGTTTCCTAGAAATATGTGTCATCATTTCAGAAAACCCCTAAGCAGATCGCAATAAAATTGAACACATTTTACACATTTCTTTCATAATAGGGACTGGTAGGTGGTACTGGGCCTCCTGGATTTCCTGGTATTAGAGTGAGTATCACTAAATGTCATTTTATGAAATAGTTTATTATGTGATTTAAATTGTTATATGTGCTTTAAAAACTTAGTCAAATCAGCTTTCATGTCATTGCTATATGAACCCAGCCTAAATGTATTTCTCAAACAGGAAAATTGCACTGGTATTATAAATCAAAAAGGTAATTGTTGCTTTTGTGGTAAGCTAAAATGGCTTTTTTCTGTATTAATGTAGGCATACATGGATAGATCTATAACTCTTGGTAAAAGGTGCTAGTGGGACTCCATTTCTTCAAAAGTGTAAGACATGGAAGAGACACTTTCTGAGAATCATATTTACTACCCAATTGAAGACCAACAGATGCTAATGTTTTCTCTATCTACTTTTGGTTTTCCATGCTGTTGGTTGCCATAATTTGCTTTCTTAACTAATCTAGTGATATGTTTACCTGTAAATATGGTAGGCATGGTTGAAAAGTCTAGAATTCAATCCTTTCTACATTGAATTCATATGAAATTTTATATGAATTGGCTGGTGGCTCCTTTGTGTAATATAATGAAGATGTGCTTTTGATTTCTTTCTTTGACTCAAAAGTTCTCTGATGTTTATAGCTTTGTGATTTCCCCTTTCAGACCTGGAGCTAGAGCCCAGACAGCCTGAACTAAGGTCCCATGCATTTTCTGTCCGTTATACATTCTCCCAGCAGGGACCACACTACATAGGGAATAGCTAAGGACCTTCGGGTGCCCTTGATGAGCTGAAACTCTCATAAAGTCACCATGCATTGCTCTTTAGAAGGCTTTAATTTTTCAGGACAAGAACATGACACATAATTTCTGGTATGGCAGCAAAATGATTTTGTATTTACTACTCCATTTTTATCTTCTTCTATTCTAGTGACTTCTTCATAGCATTTTTCTCCAATATCTCCTAATCCTAGCTGATGTTTCTTTTAGAGCCTAATATCTAATTTAAAACAAAATTAGATATTATTCATTCAAAATACATTCCTCTTAAAAATGCCAAGTTAAGCATTTTAAGACAAATTTAACTAAGACAAAATTTAAGAGTTCTATATTGTCTGTAAAAAATAGGACAAAGTATTTTTGTTTTAATGTCTCTCCATCATTAGATAATTTCTGAACAATTCCCAAACACAGAAATCTATTGTGTTTTTAAACTAACATAAGCTTTAAAGCTATGAACTTTGAATAAACTAGCCACTGTAGTCATATGAATGACTGTTTCCTACCGACAAAGTTTGAAATTGCAAGCAGTGATGTATTGCCCTTGAATATTTATTAAGCTGGAAAGTATTACCATCTGCTATTAACAGTCTCATACATTTCAGGATTAAACACGTTGGGAATAATTTGTCTCTGATGTACTTCACAAACTTTAAGTCTCTTCCAAAAGTACCAGTGTCATGTTTTCCAATCTGAAACGTGTATCATATAAATGCAGATGACTGCCCATGGAGAAAGAAAATGTCAGGAACTAGGACTCTAGAAATGGCTGTATAAAATAAAAGTGTATTTTAAAGTTAATTCCCTCAGTATCCACTCCACATTTTATATCAAAACTGCTATGTCCCATTTATTAGGTTGAGTCTGGGGATGGGTGGAGAATGCACATGTGCCTACTCTCCTCCTAATGAACAGATTAAGAGATCTGGGGAGGCGTGTACATACAGTTGGTACTGATCACTCTAGCTTCAGAGATTTGAAACATGTCATGATGAAGAGCATGGCTAGGAGTAGGGAACAGACATCCCTCCCCGGGGCTGAGTGTAAGATGTAGGATGCAAGATGGAAAGGAGGGGGTCTGGAAATGTGGTGGATATCTAAAAGAGGAGGCTGTGATGCTAGCTCAATAATTTTAATTCTATCTAAACTGAGTAACATTTTTAGAATCTCAGAAACAGAAGTCTTTGTTGCTGTTTTGCTTTTGGAGGCATAGTTTTCATGGCTGAGAGCCCTGGGAGCTAATAAACTCACTCTGAAACCAAGGCTGGCTCTAGACTCCTGAGTGCTGGGAGTCCTGGCCATTGCACCCATTGTTCTTTGTGGTGTCAGAGCTCTCCTCTCACTACCTTGCTATGTTGCCCAGGTTGACCTTGAATTCTCCAATCCTCTTATCTTTCAGAGTGGCTGCAGGTAGAGGCATGGGCCAGCCAGGGTCACATATACAACTTTTTACCGTCTGAAAACTGCTGACAAAGGATTGAACCAAAGTGGTTATCAGGATGGGGATTGACAGAGAGGCCAGGACAGTTAATGAGAAGCAAACTGGGGACTCAACATGGAAACCTGTTCTCTCTTGCCTACTAGCTCTTGGCCATTCTGCTCTTTATTAAATCAATCAGAAGGTGCCTTTGGCAGACGAGGTAAAATAGAGACACATCTTCATAGTATATAAAAATATTATTTTCCAACAGCTAAATAATGAATAAAATAAAAAGCTAAGCTGGTTGGTTAATATACTTGACTATTTGAAGGGAAGTTGACATTAAAATGTCTCTACAAGGTATTACTCATCTGGAAAATGCTGCAAGGTAGGTGTCATACACAGCAGGGATATAAGAGCTCAATGGAGGGGAGAGTCTGATTAAACTCGCATAGAATCCGAAGGCATCAGGAAGAAGAATGAGCTGCTTAGAGTTTAGGAGTTAAATATTGTTTTAAAAAGAAGGAAAGTTACTGAAAATGGGAAAAATCAACCTTTTTAACTGTACCATGCCCTCTCTCTAATACTAATGAGTGCTAAATAATATCGTTCTTACCATTTCTCAGGGAGGTGTTGGTCCTGCAGGAGTGCTTGGATCCCCGGGAGCTCCTGGCCCAATGGTATGGCTCTTTTTGCTTCATTATATTTCTCTTTAATTTCTCCACCATGTCACAAAATATCACTTTTTGTATTTTTAGGGCCTCTCAGGAAATAGAGGACCACCTGGAATCAAAGGTGATAAGGTGATTTCAATATTAACATTATCACAGAGATAATTCCTCACCCCCATTGGTTATTTTGTTCATATCAGCAGAAAATATTAAATATTTTTTTATTTATAAGGTCTAAATGTGTTTAAATAGTTTTTCTAAGACGTAGGGAGAATCATAGTTTTTCTTCTCTAATGAATACTTGCCTTCTCGTGTATCAACATGCTTATGATGCATTGTCTTTCTGTGAAATTGTGCTTTACAGGGTGAGCAAGGCATAGCAGGAGAGCCAGGAGAACCCGGGTATCCTGGAGACAAGGTACCTTTCATACCACTCATTTGATAAAAATTAAGAACTAAAAGCATTAATTCAAAAAAAAAAGTACTTGATATTTCAACTCTGCATTTTATAAGGATATGGTATCAGTATTTAATTCTAAAATATGCCCATGAATAGTTTTAGAAGTATACAAGTGGAAGGTTTTCTTTAATATAACGTTTTCCCTTCAACTTCCTCTCCTAGGGCAGCACTGGGTCACCAGGACCACCCGGGATGAGAGGAAAGTCGGGACCTTCAGTAGGTTTGCACCTTCACCTTGTTTATTGTGATAAGCACAGAGTCTTGTTGTTAGCAGTGTTAGCAGGATTTATGGTGTGAGGTAGATGCCTACCAGCCTTACGCTTCTCTCCTTGGTCTTAGAGGACAGCTAGCCCATAGATGTTCATACGACTTCCATAGACTGATTCCTTCCTAACGAAAGGCATAAAGAAAATGAAGAGAGCTTGAGTCAAAAATAAACCTCTGGATATTTAAAATAAGAATAACTTTACCTAAGCCTTATTCTTGATGAAGCGGTAGGCATTGTTGTAAGGATCATATATATCTGATTAATAGTCACAATAATCCTATAAAGTTGGCACTATTTATTTTATAGGTGAACGATACGGAGACAGAGAGGTGCCATAGTCAGTCAGCTGAGTAAGCTGAGGTAATGAGGTATGCCACAGCCCAGGCTCTCAGTCATGGCACCGTGCTGTTTTAGGGCTTAGTATTTTAAGATGTTAGTATTTTCTGTGGTGTGGCGGCATACACCTTTCATCCCAACACTAGCAGGTGGATCTCTGAGTTGGAGGCAAGCCTGGTCTACAGCATGAGTTTCAGGACAGCCAAAGGTACACAAAGAAACTCTGTCTCAGAAAACAAGAAAACAAAGTTGTTTACAGCTATAAAACAGCGGTTATAGATAGAAAAGCAGATGCTGAAGTAAAGTACACAATAGAATATTGAAGTGACTCTTCCCAGAGCCCTTTATTGTGTTCTCTCTTTTCTGCCTCTTCCCCCAGGAAGCAGGGTTACATTACACTTTGTGAATATTTATCAGGAGCTACTCAATCTAAAGAATGCTTTTGGGGGTTTGTCCAGTGACATGCCGATGGATGACCTGTTTTCATTTTGCATCAATCTAATTAATCATGTGCTCAAAGATCCCACCCTGATGTTGAATCTTGAAAACTCAGCAGTCCATAATAGGTCAAAAAAACAGCTAACAGATTAAAGGGGCTTAAATTAAGCAAGAAGGATGTTTTGGTGTCTGAGGTAACTGGGAAAGAAGGCTAGAGTCTTTCTTTTTCTTCTTTTTTTTATATTTTGAAGGTTTTTCAAATTCTTTGCTAGTCATAAGAAGTGATTGAATACAGTTATCTGAGTTAGATACTAACAAATAAATCCAGTATTATTCTCACATGCTCCGCAGTTTGTATTATAAGGACACTGAAGTCAAATTCAGGTGCACATTAGACTAATCACTGTTAAATTTCTCAATCTCTGATCCTGTGTATATCATAGCATGGTTATAATGGGAGAAATGGGCAATGGCTTAGAGACAATGACATGGGTTTAAGTCTCAGCTCTGATATTTGACCTTCTATGACCTTGAGGGTCTTATCTCCACAGTACCCCATTTCTTGTGTTTAAGATGAAAGTCAGATCATATTAGTGTTTGTGAATACCTCCCTCGGTTAAGAGAGAGACACTTTGCTGTGCATAACCACTATTTCTGTTGTCTAAGCTGAGAGAAGTGTGTTTTATGTTTGACATACTAACTTAATATTTTGCTCAAAAAGAAATCACAACAAATGCGAAGTTTATTTATAGTGAGGGATGAAAATGGCCTGAATGAGTCTTGCTGGCTCAATGTTCACCTTTCCGTACTAGTTTAATAAAATAACTTAAAGTCAGTGGATATTCCATTATCAGGGAGATGGTTGACCTTTTGTAGTTTAAAAAAACTTTGAAAAATGTGTGCTTTGAGCTCAAGAAAGCTAGACTCACAACTGGTTTTAACAAGGTTTTAACAAGGGTTGGGGATACGGCTCAGTAAGGAAAGTATGGGTTGTACAACATGAGGACCTAAGTTCAAGTTCGAGTGGGGTGTGTGTGTGTGTGTGTGTGTGTGTGTGTGTGTGTGTGTGTGTGCATGTGTGTGTGCATGTGTGTAGGTGTGTGTGCATATGTGTGTGTGCATGTGTGTAGGTGTGTGTGTGCATGTGTGTAGGTGTGTGTATGTGCATGTGTGTGCATGTATGTGCGCGTGCACATGTGCATGTGTGTCTATGTTTGTGTGTGTGTGTGTGTGTGTGTGTGTGTGTGTGTGTGTGCGCGCGCGTGTGTGTTTCTGATCCCAGTGGTGAGGAGACTGAGAAAGGATGACCCTGAGGCTTGTTTGTCACTCAGCCTCTCCTACTCAGCAAGACCTAGGTCCCTATATCAAAATATAAGGTGGATGATGCCTCAGAACGACACCCAAGATTGACCTCTGGCTTACACACACATATGCATGCTCTCTCATGTACACACATTCATGCACACGCAGTCTTACACACACATGCACACCCGTATGAACACATACAGATGATATATTAATGAATGAACCTTCTCTATGGTGCCTAACCTCACTTATATTTTACTAATAACAAGCTACTTGGCCTGTTTTAAAAACCTTCTCTGGTAAGGATAGGAGAGTCCTATTTTATGAAAAATTTTTACACAAAATCAGCTGACTTTAAGAGAAGAACTGCCACACTTGATTATACAAGTCTGTGTCTACCTGAGAGCTTTGTCTGCTGCCATGGGTGAAGTGGCCCCGGAGGTGTTCTCAATCCAGGCTTGGGTTTCTGTCATCTCAGATTTTACTGGTTGTGATGATTGCTTTCAAGTGGATCTGAGTTATAACATGAAAGAATATTTTCCAGATGTAGGGATGGTCTGATGTGGAAGGTGTGTGCGTTCTGGAACAGGAGAGGTTTTGTTCGGCAAGTTCAGAAATCAGGGAAATCTATTACTCTGGAAGGGTCAGGAACTCTCCTCCCCCTGAACTAGAGAAAACAAACGCTATTGTGTTCTTAGCATTTTTGCTTATGCGTGCGTGCATGCATGAGGCGTGCGTGTGTGTATACAACTGACAGGACTCTGCTTTTTCATCTACTATGTGACTCCTCAGGATTAAACTCAGGCTACAAGGGTTGGTGGCAAGAGCTTTTGGCACTGGGACATCTTTCTGGCCTCCTTGCCATTTTAATACTACAAATTTCCTTATTTATAGAGATTTACTTAACACTGCACCTTTCTGTAAGCTACTTGAAAATTCTTTATAAAAAGTTTCATAAGGGAAAGTTGACACCCACAGAAAGATGGTAACTTAACTTTTGTAAAGCAAATAATTATTATTAAAGATTAATAAAATTGTTCCACTTTTTTTTTTTTTTTAAACATTTGCTTGTCAATCAAATCAAAGGTCCGAGGATGTGCAATTTTTTCTTGGGTGCTTCTAGTTAGCGTCCTAATTGGTTTTTGCCACTAGAGGGCCCCAGTGAGACTCACCCCATCGAGAGGCGCTGGCTCCCTTTTAGATCTAAGATTCCCTTACACACTGATTCAGATAAATTACAAGTTTCTGCCATTCAAAAAGGAGCCTTTACCCAAACTGGGCTCTGAGCCCTCTCTAGTCGGATGCCTTAACACTGAAGGAAAACCAGTCAATACGGAAAACTGTAGTAGTTGGGAAATGGGTCCCCTCATGCTGCACCCTGCAATCTAATGTCATCTTATGCCTAGTTTAGGCAGATTAAAAGCTCACGTGGAGGCTAAGAGGAAAGGCAAGAAACTCAGCAGTTTTCATGCTCCTTTCGCTGGTCCATGCTGTTACTCCTCGACAGCATCGACGCCTTCTCTGGCTTCAGGCCCGTGCCCACTCACCCCCCTTTCATCCTTTGCCCCGCTTTACAGCTTCAATGGAAATATAAAAAGTAACTTCCAAAATACTGAGCATATAATTCTAGGATCAAAGGGATCTAGGAACTGCAGGCAAAGCCAGGCGAGGAACACAGGCAGGGAGTAGACAGCCCATCACTGTCATGTCAGCTAATGTTCATGATCCTTCTGTGTATTCTGGCGCTGCACAGTCTAGACATTGTACCATTTAATCCTAACAACGACTCTGAGGATGTTAGCATTGCTATTATTTTTCTAACTTTTTGAGGAGACAAGGGAAATTTAGAGATATCTAGCAACAAGGATTTCAAACCAGGTGAGTCATAAGTATTCCATCAAGCCACTTATAGCAGCAAAGAGAAGAGAAAATTTCAAAAGCTCCCTATGACTGTTTATATAAAGCAAATCTTTTAAGAATTCCCTACTGCTTCTTTCTCATCCTGTCTCTAGAGAAACATACACACATATATGTGCATATACTATTGCATATATATGTATATGTGTATACACATACATGTTCACACATGCATGCATGCACACATGTGCACATAAATACATGCACATAAACAGACATGCACATATACATACATGCACATACACATATGCACATGCATGCATGCACATAGACACATATGTATACATGCACATTTTCACGCCTATACTTTTCTTGCCTGAGCCACCTGACTGGTTAATTTGTTTGTATAGCAAACAGAAGCAAATATATATTGCACCACAAACATCATATATGAGCTTCACAGTGGCAATGTGATGGGGGTGTGTATGAAGCCTGAAGCTGATGCTCTCAGGTGATGACATCAGAAGAACAATCTGAAGGTCTTACAAATTAATCCCCAAGAACTCATTACAACTTTGTTTGACATAAATTTTAAATGATGTTCAATTGCAAAATGCCAGTTTCCCCTTTCGGTTATATTAATATTCTTGTTCTGATTTTTCACTCTCCTCTTAGGGACAACCAGGTGACCCAGGACCCCAGGGACCATCTGGGCCTCCGGGACCAGAGGTAAATTGTTGATTAAAAAATAATACATTTGAAACAAAAATGATGGAAATTAAATATCTTTTACAAAACTTGCATTTTGTGGGAAGCTTCAGAAAGATTCTCCCTCAAGTGTAACTATGAAAAGCAGTTTAGACCACACTTACTCCTTTAGAGATCCTAAGGAACAGGAAATTGAGTATAAATTGAAGTTCACAGGGCCAGAACAGTTTCAGGCTTGGAATCCTTTTCATAATGATAATGGGAATTTAATCTAAATTTATGTTTCATGTGTGCTTAGCCAGAAGGTACATGTGTATAATGTTTTCCAGGCCCTTGAGTTGTGACTGGGACCCTCACAGAGGGTCAGGTATAGCTCATCCAATGGTGTATTGCATGTCTTAGGATTTGGGAACATTTTGTATTCCATGGTTTTTATTAGAGATGAAAACTCTGGAATGTCTACATTTTTATTCTGATGAAATCCCAGCCAATTTGTCTTTTGTGCACAGCTGGTCAATGACACATAGTTAAGAATTGTAAACAAAATTGTAGCCATAAACTCCACTGAATTAGTAATATGAAATGCTTCCAATTCTTGCTAAATACATGTATAATTGGGACTTCATATCTAGAATAAGTGCAATTTAATCTTACAGTAGACATATCAAGTTTGTTTGTATATTCCTTAAAATGTTGAGATTGGCTCCAAGTTTGGTGTGTAATCACTCTCTTTCTTGAAAGCCTGCTTAGAGCGGAAGCTCTGGGGGCAAAAACATGGATTCCAGATACTGTGTTAGATAAATCTTCTGCACTTCATCCTACTTGCAGAAATATGCCTCATGTCTAACTCAGAGTCACAGACACAGCAGCAATGCCGAGAATTTAAGTTGAGTTCTTAGTAAGTGAAGCTGAGAACTAGCAATTCCCTAGTCAGGTTCCAGGGCAGGACTGTGCCACGGCTTCTCTCTCTGTGCAGACTGCTGGTCTTTATTCCACAGCTACTTTTCAAGGCTTGATGATTTCTTTACTTGATGGCTGTTATTTTGTCTAATTTTTAAAACACGTTCGCTAACGGCAGATCACATGTCAAGCATTATATGATAGCCTAGACTTGTTGATAAGGAAGTAGTGGGATGTGAAATGCAGCAGCACATTGGTGCTGTCCTGGGAGGGACATTATTTTGAGTGAGCAGTTAAAGCTTGAGGTTAATAAAAGATGATCTCTTTATTTGAACCTATTCTCTTTTATTCTGTCAGGTTTAATCGAAGTTTCTCTGAAGCAAATAGGATTTGCCTGACTTTTTTCCCACCCAGGATGCAGAATCTAATTTCAATGTAATTATTTTAAATGAGTATTGTTCTGAGTCCACTCCACCTGCAAGCTGTTGCAACTGAAGTTCCGAGTAGCATCTGCCTTGGGAAGGGATGCTCTGTCTCTTGTATCACTATTATTTATTATTATTTATTATTCTGATGATCTTCTTTTGCATAAAGCATACCTATGGGTACACAAGTCTTTCTGTACCATCTCATCTTCCAAGGATGTTCATTTTTCCTGCTTCTTTGAAATGTTGACGTTTTTCACCAATAGTTAAAACATTGTCTTCATTACCTTTAGTTGCGCATTGCTTATAAAAGGTCCTGACAACTAACTGCTCTGTTCTTCTTTGCCATCTGCTTTATTTCTTAGAGGTATTATCCTTAGTCTCTCGAGGATTAATACAAGGTCACTTGGGGCAATTTGACAATTACAGTGTTTTATAGTTCATAAATATGTGTTGCATATATGATTGGATATTATGCACTGTCTTGCAGCGGAGTGCTGGTCCTTTGGCTACTAGCATTTTTCTTTCCCCTTCTGTCTTCTCCCTGAGCCTTAGGTGCATGGGTTGTGTTGACAGATGTATTGAATGGTGATGAGCATCTGTTGTACTCTGTATTTTAACCAGTTGTGGGTTTCTGTGATGGATGGTTTCCTCTGCTAGAAAAAGAAGTTTCTTTGATGAGGGATGAGCGCAGCACTTTCTGTGGGTGTGAGGTATCTGTGAATGCCAACATGGGTATTTAAAATACACTTAGGAATTATACACATTCTTATGAACTTCAGACTTTTTTTTATAATTGATTCTTTGTGGGTGTCACACCATGCATTTATCTCCCTGCCCCTTCATATGTGCCCTCTGTTCTTGCAACCTCCCCTCCAAAATAAAGTAAAATTTAAAACAAAAACAAACAAGCTAACTAAGATACAAAAACATAAAAGCAAAATAAATAACAAATGTTTTAGTATGGAAGCTGTAGCGTAACACCCTTTAGTCCAAACAACTTTACTTAAATGCTCATTGCCATGAGTCACTGGTCTGGTTCAAGGCCTCTGGCTTCAGCTACACCTTCAACACTGGGCCCTCACCAGGGCTCCTCTTGGAAATCCTGTTGTTGCCCTGTGTTGTGGAGATCCTGCAGCTTTGGATCTGCAAATCCAGCCCCTTCATGTTTCAGCAAAAATTTTAGACTTCTAATGTAAGTGGAGATTCAAGAATTCTAATGTAAGTGGAGATTCAAGAATTCAAAGAATGTTTAATAGCAAATCAAAGCTAAAATGATTTTATTTTTGGAATAAATGAATTTTCTCAGGTAAAAGTTTATACTTATCCCATAGGTTTCAAACAAAGGTTTCTAAGCAAGAAATGGAATTCTGGGGCATGAGCTTTTGAAATGTATGCGTTACAATAGAGTAGATGATTATAAAGGAAGGAGAGGTACGGTATGAAGGAGACTAGTTAATCCCTCTATTTGCTTAGATAAATGTGAAAAATCCAAGGATTAACAGTGAGATTATATGCCCTCATCTGTGAAAAGTAAGGATGATTTCAATAAAAATACAAGGAATATAATTTCCAACATTTGAGCCATGCAGCTCACCTCAGTCAGCTTATGAAAAGGGGCTATCATGTAGTTTTCATATAGTTCCTTGGCTAGTTAAGTAAAATGTGGATCATTATTCTAAAATGAAGTCTAAAAACAGGAGAAAAAAGAAGCTCAGGTGGTCTTAGGTTTTGATCTGTGGGAATTTAAATGCTTATGTTGCATACAGATCTCATAATTATACAGAGATCACCATCTTGGGACTCAGAGTAGGCAGGTGCTGACAGAGCCCTAGAGTCAGCAACTGTAGGTGTTAGTAAACCAACTGCAGGACATGAGGCCATACAGGGAGAGTTTATGACTCGGAGTCTGAAAATAATAAACGTATTTGCCTGCCTCCCGTAAATCTACAATTTGTGCCTATGGTGCAATGACAGAGTTTTGTTGTTTTAATTTTACTTTATTTATGTCTGTGCTTGTCTGGGTCTAAGTGTCTGGGTGAGTATATGTGTACATATATGTGCATGTGCCCACAGAGGTCAGAAGAGGGCACTGGATCCCTTGGAGCTGGAGTTGCAGGAATTTTGTAAAGTACCTAACATAAGTACTAGGGAATCTGCACTCTGGTCCCCATGGTTTGAACAGCAAATGACCTTAACCACTGAGCTGTGTCTCCAGCCCTACAATTAAATTTTAAGTTAATTACCAAAGGGCAGTGAAGTAATTTTTTGTGACTAAAATATACATTCCTTGACAATTTAAATAAAAAAGATGACAATGGAAATTAGAAAATGTTTAAAACAGGATGAGAACATATGCCAACAATGAAACCCCTAAGTATCACAGCTGAAACAACATGTAGACAAACTTCTTTCTGCCATGACATAAGTCCTACTGAGCATCCATGTGGAAATGGAATCCAAAGGAGTAGCACTGGGAAGAGATAAACAGGATTGAACTACGTCATCATGGGAGGAGCCTATGTATGAGGGCAGCCTCAGGAGTCCTTGGGAGCCTAAATCGGGGGTGACTGAAGATCATGTCTGAGTTGTATTAATGCTGAAATGTAAAACTACTTCTGCCACCCCTCATCACAAGGCCCAGAAATCTTTGCAGAAGAACAAAAGGAGGTGGATGACTTTAAGAAACAGTGTTTTCTAGAAGCACAAGGAAGATACACATAGGAACTAGGCGTTTATGACAGAATGTATGGGACTTGTACAAGCTCCAGCCCAACAAAGGCCCAATACTGAAGTAGAAGGTGGAAATGTAATCCCAATAGCTGTTGGTATTTGATGGACGCTGGAGAGGGACAGTGTTGTGAGCAAGGGGTGGTGACCACACTGAGAGCAGGTCCCAGGCCAAGGACTATCTGTGAAACACAACATGGACTTGATGGGAAGAGAAGGAGGAGGAGGAGGAGGAGGAGGAGGAGGAGGAGGAGGAGGAGGGGAGAGAGACAGATCATCTCAATGTTGAGTGAGAGAAGAGGAGAAATCAGGAGGGTGTTTAGGGAGAAGCTGAAGGGTGAATATGCTCAAAACACATTATGTAAAATCCTCAAAAAAAATATTTTAGAGACCTTTTGCCCAAAACACGGCTACTGGGTGCCATACATTTTATTGATATGAACTTCAGATTTGAATCTAAACATTGCTAACCAAAGCCTTGAAATATGATCAATTATATGAGGTGCCTCTCCCGTAGAGAGAAACATATTCGTTGTTCAAATGAGATATAACAGCTCATGATATTAATGCTGTCTCCATCTTAAGCATAATTGGTGTCAAAATACCAAAGCAGGATTCAGTTGCAGAGATACTAATGTATCACTAAAATGGTGAAATCTAGATAGAGACTTGTGTGATGACTTTGGTTAATTACTTAGATGATAAAAGATTTAAGTTAATATCTGGGGAAAAGGAGTAACTAAAGTTAATATCTTCTAAGTCAAAATCAAGGATTAGGTTGAGAATCTTGAGCCAGTTATCTAAACCTTACTTCAACTATGGAGTGGAAATCTCTATAGAGTTAATCTTATTGTTACTGTCTTAAGTACATTAACACATATACAGCATATCAGGGTACGGTTAATACAGACAATGAACACTAGTTGTCATCACCACACACCACTGTAGGCAGAAGCAGACATCTTAAATCAGAGATCTGCATGGAAAGGGGTTTCAGAGAAGGTGGGAGGGAGGAAGGGAGGGAGGGAGGGAGGGAAGGAGGGAGGGAGGAAGAAGGAATGAGCCTATTTTAGGATCAAAAGTTATCAAAGGTTTAGGTGGAGCAGTAGCATGAAGTTATCTGACTTATGCTTTTTGGAAATACTTTTTTCTAGTATTTTGAGAGATGGCACTGGACAGGTGGGGGTCATGTAAGTGAAAATACCTATGAGGCCAGAAGAGGGCAATGGAACTCTTGCAGTTGGGTTTGAAAAGGGTTGTGAGCTCTCCGACATGGGTGCAGGGAATCCCACTCAAGTGCTTTGGGGGAACAACAAGAGTTCTTAATTCCTGAGTCATCTCTCCAGCCCCTGTTTTATGCTTTTAGAAGGTCACTTTGGTATGCTGTATGTAGAAGAACAAGGGGAAAGATCCCCAAGAGTAGACAGATGATTTAACATCAGTTAACACAACCTGATGGCCCAGCACTAGAGGTCCAGACTAGACAAAGGACTTGTTTAGTCCAGTGGAAATTTAAATTTTGAAAATAAAGCACTGCCAACTGTAGAGTTGTGACTTTTGAACCATCCTGGGCATCACCATCACATAAAGAACTTTTAGAAAGAAATTTAGATGCTTGGGGCCAGCCTGTGCAGTGCTGAGTTGGGTTCATTTAGGGTACCCCATGGGTGATTAACAGCAACAGTAACCACATTTTATGTGGTATATATACACAATGGAATTTTATTAAGCCATAAAATGAAATCATGACATTTGTGGGAAAATGGATGGCAATGGAAATTATTATCGTAAGTGAACTATCCCAGACCCAGGGGGACAAATAGCACATTTTCTCTCGTATTCAAATGCTAAATCTTTATTTTTATGTGTGAGTATGTATCAGGGGAAGGACAGGGAACTAGAGCCTGGACAATAGAAAGAAAAAAAAAAAGAACAATTTTAAGTTAAGGTTGAGGTGGAAAATAGATGACGAGAGAGTTATGGGATATCTTACCAGGGGAGCAGAATGGAGGCTGTGAGAGAGGCAGGGGCTAAGGGGATGAGGGCAGATCAGCACAAAACAAGTGTGGATGGAATGTGTGCAGTGAAACTCGCGACTCAGAGTGTTAATGTCAAAAGGAAAAATTACATGACATTAAACACATTTTTTATCTTTCTGCTCTTTATCAGTGAAGTGCCATTGTTTCAACAGAATGAAACTCACCAAACCAGGAAGATATTAGGCTTTGGGGAGAGTAATTCCATTCTCTGGCTGGACATGGTCTGCTCTGTATTTCAGCAACCTTGTAAAATTATTGCTACCATTCTGTGCAGCAGAGCGTGCCACAGAGACAGTGTTCTACAGTGTTTACAATATGAAGTAACCAAAGAAAGCCACTAATAAGCCCTGCTATGGAACTTTTCCAGTTAGCATTTCATCGGAGAGGAGCTGGAACAGGAGAGGACAGAGTAAACAGCCCTGGGAGGGCAGGGTGAATTTGACCCAAAGGCAGTAATTTTATAGTAACAAGAGGCTGTGAAGGATTCTAAGCTAGGGCAGAGAGACAACAAACACCTTTGCCTGGACGCCTTAGTTCATTCTACATGCGGACAAGTATTAGTTTTTATTTACTTATTTTTTTAAGATTTTAGGATATGGTTGGTTGTGGATTTCTTCTTCTTCTTCTTCTTCTTCTTCTTCTTCCTCCTCCTCCTCCTCCTCCTCCTCCTCCTCCTCCTTCTCCTCCTCCTTCTCCTCCTCCTCCTTCTCCTCCTCCTCCCTCCTCCTCCTCCTCCTTCTCCTCCTCCTCCTTCTCCTCCTCCTCCCTCCTCCTCCTCCCCCTCCCCCTCCTCCTCCTCCCCCTCCCCCTCCTCCCCCTCCTCCCCCTCCCCCTCCCCCTCCTCCCCCTCCTCCCCCTCCTCCCCCTCCCCTTCCCCCTCCCCCTCCTCCCCTCCTCCCCCTCCCCCTGCCCCTCCCCCTCCTCCCCCTCCCCCTCCTCCTCCTCCCCCTCCCCCTCCTCCTCTTCTTCTAACTATGTATGTGTGCAGGTGACTGCAAGTGGCCTTGGCCCTCGATACCAACAGAAAGGGTCAGATCCTCTGGAGCTGGACTTACAGGTGGTTTGCGTTGGCCAAGTTGGTGCTGGAATCAAACTCTTGCAAGCGCTTCCGACCTCTAAGACTTCTCCTCAGTGCCTAGGGGTTTCCATTTTAAACTCCCTTTTAAACTTTTTTGAAACATTCATATTTGTATACACTCCCCCTTTTCAACTCTTCCCCTACCTCATACTGTGACTTAGAGTACCAGGAAAAACAAGGCTGACGAGTTAGTGCAGTGAACTGTGCTGTTCTCACATCATTACCCACGTAAGGTTCCATGTTTGTGGTAACGAAAGTTTTGTGCCATGTTTTAAAGGCTAAGAAGTCCCCTTGGCTTCTAATTTTCAATATTTTCCTGGGTATACTTAGAATATTTTTCCCACGTAAGGTTTAGCATCAGTCTTATCTAGTTCATTAAGAATGCCATCATTATTTTTATTGGCTACAGTTTACACTGATAGATTAAGAGAACACTGATAAAATTATGCAAGTGAGTCTCCCTCTCCGAAAACAATGCCTGTCTTTCATTCGCTCAAATCTTATCTTTTTTTTGACGAATATTACAATTTTTTCCACATGGTGGGTTTTGCACAATTCTTTTTAAATGTGTTACAATTTTATATTTTTTAAGATTTTTTAATTTTTTATTTATTACTATTAATTTTGATTTTTTTTTTTTGAGGTGGGCTTTCTCCGTGTAGCCCTGGCTGAACTGGAACTCACTCTGTAGACCAGGCTGGCCTCAAACGCAGAGGTCCATTTGCCTCTCTCTTCAAGTGCTGGAATTAGGGGTGTGCCCCACCACCCGGCTTTATATTGCATTGTGATAAAGCTGTCATTCTGTTTAACTCTTGATCCTGTTTTTCTTTGACCCACTGGCTGTTCACTTTTTTTAAGAAAAAAAAAAATATCCAATGTCTGCACGACAAGAAAACAGTACTTTTATCAGATATAAGTGCTAGTCTATAAAAAGCTTGTCATTCTGTTCTGCATGTTTACATTTGCTGTATCTTTATTTACATGGAGTCTCCTTGATCTGCCTAAGTTTAAAAGGAGGACCACACTCTGTAGGACCTGCTGTCCTTAGTACTGCAGCTGGTGCTCCTCTGTATTTTCCACTGTCTACTCCATGCTTTCTCACCCTCGGCTGATTTAGGCATCTTACTGATGATCTAACCTACATTTTCATAGCTGAAGGACACACACCAGGAGGCCCCTGTATTCATCTCTATTCCCCCTGTATTCCTGCATGATTGATTTTGTAAAAGTCATCTCCTTGCTTATGTTTCTCAGAGTCAGTTGGGCATGCTTATAGAATGACTCTCCTTTCTGCTTGTTCAAAGAGCCCCCGAGGCAGCCATAACTTTAAATTTTCCAGGAATTTGTGGTGTTTCTTGTCAAGACTGACACTTTTGGATGCCAGGACCTCAGACGCTGAAGGTCTAGGACTGTGTAACAGGAAACATGAACTACAGCGTATCATTGAGAATTAGTGTAATAGAACCACACTTCCTCCATCTTCCTGGTCTCCTTATATCTTCTCCATTTGGGACAAAGTGCCATGTAGAGGGTTCTAATGAATGCGCCATGTGTCACTTCTGTTAGTTTTTTAAAGCTGCTCCAGTGTCCAATGAGGAAGGCTTCCTCTATGTTTCAGGAGAGCTTAAGGCCAGAGTGTATCCTGCATCCAGTTTCCTACCGTGTGAAGATGGCTCTGATTCAAAGGCTGTGATCTGTGGAACTAATGCTAAGGATCAGGCATTCTGTACAGGTGGAGTAGAAACTCCAAATGCAGGAGAAGCAAATGGTACCTGTCGTCTGTGAAGACAATTATAGCACCTGGATGATACGTGTCACTAAGCTGTTAGTTGGTTTCCTGGGTGGAGGCATGGTACCATATTGGCAACTGTGTTTTTCTCTATTGCTGACAGTTTGGACTAACAGCATCGTCGGTAACTGTTATCTGACTTGGCAATGGGCATTTATCCAATGCATAGCCCATGTCTTTCTTACCTTGGCTATTTTCCTCAGCTGCTAACCAATCTAGTCTGAACACTGCCAATGAAGAAAGGCTAAATAATGTCAGTTAGACATTGTGTGTACTTGATTTTCAGTTGGTCTTTGACATGTACTTCCTATGTGAAACAAAATTCTTTTCCCTTTGTGATTTGGCCCACAAATTTCTTCTGTGCCTTCAGTTATTACTTCCTTTCTTCTCTTTTGTGTTGCTTCTACCTGGACCTTTGAGCTCTACCATCCCGTTTGGCATCATGTCTCTTCAGGAAGAGAATGACCTGCTGACCTGCTCACAGATCTACCTGTTAAGTAGCTCAGGATATCCACAGTTGTGTTGTGCAGCTCCTGTCCATCTCCAGCTAACACCTAGCAAAGGTGACCCACCCTCAACCATCTTCAGCCTTTTTTTTTTCTGCTCTGCCTGGGTGCATAAGTCCTGCCTTCCCATTTGCAACCTGTTCTGTCTTGTGTAAAAGACGATCTGATGCATCTCTGAAGACTAATCTGGAAGTCTGGGCTATCTGCGTGTAGTTTTCTTCTACCCACTGGACTTATTTGTATTCAATTATGGTTATAGACTTTTTCGTCTCAATTTATGACTTGGCAGTTCCTGTAGAATTCAGGAAATATTGGGAATCTTTGGACGAGGAATCACTTGACACGTCAGGATCTAGCATTCTTGCTCTACCAAGACTTACTTACACCAAAAGTTATTTCCCAAAGGTCTTATGATTCTCTGCTGTGGATTACATAATGTCAGTATAGACTCCTGAAGGTAGCATGTTTCTCTTGCCGAAGACGGTTGTGAGCCATAGTTCATCTCCCATGTCTCTAATGGTGCAGGGTCTTCAGGACTGATACACTGACAGCAGGGCTGCATGAGGCTCCCCTTGAGTTAGCAATACTCAGAGTAATCAGTACATGGAAAAGAGTGGCACTCCTCCCTATAGAGCGCTTTGCTCTCAGAGACCAAAGTGGTCTGTCCTTCATTTTGGTGACACAATGCGTAATATTGTGCTTAGTTTGTCTTATAGGAGATAGTCCAGTGCTTTTATGGTCACTGGACTCATAAAACCTCAAAGAATTGACCGTCCCTTGAAACTTACTGGAGTTTATTCTCATTGAATTCATTCAGTATATTATATGTTAAGTGGTTTGCAGTGTTGTTGTGTAGCATATTCCAATAGTTCAGACCCCTTCAGACTATATCATTATGACAGACAAGTCTAGGAACACAGGAAAGCTATAAGTGACTATTATCCAACCCACATGAATGCAAATTTTTTCTTTGTTATAATTATAGAGGAAAAGAATAAATTTCCTAAATCAGTAACTACACAGCAGAGATGAGAAATTTTGGTCATCCATGGTCACAATGACACTACATCTGACACAGCAGCCACTACTGAGGCTGTGGTAGATGCCTGACACTCCCTGGTGAGATAAACAGCGCTCTAACAGCATTCTCCATCCCTAGATCTTTTAGGGCTTTGACAACAATCTTGATTTCTGGTGTTCTCTTCATCCTTATCCATCACAAGCAAACACTCACATGTGGGGACACACACACAGCAAATACATGTGTGTGTGTGTGTGTGTGTGTGTGTGTGTGTGACTAACAAGCATGAAAATGTGTGTGACTGACTGATTCTCAAAACTCAAGAGTTCCACCAGACACCTGTCTTTTAGTACTCTCTTTACATAATCTAAGGTGCTGTTCATTTCCAATAGATCTTTTAGAAACAACCACTGAAGTCAAATGCTGAGTTTAATTAAGTCCTATCTTCAAATAGCTTATATTTTTAAAAATTAATGTTTAATATGCCAAAGTCTCCTTGTATTGTGTTTAGTATATGATAAAATGAAAATCATTTTATCCTTGGAAGACTAGGAACAGTTTAGTCCTTAGAGAAAATTGTAGTTTTGGTAAAAATAAAATAAATAAATAAATAAGTTTCCCTGGACCTATTTATCTCTTCCTTCTGTCTCTGTTCTCTCCTGAGCATGTCTTTCTCTTTTCCCTTTATATAATCTGTCCTTCAGTTCTAGCCTTTTTGGTGAAGGACCAGATAAAGAAGTTTCATTCAAAACAGTAAGCAACTGATATTTAAAAACAATGTATTTCCCTCTCTGAGACATCTCCATTTCAACCTAGAATGGACACATGAAACTAGGTTAACAATAGGTCTCTGATTATCCAATCCCAGGTAATATGGATTGGGGAAGGGAGGGTCTGTGGATGATTGGAAAAATTAATATTTATGAAGTTTTCATGTAATCAAGTATCTGCTCAAGGACTGGCGAATCATTCTTGCTAGTTCTTTCCAGACAGGAAGCTCTGAATCCTGGGTGCTGTTGGTAAAGTCAAAAAGAGTTCAGAAGCTGTTATGAGTGTTGGTATTTGCTACCGAAATTCATAAGAACTGCCCCTTGATGGAGGTCATCTAGATAAAAATCGCCTTAAAACATCTCTGATCCCTCAAAACATATCTGTTCTTGATTTTTAAAACTTATTTCCATTAAATTATGAAATTGCTATAATAATGAAATGGAGATCTGTGCATTTATGTTCCTCATAGAGTGGTCTTAAAGGTATAATTTTAGTAGGAATATATGTGATATTCAGGAAAGTTTGCAGTTTCTCTAGGCATAGTGGTCTTGAGCACAGATTGCACACAGGCTTCTAACATGGTAGCGGGAGAGTGGGGGTGTTTGTTGATTCAGCTGTTAACTCCCCTGGGCTGTTACTTTTGCCAAGTATTTGAGTTTGGGATGCTGATTTTAGTATATGGGGCCAGCTGTTTATCACAAAAGTGACTCAAGACCACTAATCAAGGAAGAGACTAGCGAGTGGGTCCTCCTTTGCTGTCAGGGTGGTCTTCATTTGAGACAAAGAATAGTTTGGCAAGTCTGTTTATATCAAATAAAGGCATTCTGTAGAATGTTCATTTTACCATTTCAGTAATAACTAAAACAAGCCAGCACCAACCTGTTACCATTACAAGTTCTGTGTTAATGATTATGTTAATGAAATAGATTTCTTTAACTTAAGTCAATGACTTCCTTGATATCATTTATGATTTGGATTCAATTAAGAATTTTTTTTCTTTAGTTGTCACCTTGAAAGTGGCGCTAATAGAGACTGGAGAGATAGCTCACTGGTTAGAAGTGCATGGTGCTCTTTCAGATGACCACGTTCAGTTTGCAGGACCTACACCCAACAGCTTACAACCAACTTCCTGAAATTCCAGTTCCAGAGGATCTGATACCCTCTTCTGTCCTCTGTATGCACTACACTCACATGCTCATACCCACCACACACACACACACACACACACACACACACACACACACTTAAAATGATATTAAAAGAATATATGTGGTTAAATCAGCAAATAAAAATGTATGTATTGATTTTCAGCCACGCCCTTACCCAATGAATACTGCAGAATATATGTTAACATATCACCCAGTGTTTGAAAAAACAATGTATAATCTAGTTGGGAAATGTAAGATATACAGAGGAATAAAAGATTCATATGAGAAATAAATGAGTGGTTGTTATGTTGGAAGAATAAAGTTAATTAAGGTACATCTATCTTCCTCCATGAGTACACATTGTACTGGAATGGAGAAACATACTCTTGATAATGATATAACATGTCTGATTCTGTTCGTGCCCGCTGATGGCTATCCTTGGCTGTTAGTTGTCAATGTTAATTATACATTTGGAAGTAACTAAAATCCAAGTGGCTGGACACACCTGTAAGGGACTTTAATTAATTAAATCATTTGAAGTGAGAAGGCCGACTTTTAACCCAGACCTTTTGAGGTAGGGAATACACCGGGACACACCTTCAGTTATACCCATAATAAAGGATAGGGAAGAAGGAAGCTTGTTCTTTCTTTGCCTGCTTGCTTTTGCCCTTGCTACTGTGTCCATCCATCATTTACTGGCATTAGAGCCTACCTCTTCAGGATTCCAGCATATGCTGAAGACCAGCATCCAGCTTCATGGACTGAACAACTATTGGATTCTTAGACCCTTCAGTGGTAAGCAGCCATTTTTAGATCACAGTCTATAAGTCATTCTAACAAATCACATATGCAAATACACATATATATATGTATATGCCTATGCGTGTATATGTTCCTTTAAAGCAGGGTTCTCCACATTCCTAATGCTGTGATTCTTAATACAGTTAGTTCCTCATGTTGCAGTAACTCCCAACCATAAAACTATTTATGTTGAAACTTCATAGCTCTAATTTTTCTATAGTTATGAATTGTAATGTAAATATCTGATATCTAAGGATATCTGATATGCATCCCCCATGAAATGGTCATTTTATTCCCAAAGGGGTCGCAACCCACAGGTTGAGAACTGCTGCTCTAAAAGGCTCTAACACACCATATTAACAAAGTTCTGTATGATTTTTTAAAGCACACACACACACTACTGAATCTGGCTGAGGCAAACCCTAAGGGGCACCATAGACTACATGGTATTGAGTTGGCAATATTCTGCATGATTGCAGAACCTGGAGCTGCTATATTCTCCTCAGTGAGGCCTAAATGCATGTCTATAGAGCTCATAAAAGAAATAAGTTTATTTTAAAAAGAAACTAAGAGAGAACTGTGAGGTCCATAACTGCTTCCAGCTCTACAAATGAGTTCGGTATATTGTACTCCCGTGTCTGACACTAAAGTAGGCATGCATGAAAGGAGACTTTCTTGAAGAGAGTCTTTAGATTGTATATCATGAAGCCAAGACTTTTCCCCAAGAGTACACTCAGTGCCAAGAACTGTGCCTGATAGACTGAACTGTGTTAAAGTGAGCAGACCCATGTTCATTAATTAAAGCAGCCAGAGAAAATTTCTTATGAGTCAGGTAGATGGTAGATACTGAATGTCTATAAATATATTTTTCCAAACAGGTGAATTAAATAGTGATCATGCTATTATAGCCTCTGAGATAAAATCAAAACTTTACTGAGTTTTACCTGGGAAGAAGCTCAGGAAATAAATCTTAAGTACATTTTTTTCCTCTAAAGATCTTTTTAATCACAAACCTAAGAACCAAGAGAGTATAAGTATCTAAACCATCCACTCCTAGCTGTCCACTTGTAAGCTTTATTGGAGTGTAATTGGCATATATTTAAATTATACAGTTCAACTCTTTTCTTGATACAGGGTATCCTGTGCCCTGGTCCTGAATTCACTATGTAACTAAGGATAATGTTCAGCTCCACATGTTACGGACTCCACCTCCTAAATGCTGAGATTATGGCCATGTATCACTTCACCTGAAAAACTGTAGAGTTCAAGTTTTAACATATGAATAAATTGCGAAAACATTATCAAAAGTAAATGACTGGAGATCTAATCAATCTTCCAAGCCCTCACTTTTCTTATTTACCTTTGTAGTCATTTTCTATCCCCCAACTCCCTCCAAGCCTGCTGTATTCTACCTGTTTTTTGTTGCTATTGATTATTAGTCCCTAAATATCAAACAACAGGGTGGTTTGTTTTAAAATTGTAAGTGTGGGTATAGCTTTGTGTGGCATTTACAAGAATACACACGGAGTTCCTGTCTGGTCTTGTTGGTACCTTTAAGAGCGATATCAAAGATGCTCGGATTCAATGGGGAACTGGAGATGGGTGTGTTGCATCATAAGGAAGTGCATTGTCTGTTGTTTGAGGATGTACTCCGTTGGGCTTTCACAGTGCTGAGCATATGGGAGTCAGCTGCAGTGTGTTTTCTGCTCAAATCCATAGAATTGTTCAAAGAAGAAACTATATGACAAGGAGCAATCAATTGCAAAATTTTTCCAAAATACAATAATGAAAACAATCTGGTTTTGAAGGCATTTTAGATCTAAAACAGCAAAGTGGGGCTGAAAGAGACCCAGATATCTCAATGGAGTCTGTACTTTGCATTTCTCTTGGCAGAAGCTAATATTTTCTGGATGTGATTTTCCCTGAAGATAGAGAAGCTCCTCTGTTAGCAGCAGCCCCCTGCTCTGAGCTCCATTTTGGTTCCAATAGTCCACTGGGGAAACAACCTCACTAATTGGCCCTTTCAAATATTTTTGTTGGCCTTAACTTTTGGGTGGCTTATTCTCATTCAGAAAAAAAAAAAAAACATCAATTTAATCTTCCTTTAAATATCATTACTTCCCTGCTTGAACTCACCATATTGCTGACATGGTGCATCTTTTCTAAAATGCATAAATGCTATAACTGGAACCTTGATCTCTGTCTCAAATCAAATATTCCCACACCCTCTTACAGGAACTTCTGGGTTTGCTCTATCTTGCTTGAATATGTAAAGTTGCCATCTTCTCCATTGAAACCATGCTAAGTCTTTGTCTTTGTGTTTATTTTTGAAACTATGCAACAATATAATCATGTAAAATAGAATTAGTGAGGGTGGATAATGGCTCAGTTGATTAAGTGTTTGCCCTTAAAGCACCAGGACCCGAGTTTGATCCCCAAACTCATGGAGAATCTCTGGGGCTCCAAGGCTTCAGGCCACTAAGAAATCCAACCTCTAAAAATCAAAAGGTGGATGGTACCTGCAGAAGGAGGTATGCAAAGGTGTCTGCTGGCCACACTCATGTGCACAAACATGTGTTTATACTGACACACAAGAGGATTCTTTTTAATTTCACATCCATTCAGACTATTAAACATTGCTTTAACTGTATTCTATAGTAGGTAACAGACAAGACTTTACCTAACCGCCTTACATAAACTTACAACCTATATGTTGCTTTATCAATTTTATTTTGTATCTATTTTCTTAAATAAAAGACTCCATTCATCTCTATTAGCTTTAAATTTAAAGTTACTCAGAAGATAAGTATAATCCAAATCATACTGTGTTCTAAGTATTGAAAACACAGCAGGAGGTAGCAAGTAACATCTGTAGGAATTAAACATTTCAGTGGATATTAAATAGTCTAAATATCATCTAGGACAATTTATAATATTTTTAAGCTACCATGAAAAATAACAGAAAATTCCAAATTATCCAAAATACACTTTTTTTTAAGATATCATTATAATCAAACATACTATTTACCTTAAAAATGAGGTCAAGTCTATCCAAACTTAAAGCCTATTGAACTTACTTGGGGATTAATTCAGTGAGTGCATGCTGCCTTTTCTAAAGATGTTCACAGCATCACACACAGTTGCCTACCACTGCAAATAGTCATATAAATACCTTTATTTGTTACTTTCCTGTTGCTATCATAAAAATACTCCAACAAAAGCAACTTACAAGAGAAAGGATAATTTGGGTTCCCCGTTCAGGAACAGAGTCTATCATGGCAGAGAAGCGTGGTGTCCACACTACATCTGCTAAGGCAGAATAACTCTCGTGCTTAGCTAGTTTCCTTCTTTTATGCAATCTAAGACCCAAGCCTAAGGAATGCTGCTGCCCAAGGTGGAGATGGCTCTCTCCACCTCAATTAACCTAATCAAGATAAACCTCCACAAGCATGCCCAGAGGCTAACTGAAATATATATAACTCAGAGTCATGTCTTCTGGGTAATTCCAGAATCTGTGAAGTTAATGATCAATATTACTGTCACGGTATCCAATACTTATTCCTGAAACAACAACAAAGATTTATTGAGTTAAATAATTAGAATAAAATCCAAATATTCAAACTTTTCAATTGAATAATTTTCACTTATGGATAATTTACAATGCCATTATTGAACCAAAACAACAGATACATGGACAAAAGCCAGAAATTGCATCTTTATAAATTTTTACTTTTTATTTGCATCCCATTCTTCCTGCCCCTTTGCTTTATAGAATATGTTTTTCATCACTCTATATTAATTCACATTTTCCAAAGTATTCTTCATATAAATGACTCACAGTTTATGCTCTTCTTTTGTCTGGCATTTTTCACTTAGCATAAGACACTTGGGGTTAATACAGTCTGTTCCGTCTAGTGACTGATCTTCATCCAATCAGCCATGGTATTTACTTATGTTTGTTGTTTACTCACTTGTAATTTTTAATTGGAAGAAAAAAAATAGATCTTAAAAAAAAAGCAGAAAGTTCCTCAAAATGTTAATATGTGCCATAAAGTGCCGTATATTTACAGTATTAGGAAACTGTTTTTTGAGCGTTTGGCTACCACTGAGTAAGAAGGCAGTATTTCACTTTTATGATTTCCTAGGAAACAAATACAATCTGTTAGTGTCTTGGTTCCCAGGTTTTGCCATAAAAATGCATGTGAATTAGTCTCTAGCCTTGAATGATTAGAGAATAATAAAACTTTGTTTTTACTGGCGAGAACACGGACTCACTCTCTGTACAGCAAACAGATGTGAAGACCGAAAATAGAAGCCACATTTGCACTTATTATGTTTAAAGCTACTTCATTTTTCTGCTTCTCAGTAACAATTTGTGATCAGTTTCTGTTAAGAAAGCACCATAAGTCAGGCTGTTCCTCCCCCTCCTCCTCCCCCCCCTCCTCCTCCTGTTCCTCCTCCTCCTCCTCCTCCTCCTCCTCCTCCTCCTCCTCCTCCTCCTCCTCCCCTCTCTCCTCAGCTCCCTCCTCACTAAGGTATCATGCTTTCAAGTGTAATGTGATGGCATAACTGAAGTAGTGGAGCTGTTTGTGTGAGGAATATCCTCTGACTTGTCATTTTAAATTTAAAGCAATGAGTTAGGACATCCTTACCAGATTTTTGTTCTTTATTTTTCTTGCTGTAAATTTGCCTGCCAATATGATTTTTTAAAAATAAGTTGTGACCCTAAGAAAATACTTTTATTTTCTTAGTGTGTAAATCTTCTGACATTTCACTCTTTGGTGTATACATCCATGTGACTTCCATCATTGGCTTCACAGATTGAGCAGTAAAAAAAAAAAATCCTCTCTGGATGTTACCATCAGAACTCACTGGTCCAGTTACCTCTGGTTGGTTTTTTGTTTTGTTTTGTTTGTTTTCAATGTATTATAAAATGACAAGATCTCTGCTTGGGAGTAGTTCAGCTCTGAATATTTAAAATAATGAAAATGTTTATTGGCCAAGTTCCTAAGCTTGCCTATGTGGGAAGGACACAGAGAATTTTTTCCTTTAATAATTGTGGTGATATGCTTCTGAGATTTTTCAGTAAACTCGTAATGTTGAAGCATTCAACTTACTTCAGTCTGATATAAGGTTTCAACTGGTAACATCTTTTGTTCTGTTCTCTGCCTGTCGCTCTTTATGTCTTTTTAATGTCAAATATCTGGTGATATTTGTACTCATAAAGGATGCAGGTGTTCACATATATCAGACATCTCATGTCTAACCAGAATTACCTCACAGATTTTGTTACTTTTATTGTAAAAACAAAGAACCACCATAGAGACTATAAAACAAATGTGTATCACCCACAAATTTCAGACACATATCCTTGTAAGTATTTTAAGGTTAAAGCAAATTGCTTGTTATCACCCAAAGCCTTCTTGTGTCTTGCTTTTGTTTGAAATTTGCTGTGTCTTTCAGTCTCTAAGTTCACTCCCCATTTTTCCCCCCTTATAATTTAGCTGTGGAAATGCCCGGCCATTTGATTTACAGTATCTTCCACAGTCTATGTTGATTACAGTCTCATGGTGGAGTTTTGCATGATCCTTGACTTGTGTTTTTCTTGAAAATTGCTAGCCACATGACAGAGTCCTGACCATTATGAGGTTTGTTCAGCTTGTTTTAGCAAGCCAGCGGTTCATCCTGTGTTCTTCCATCAGTAAGCACATGTCTTGTCATCCTTGTGTGTGTGTGTGTGTGTGTGTGTGTGTGTGTGTGTGTGTGGTGCTACTGTAGGTTTTGACTCACTGCCAAGTCCATGAGATAATCTGAGGGGATGAAAAATGAATTTTCTTGCTTTGTCATTAATCTGTGGGGAAGGCTGGAGTGCCCTTATCTACTTTGGGAGAGGAGTGAATCCTTTTACCTACTATTTGGATGAAAGTAAAGCAAATGAATGCTTAATTGTTAATTTTTGTTACCACTTTTCCAGGTGATGAGTTAGCTTCCCTTTATCTTCTGCACATGGACAATTTTGAAGTTGATGGACTTGAACTTATGAATTTAAATCTATTTATTTTATGGTTAAATTTAATCCAGTTTTTCTTCTCGTTCAGAAGAGTTCTTTCCCCCCAAGTATTTGGCTTGTAGAATCTATCCAAGCACCTTAAGAGTTATTTTTAAACGACTCTACTTTCAATGCTTGTGATATCTTTCTAAATTCCTGGTATGGTAGCGTGTCCTGGGATCATCTGGAAAATGGACAAATCATGAATGTATCCATGAGGGTGCTCTGAGCGAGGACTGGTTGTAAATGGAGACCCAGGATGCAAGTAGCCTCAGTACATGCTGTCCTCTGTTTCCAAAGAAATAAGTCAGTCAACAGTAACAGCAACAACAAAGCTTTTAAAAGTAGTTACTGCACACCAGATGTCACAGTACTCATTGGGAGTATGACAACAGGAAACACATGAAGTACACCCAAGGAGTTTACAGTCTGATGTGAAAAATAAAACAAAACAAAATTCTGTCAACTACTTTGTTGTATGAGACTTTTAGGGAAAAAGAAGTATTTGAAGGGGAATATAAAACGCTTTGGCTCAGAACTTCAGGTAATATTCATTCACATAGTGCATGCAGAGTAAGCAGAGGAGTAAGTAAGATATGGAGTTCAATTAGCAAGTATTTTAGCAAGAACTAGAAGACAGGTATGTTGCTCAAGGCCAGTAAATATAATCTATTCAAGAGAGAAGGGTTGAAATTATTAAATGAATACAATTTTACATATGCATGAATACAAATATTAGCATAGCTTCACATGGTTCCTTTCGATCATTAAAAAATCCATATATTTGTGCTAACTATCTCATGACGCTTGGAAATTAGATCTGTGGTTAGTCCTTTAGGTATATATATATATTTTTCTTTTGCCACAAATGTCCTAAGCATATTTTTCTCCACAAAATGCAAATTTTTTATCCGGCATGTAGTACTCATGTCCTAACCAGACCAGCTGATCCCAGGCCGCCTCCCTGTTGTTCCTTCACAGAGTTTCACAGAATCAACTTTGCTGCTTCCTCTTGCTTGTTGGGATTTTTAGTCCCAACATATTTATCGCTCCACAGAACTCTTTTCTTTACCTGATAGCAATTGTACTTCATCCAAAACTTTCTTTTCTCCAAAAATTGCTGAGTCGTGAGCCTTTCTTACTTTCTCTGTGTCAATGGGAAATGTACTTTCTTCATTCGTGACTAAATCGGCAGAGGAAAGCCTCGTGATGATGATATTGTTTGAAATTGAGCGTGAGGTGCTGTTATATCAGCAGAAATTTTAACCTCACCGTTTTAGAGCAACATCCCAGATCTTTCTCCAACATGGACTTCAGATAAAATGCATTTCATTTTGGAAACCTGATAATATATTTCCAAATGTGAAATTATGATTCTGATGTGAAGAGATACACAGATAAAATTTTGCTAAACTAATTAGTGAGCATCAGTAAGATAATAAAGAGGCAATGTAAAGATATACTTAGAGGGGCTACGTAGAGGCGATCAAGCCTGGGCTTCTACGATAAATAGAAAAGTAGGTATATTTTATGCAAAGTGGTTTGATATCCTATATATATGGTGATGCTTTTTTAGCTAGATCAAAGTGGATTGTGTCTGTACTTAACAAAACTTCATAGATGTCAGTAATCAGTGAGCTGTGAGTCTTGAATAGTGCATTCCTTTACTCTTTGATAACTCAGGGTCTGGTATGACATTGAAAGGGCATATCATTCTTCTCCTTCTCTAAGAGAAGGACCTCTCTAAGAGAGGACCACGGTGATTCCTTTAAGCCTAGAGATTGTGACTCATTAATAAAGTAAATTTTCTTTTTTTAGGATACTGAGCTTTTTATCCCAGTGTGAAACAAATATCTAATATTAATGTTGAGTTTTGAAAAATATGAATTGCTTTAACTGGACATGTGTTACAAAGGAAGGTTTTATATGCTTAATAGAATGAAAGTAATTTGCTGTGGAATAAACTCTCTACCTTTTTATATCTACCAGGGTTTTCCAGGAGATATTGGAATTCCTGGACAAAATGGACCCGAAGGACCAAAGGTAAAAATCAAATGAAAACTTTACTGGAAATATATATCTAGAGATTTATCATTTAAATTCTTAACATGCATAGAAAAAGATCTTAAGAATATCAGAATTATCAGTAATTAAGCATCTTTAGAACCCAGTCAGTTTTAAATGATTTTCTAGGTTTGTTATAGTTACTAGAGGGAAAATATTTGAAAAATCATAGATATCAGTACAAAGGATGTTTTAGTGACAATAAATAATGAGGACCATTCCTAAAATGGTAGCAGGGAGTAAATGGGAGAGGAACTTGACAGCTGGAACACTTCGGCACTGATAAAAAGCCCATTGCTGTTGTATAAGAAAGCTTTGGGTGTTCCAGAGCCTTGATGTAACACAAGTCACCTGAAGAAACCGGAGCACTCACTCCAACATCACTCCAATTACTGCTACTCTGTATGTACATTAGAATGCTGCTCTCTGGGTGCCAGGAATTCAGCACCCAAAGTTTCGGAATCAAGACATGTCCCAGATGGTCATGCAGGCTGGGCATCATAGACAAGCACACACTGGAAATAGAACCATGGAGTGATGAAGTCTGAATTTTGAGGGTGAGGAATTGAATTCAAACTCAAGTGGAAAATGTTGTTGTATCTGAAGCGAGAAGCAGAGACAGTAAAGGCTTGACAGATGTTAACAAGAGCTGCGTCAGTCTGTGTACTTGGTAAATGTTTTATTGAAATTAGATCATTTGAGTTTTACATAATGTTATCAGGTAGACAGTACCCCCATTTTACAAATGTCACAGATATTAAGATAGTCACTCACGGGATAGAGAGATGGCTCAGTGGGAATGGTACATGCCACAAATCATGATCACCAGAGTTTGAGCCTCTCAACCTCCATGATGGAAGGAAAGGACACACCCACAAAAGTTTTCTTCCTCTATCCACATGTTTTTCATGGCATATACAGGAACACATATGAGTACAGTGAGTAAACATTTCTAAATGTAAAAAGAAGAAATTTACTCAGTCACATAACTATAACATTATCGCCAGGGTTGTCTCAAAGAGGTGACTACCAAATCTGGTCTCTTCATCACTTAGCTTGAGGACCACATAGTCAGGAACACTCATGGTCAGACTACACATTCTACTTTGTCATACAGGCATCAGGGAATAATCAAACATGTTTAAGTAGCAAACATACCATCTTATTTGCGTCTTTAAAAGGAACTCCCAGGATGTCCCTGGCCAAGTCTTTAAACAATGGTGGAGGGGATGCCTAAATGGGACTTCCGCTATAATCAAATGAGTAAATACCGTAGGTGTCATCACAGAACCTACATCCAACAGGGGATGGAGGAGGAGGCAGAGATCCATGGCTGAGCACTGGGCTGAGCTCCTGGTCCAGTTGAGAGCATGCGAGGAGAGTCTGTATGAGCAGGGGGATAGGGATTATGAGGAAGGTTCCCAAGATGATGGCTGACTGGAGCTCTGGTGAGCTCACTGAATCGGGAATTGCCGCTGGAGATCCATCAGGAGGGGGAGTTGGGCCCTCCCAGGGTAGGCGTGGCTTTTGACTGGCATAAGCAGTGTGTGGAGGGGTGGATCAGACTCTGTTCCCCTGTGTGGGCTGGCACCTTGGAGTGCATTCCCTAGAGAGGAACATCCAACCCAGCATTGACTTTGGGATGAGTGAATCAGATATGCTTGGAATGGATGTACCCTGCTGGGCTGGCCCACCTTAGGACTTCTCCCCTTTTGGGGGAGGGGATGGGTGGATGGAGATGTGTGAGGCTGAGGGCTGACTAGCAGGGATTGGGAGGAAGGAAGGGAGTAGAAACAGGGGATTACATTTATGGGATGACATTTTTTAATGAAAATAAAATTGAAAAAATAATAAAGAATGACATACCAATAGAGAAAGTAAAAAGACTATTAACTTTTCAAAAAAAAAAAAAAAAGATAGCCTAAGTCAGTATAAGGGATTGATTGATGTGGAATATCTTCCTATATTCTGTGAATAGCGTTGGTTAATAAAGGGTATGTTTTGGCCTATGGCAAGGCATCTTAGAAGTAGGCACAAAATCTGATCATAGAGAAAGGGGAAGGAGGGCGGAATCAAGAGAGACACAATCCATCCAGCCGCTCAACACATAAAAAATACAAATAAGCCACAAGCCTCATGACAAAGCAAATTCATAAAAATGTTAAGTTAAAAAATAAAAACAATAAGCACCAGCCATAAGTCAAACAACATATAATTAATATAAGTGTCCTAGTCATTTTTAAAGACTAAATGATAACAAGGTTATCAACAACAAGTCCAGACCAAAGTACTAAGCTGAGCCAAAAACTCTTACTAAAGAAATTGAAGTCAAACTGAGAATCTACAGAAATTTAAGCAATGGACTGGAGAGATCACCCAACAGTTTGTTAAGAGCATGCATTGCTCTTATAGAGAACCCCAGTTTGATTTCCACATCTCTTATCAGGTAGCTTACAATGACCTGTAAATCTAACTCCAGGGGGATCCAATGCCTCTGGCCACCTAGGGCTCCTTCACACACACACACACACACACACACACACACACACACAAACACACACACACACACACACACACACACACACAGAGCAGTAATGGTAATAAATTGTTTCTTATTATAAGAAATAATAAGGAAGGTGCCAGGCAGGCACTGGATGTGCTTCCCTGTCTAAGCCGAGAAGTAGAGAAGGCATGGGGCTGGGCTTTTCAGACTGTACCTGAGTGCTGGATGTGGGTCCTAGGCTCTATCTAAGTGCATGAGGCTTCCATTCAATAGAACAGATTCATCAGACTGGGTCAGTGCACAGGATGTACTAGTGGGGATAGGCCTGGAGAAATAATAAAAGTCTGAAATAGAACATTTATTCATTTGACAAATATTTACTGGGTGACTCCCAAGTGGAAGCTATTGTGCTAGATCCTAAACAGAAAGCTCTAATCTATGTTTTCAAGAACTTTACAAGCTGAGTTCTGGAGAGATGATATTATGGATAAAGTACCTGATGCACAACCAAGAAAATTTAGATCCCCAACACCCACAAAACAATCTGTGTGTGAAAGAGATATGGGAACACCTGGGGTGCATTTTCCAGACATTGCAACCAACTGGCAATTTCTAGATTCAGTTAGAGACCCTAGCTCAAAGAAAAAATGAGATGGGATGTGATAAAGAATGACACCAACAACATTCTCTGGCCTCACATGCACATGTACGCATACATACACACCACACATATCACACCTACACATACACCACACACACATACACCACACACACACAGACACATACACCACATACAAATATATCACACACACTAGCACAGAGACCCTTTTTATAACCATAATGACAGGGGTGCATAGTTGTAGGAAAGGTAACACTGGAACTGACATGATGAGTGAGGAGTTGGTGAGGCAGACAAGTGGGCTGGGTGACATTCAGGAAAAGGAAATTTATGAGGAAATGGAGCTGCAGGATTTGGCAAGTCTTTAAACTAAATGTCACTCGCTGTTTATCTGAAATTCAAATGTGACTGTGCATCCTGTGTTATACCTGGCAGCCTCACCTGCCACCCACCAACATCCCTCCACACAGCCTTTCCACTTCCTTTCACAGCTGTGAAGTATGCCTCTGCACGTATGTGCCCCACATATGCTTTGCATCAAATCCTCTCTGGAGTTCCGAGCAGCGTGATGCCATCAATTATAACCTTTAACCATTTCTCCTTGACTCAAACTTTCCCCACTTCATTTTGGAGACCATTTTCACTGCCAATGTTATAGCTTAGGCCCTCTTCATTTTTATCCAGGATTAGTGTTGTAGGTCTCCAGTTGCTCTTCCTGCCTCCACTCTGGCATTCCTTCAAACCCACAGTGATGCTGCCAAAGGAAAAATCCGTGGAAAGTATACATCACAGCCTGCCACTGCTTGAATCCTCAAGATATGTGCCGCGCCTGTCTGTGAAGACTTGCATGTTCTTACTTTTAACACGTGGTTCTTCTACACTCTAAACCTTAACTCTGCATCTTACACTCACACCCATCATTGCTTCTTTTTTTTAAAGAACTGCTCATGCCAAACTTTATAGATTAACAAACCACGCTGTGCTTGTTCAGATCTCATCGTTTTTTCCTGCTGCTCTTTTATCAAGATGTAACCCTCCTTCCTTCATCTTTTATCATCCAGCCAATATTTGTGCATCACATACTACACGGTCCTAGTTTCCTCAACAGCTGTTTTCCCCTGTGTTCCTGAAAAACCTATATCTGAGAGTTTATGTTTGTCTGACTCTTCTAGACTGCAGTATCTTTGAGGGAAGAGATAAATTGATTTAAAATATATTACAGTGACTAGAATAAGATGCCAGGAATTTCACAGTAGGAGCTTGATAATCACTGGCTGGATGATTTGTTGACTAGATCTGAATGAAAGTTACTTTAAAGAATTTTTTTTTTTGAAAGGACAATTTGATAACTAAAGAAATGTGAGGGAAGAAAGAAATAAAACGTAAAACCGAGGCTTCTCTTTGGGTTCCTTACCATTGAACTTTAATGGGAAAGTTAAATAGGGAACTTGGAGGAATTTGCAGATCTGCGTGAGTATGACAAGATACTTGTTTTGACATATAGAAATGATAATCATCAGTAAACCAAGATAAAATGCAGAGATAAGAACACAAGAGAGATAGGTAATATAGAGAAAGGCATTGAGATGTCTCCTCTCTACTGTACCCTTTCCCTGCTTAGGAACTTGAGCATACGCATCTTTATGTATTTGCTTAATCATTCTCTCAATAGTCCATTCACTCAGTCCATATTGATTTGTCTTTTTATTTCATGTCAGATGCTAAATGTGGAATAATAACCATTATGAAACTATAGTGTCTCTTGTGGGTGGAGTTTGACTTTGGCAAAAGGAAGATAAGAAGTTATTACAAACTATAAAAATATAATGTGAAAGAAAGTAGGGCTGGAGAAAGAGGTCAATATAGTTAGGAAAGATTACTGCTCTTGCAGGGGTCCCAGGGTCAGTTCCCAGCACCCACATGACAGCTCGCGATGGCCTGTTCCTTCAGTTCCAGGGATCTTACACCTTCTTCTGGCCTCTGTGAGTTCCTGCCACACACATGGTGCAGATAAACTCTTGCAGATACATACACCATATATACACATTGAAAAATAATAAATTATTTAAAAGAGAGTTTAGAGTATGCTGTTAGAGCCTCAAAAGTTGAGCAGTGGATGCTGTCTTTGAAAATCAGAAAATGATCCCTGACTTTAATGTGTAAGGATGAATATCATGCTTGATGAAAATCCATATTGTACTTCATTTTTAATATGGCTGCACTGGTCACCGTAAGAAGTTGTTCTAGGGAGTTCTTTCAGTCTTACAATGGAAATGTTAAAAGTGGGGGCCAGAGAGCTGGCTCAGAAGGTAAGGGCACTTACTGCTCTTGCAGAGAACTCAGCTCCAATCCCCAATACCTAAATCAGGCGGCTCACAGCCACTTGTAGCAGTTCCAGAGGACGGATGCTCCCTTCTTCCTCTACGTGTTCATGGTACACGTAGAGAAAAGCAGAAAAGCAGATTCACACACACACACATGCACCTTTTAAAAAGTTGACCAAAATGCCTGGAAGCTATGATACTTTAACAAACACCAATGGTTGAATTGAAGTGGATAATAATTGCTTTCTGAAGCATTTTTTAACTATTTATTCAGTAGATATGAACTTGTAGATTCATTAACACAATGTGAGAATAATTGATTTTATACACATTACTGACATTTAAGACAACTTTTAGGAGGCATGATTTTAATCAAAAGAACCAGAAAGTGTAATTGTAAGAAGAGTATGACTTTTTGTTTTAAGAGTAAGAGATCTGATTTTATCTGTTCTTGGTCTTTTTCCTCTGTATTTTTTTTTCTAGAAATGGAAATATAAAGCCAAACATACTTATATCATAAGTATAATGTGTTTCTTTAGCAATGTGTATCCTAGCATGGAAGCATCCTAAAAATTCCTTTGTTGCTGAGGAAGTGGAAATAATGTAAATTACTAAAGCTGTGTTGACAGAGTTGTCAAGAAAATCATGTGCTGGAGAGATGGCTCAGGGACTAAGAGCACTTTTCTCTAGCACAGGACCCAGGTTTTGTACCCATCACCCATGTGGTGGTTCACAACCATGTGTAAGTCTAGTTCTAGGGAATCTGGTCCCCTCTGTGTCCTCAGTGGACACCAGGTACATACTAGATCTGCACACAGTGTAGGCAAGCACCTATGAACATGAAATAAACATAATTAGAAAAGAAAACCACACACACTGTATTTGAAAGAAATGATTGTCCTATGTTCAGTAAAGGGGTAGTTTCTTTCCAGGGAAAGAACTCTGCAGAAGTCTTTCATTTTCTGTTAATTTTCTGCTGGTTGACTAGAATCTCAAACTGGGATTGCAAATTTGTGTCAGTTACAGTTCTACATGTGGAGTTCTGTGTGTGTGTTTGTGCATAGAAACAAACATTCTTCAGTAAGCCTTCCTGAGACACTCAATTTGGCAATCTGCTTTCAATAACAGCATAACATCAGCTAATCCACATCCTCTTCTGGTCCTGCAGAAAGTAAGAGTGTCTGATAAATATCCTCTGTTCTTCAGTAAACAGAGGATACCATATCTGTTGCTCCAATGCTTGTGCTGCTGCTTTGGCTACAGAATTAGGAATGTTGAAACCAGCTGTTACTGTGCTTTGTATTACAGTCCTGATAAGCTTGCAGAGGAAGCCTACTATTTGTGAGATTGTGTTGAGTAATACACAGAAATAGCTCTTGCCTTAACTCACTCCAATATGTCATATGTTTATCTGTTTGGAGGACATCAGTTTGGTAGGAAAGCTGCATGACTCTAGATCATTCTCATAGACCACCTCAACCAAGCCCTGAACATCTACATTCCATCCACTAAAGCAAGATTTCATATACATATTTATTAAATTAACCATTCTGTTCTCTAGGCAGTGTTTGGTCAGCTGAAAACATTTATTGAGCTTGTATATTGGGCAATTTTTTTTCTGTGTTACTGTTTGTAATATTTTAAGCAGTAACTAGAAAACAGATTAAGCCATGGTCTTTTCTATATTAGGAATTTACAATCTTCTAGAAACACATCTTCTGCATATAAGTAAGAAACTAGGAGCTTTAGAGGATGAAATAGTCAGTGTGGCCATGTTTTCTAAAGATTCACAGAAAATTGGGATTTGAGTAGAACTGGCTGTATTTAACCAAGTAGGAACAGAGAACCATGTTAAGAACACAGCATTAATGATAAAGAAATGTTTCCTGCTTTTAAAAATGTGGGAAGCAGACTGTGAGAGATACTAAATATAAAAAATATAAAATTGAGACATATAAATCCCTAAAAATCTGTATAAAATTGTGTGTGTGTGCACGTGTATGTAAAAGCATGTGGGTGCGTTCAAGCATGTGGGTGTTTGCAAAACTGACAGTTCAGACTCTTCTTAACAGCGTTAGCAGCGTATAGTAAATTATTGTAATACTTAAAAGGTGTGTTTATTGTTGTAAGGCAGAACTCCAGAGCTTTCTCATTTTGCTTGATTAGAGTGCCCATTTTAAAGCAGATTTTCACTACATCAGTCCCAGGCAAGGCCAGTTTATGAAAAACTTCTGTGGTTTTGTGGACTTTATATACCTCACATAAGCTGAATCCTACAGTATCTACTGTTCTATTACTGGCTTATCCATTAGCATAATGTCTTCAAGATTCATCAATCTTGAAGCATGTGACAAGAGTTCCTTCTTTTAAAAGCTAAAAATTGCATTATTTTCCTATAACACATTTTCTTTACTCGTCAACAGACAATAGAGGAATCCAGTCTTGGCTATGGTGTCTAACATGTCGTCAAATTGAGACATGCAGATCTTTGAGAGCCTGCTTACAATCCTTTTGAATATATATCCAAAAATTGTTTGCCCACAATTTAGTAGGGCTTTGGTGGTTTTGCAATTGAGCTGCATTTACACATTTTGGATTTTAATGCAATATCAAATATGTGGCTTGCATACGCTTTCTTCTCTTATAGCACATTGATCATTATGCTCCTGGTGCACAAGCCTTCAGGATGACATCATCTCGCTGCCTCACTTGTACTTCTGTTGCTTATGTTTCTGTGTCCCAGACGCAAGTGTCATCAGCAGGGTTTTGAAACTTTCTCTTGTTTTCTTCTATATAAACTAAGGTTTGAGATCTCAGATTTGAGCCTTTAACCCGTGATGGCTTGTTGTAGTGGGGGATTCAATGAGGGCTCAGTTTCATCCCCAAAGCACCAGTTTCCCCAGCACTGTTAGAGAGGCTGTCCTCTGTTTCATTGTACAGAGTCCGTACAAAGACGACTCATGGGTTTGCTTCTGGATTTTCTATTCTACTATCCTACATCTTGCACACTCTTATGGCAGTTTGGTGATGTCAACATCATTGTGTGATACATTTTAAGGTCAGGGAGCATGACAACTCCAGCTTCATTTTTCTTTCCAAGACTGTGCTTTCAGAGTCCTCTGTGGTCCTGTGTGAGTTTAGGGGTTTTTTCCTGTTTCTACAAAAGGCATCCCTGCAGTTTCATAGTGAAACATTGAATATGCAGGTCTCCTTCTAACCCCTGGACATTTTAACATATTAAGTCTTCCAACCCATCAACACCTGATGTCCTGTACTTTATCTGAGCATCTTTACTGGCTCTTCTATTTACTCCACAGTTTCCCTGGAGTTGGAAATTGAGGGTGGGGAGTGATGTCCCATGATCATAGCTAAACCAATCATTGTCTGTAGGGATGTTGAATAGTGCAAATAAATTCAGTCACTGCTGCACATTAACCATTATATTCAAGGATACGAGCATCTAACCTCAAACCACAAGGTCAAGGGTGGAAGTTATTTTTCCTTGGGGAAATTGCATTGATTTTGGTCCTAAATGTATTAATATTTTGGACCAACAATAAGTAGCACATCCTCATTCCAACTCCCTAACTCACCTTTTCCTTTCCAAAACAGAAAAAGTCCATTTAAAAATGTGTAACTAGCCGAAGTGTTATAGTTTCTTGATTGATAACATTCCTATCACAAATTTTCAAGAATGCACACTGAAGATAACCATTTCCCACTTCTTATTTGCATCAAAGCACAGCCAGGAAAGAGCAATAAAGAAAAATCTCATATGTTTGTCACTGATGACAAAATGAAAACTTCAAGTTACCAGGTCACCAGGGCACGTTTAGTCTTCAAATCCACGCACTTGTTTACTACAATTAAAATTAGGTTTTAAAAACTCCTTGAATTGTTATAGAAAAGTTATAAGAAATTATGCGAAATAAAATTCTTAGGAAGGTTTTATATAAAACTTTTGACACATTGAGTATTTCCAACAAAACTGCTAAAAAAAAAAAATGTCACGGTAAATAGATGGATGGCTTTAGGTCATTTATACAGCTATTTTGAACAAGTTTTCATTCAGAGAACAATTGCATTTTAACATGTTTATTATTAGCAAAATAATGTAATAGTCCTAAAAGTTCTGGTGATAAAGTTCATTTTTTAGGTAAATTGCCCCCCCCCCATTTTAGCAGCATGTGTAAAAGAATTGAAGAACCTTTTACAGGAATAACAAATGTCACATTCTACTAGTCTCTCAGCAGACTTCTGGGATAGTTTATGTAATATGTACATTTATTGTCAGAATAACACAGCAATTACTTTAAACTAAAAAAAAACTTTGTCTTAAAAGTTGAAAAATAAAAAACAAATGAATTATTTGAACCTTAACATGTTGTTTAAAAGAAAATGTATTGAATTTCTCGATCATCTAGATACTTTGTGGTTTTTCCTCAGCATCCATCTCATCTCATTGTGATAACTCTTAATGAGGAGTAATAGTGCCTAATAGTATCCCCACCTTGTCGTAATATTGGTTGATAAAAATGTTAATAGATGTATAATTTTCATCTTCTGTGTTTCCGTTGATTTTATAGGGGCACCTTGGAAGCAGAGGGCCCCCTGGGCCTCCAGGACTCAAAGGAACTCAGGTATGGAGAAAATTAATGTCTAGTCTAGTCAGCAAGATGTAGTTAGAATTTCCTTTTTGTGTGCGTGTGACACAGTTTTTGCTTAATGAAAAGAATTTCCTCAGTGTGAACAATTTTTGCTGCAAAGGATTTCAAGTTATTTATACTGGCACTTATGGGATGGAATTTGGAATAATTTTACAGCGTTCTAAACTCATTGGTGATTTTTTTCAGTAGTCTCCAATGGAATGTTGAAGAATCTGAACCCAGAATGAAATTCATATTTACTACTTGTGATGTTTTATATTTGTGACTTAATAAATTATATTTAATTCATTTATGAATTGAGCAAAATGTCTGTTTATGTAATATATAAGGCATGCGACACTTAGGAAGTCTACATGCTGTCAAGAGTAGTAATATAAACTGGTGGTACCATCTATTCATCTAAAAGTGAAAAAAGAAATAGAGTTTCCCAATGTATTTGAAAATGGAGACTACTTGCTTTTGTTCTTGTTAGAAAATAAAGCCTAGAAGTTGTTTATTTTGCTTACATTTATCTCTCATTAATTTCCACCATTCAGTTTTGACCCTTACAAGAATGCACCAGATATTTACATTTTGTGACATTATAGCTCATTTGACTCTAAGATGTAGTGTTATAAGTTAGTTAATGATATAATGTTTGACGATAAGAACCCTTCAGGTGGGATCTGGTCTGCATTGTAAGCTCCTTCGGGGTAAGACCTGATGGGCTTTTGTGTGTTTAAACTCAGACAAAACTAAACTTTAAAAACGTGCATTGAGCCAGGCATGGCAGCACCAACCATTATCCAATCACCTTTGAAGCTGAGGCAGCAGGATCACAAGCTTGAGTCTAGCCTTGGCTATAGAAGAGACTCAAGCTCAGAGAAGGGGAAGAGAGAAGTGAGTGGATGAGTGAATGAAGTATCAAACGTGCTCAGAGCATGTTCTGTATAAGCGACTGATGAATATACCACAAATATGTGTGTGGATGTTCATCTGCCAAGTACACAGTTGCATTTCTGTGTAGCCAAGAAATTAGAGATTATTTTTAATGATCTTGGTGATTCTTTTCCTTTAATCTCCTACACTCCTAGTTTCCTGTTTATTTCATGTACCATCCACAGATATAAAAAATAATTCAATGGTACACGTCCCTTATGAAGTGGTCTAATCACCAAGATATTAAAATATAGAAGAGCTATATTTTAAAATAAGAACATTTTAGCAGAATTTTGTTGCATTCCCTAACGAGGTTCAGATTTCCGAATAAATACAAGGGATGAAGATTTCTATATTTAAACACTATTTTAGGCTATGAATTGTTCTGATTTCCTTTAAGGGAGAAGAAGGACCAATTGGACCCTCTGGAGAACTAGGGCCAAGGGCAAGTATCACAAGAGTGATTCCCTAAGCCTGATGGGGTGGTGGTGCATGGTAGAAACTTCAGCACTTAGGGAAGAGGCAAGAAGGTCCTGCATACAAGGCCTGCCTGGGCATAAAACCAAGTCCCAGGCTAGTCTCGAATAAACAGGAAGACCTTGCCTTGTCTCAATGGGATGGTTTGGAAGGAGGAAATGGAAGGGAGAAATGTTGTAATTACTATCTCAAAATTTTTTCAAGTTAAAATTTTTAATTATAAAATTAAATTATATAATTTTGTGAAGAGAAACTACTTTTTTGTTTCATATTTGTCAGAGAAAAATATAATAGATACACTCTCAAAAATTAATTAATGAATGAAAACAATTAATTTAAAAAAACAATTTTTAAAACAACTGTCTTAAAATATTTTGAAAGAATAGTATTCTAATTACTAACAAAGGGCAAACAAAAGTTTGAACCTAAAATCCCCTAAAAATAAAGTAAGCTTCTAACTGGGTTTTTCCTGAGATATATTCCACCTCCCCACCCGAGCTGAGGGCTGACCCCAGGGCCCTGAATTTGCTAAGTATTCTACCACCCATTTAAATCCTCAACCCTTTTATTAAATTACTAATTAGCATATCAGTTTTTCAGGTGGTTTATGGTATCAGGAATCATGAAAATTATTTGAAGGGTTTCCAGTAATACAATAAAATAATTTTATGAACACTTAAGAAAAACTCTTATTTTGAGAGTCAGTATAGAAATAATGGAAAACAAGTGGGTAGTTTCACCTAATTATAATCACATAGTGCTGTCTTGTGATATACACAGTTCTGTTTCCTAAGTTTTGTAAATAAACTTTAATATTTTTATGCATGACCAAAGCTTGCATTTTAAATAATTTGGACATATATGCTATACTTAAGAGGCCTTTAACTCTTGGAAAATATGTCTAAGAATTTTTTTATTTGAGAATGTCACAGATTACACATTATTAAGCTTCTCTTTGTTTTGGGGGAGATAGAAAATATTTACCTCTGTCACATAGGCACACATACTGCTTCCATACTGTTGAAAAGGAAACATTCTGTAGCAGCAGAGCTATTTGAACCTAGTAAAACAGAACTCATTTAAAATTTACTTCCCTAGAAAACGAGAGAACCACACTCTATGTTATTCCATATTATTTCACTGCTGTTGGCTGGGGATCAATTTGGAAACTAAGATGGCTGAAAGCATATCACATGAATCTGCCCAATATTGAAAATTCTGCAAAATACCATATGAAAATAAGGTTTTAATGTTACATTTTCAGGGCTACTCCCACTAAAAAAAAAAAGTGTGCTGGAGCTTAGAAGGAGCCATAAGTCATAATGCCACCACCAATGTCTATAATGGCTTGATTTCAAAGATTCTAAATGTAATTGGCTCCATTGGTGTCTGTTTACAGTGCAGATTTAGTGTGATAGTCTATACTGTCCTGTGTTGCTTAAATACATTATACATTGAGAATGAAAAGGAAGATTTTCTTTATGGCACTTTTTGACCAGTCTTAATAAAAATGAATTGCTGAAAAAAAATTTCAATATCAGAAAAATGAAATTATTTCACGCTCAGCTAAATTTCTGATCCTGCATTCAGGCGAAGGGATGAATCAGGTCCCAGAACAGAAGTAAGGTCAGGTTCAAGTCCAGACAGACCTGAAATAATGGGAAGATCAAGTTGTCTGTGTCAGCTTCAGAGGACAGAACCAGGTAGAAGATCAGGGGATAGTTGGAAGTCCTTGCTTGTCAACCCTTGATGCTGAGATGATTGGTCGGGTGGGGCCTTTCCTTCTCAGACCGAAATGTAATATTTTATGGGGTAGGGGAGGTAAGGAAGTTACACCTTCTTCTCGTTCTGGCATATTCTTATTTCTAATTACAAACTCTCGTTCCCAGTCCAGCATCTTATTTCTCTAGCTCTTTCTTCCTAATAATTATTCTCCCAATCTGAGGGTGCTCATCCCTACTCCAGTGTTCCCCATCATTCCTTATCTTTATCAGGACTCCCCACACTCCCCATCAGGCTCCCAACATTACCCTTTTGGTTACATTCTGAATTCTATTTTCTTGCCCACTTTTTCTTTTGTTTCTAAATTGCTGTTTTATAACTTTCCCTCTATGACTGTCTCCTTCCACGTCACCTTCATTCTTAGCCTTCTCTACCTCCTCCCCTTAAAATAGAGGAGACTGCCATGGTCGGCCTCTACTCAGTTTCTCATCGGTCCATTTTTCTGCTGCCTTCTGTCTTGTCTTGTGAATTAACAGTCCGTTGATCTTACTAAAGACGAAATTTTCTCTTTCAATTTCCAGTTCACAGTATCCTTGGTGACCCAGACCATCTATCCAGAACTTCTTCCCTATACACTCTATTTACACTATCTTAATCATTTTCTGTCCTACCAGCAAACAGGCTTCTGCTCTTTCTTCTACCTAAAACAAAAGTAGAGCATACGTGGTTGCTGTCTCTTCTGAGGGTTGTTTTGTTCCTCTGATCTCAGTAAAGCTCCCTTATATGTGCTTTTCCAGATCTTCTCTGTCCACCTGTCTAAGCCACTTGTGCCCCCAACACTTTCAAACTGATGGCAGATAGATCAGTGGCTTCTGTTACTGAATCCAACTCCCAGCTTCCATCACCTCACAGTGGTACTCACGCCCCTTAGACTTTATTAAAATCATCTGTTTTCTAGAAAAAATTTGATTTATTTATGTGATTTTTTTTCTAGATTATTGGCACCAAATTTCCTACTATGTTAATTTCTTCTATTTTAAATTTTTAGAAAATCTTAAGGCTTAGTATATATGGACTTTTCTTTTCCAATTGTCCTCACTACTTCCTAGACAAGTGCACATGTCCTAGCAATTGAAATATTATGACTAATGACTTCCAGAAAAATATCTTTGGATCAGAACGTTCTACTCATGAACTAGCTACATAGGTGTCCAACAACCATAATAACTAAAATGTTCAAAACTCAGCTTCTAATTTGCTTTGCAGTCTATTCTCAGGGTTTTCTCACTTCAATTATTCATTACCCAAATTGAAAATATTTAATTGTTGATGCGAAAACACAGTCATTATCTCAAAAGAATAAGAGCTCATTTTGAAGCCTAACGTGAGTGACCACGCCCAGAAACACAGATACAGGAGACTTTCAATTCTGTCTTCTGGTATAGTAACAGTTCCGTGACGTTGGTATGGTAACAGAACAGAGAAAAAAAATTTAAATCACAACACTTGGCAATTAGATTAGTGGAAACATTGGTTAGATAGGTACATTCCAGAAAAGCAGGAAAATTACAGCTATGAGTCTGTTATTATCTAACTACATTCTTGGCCCTTTGGTTGGTGGAGGCTAACTCTCTGACATTCCAAAAGCTTTACCTAGTAGTCACAGAGATGTTACGTCAAATACAAAAGAAGGCAGTAAATGACTAGTTAAAGAAACTGAAAACTGACCCATGGCATTCTGACTATAAACCTGCCATATTCCAGACTCTCCAACGAAACCAACACTCTGATCAGTTAATCATCTTGGCAGAAGGTCCAGCTGCAGGTGGAGATTTTTTTTCCAGGAATTTTATTTTACAAAGTTCATACAGATTCTTCTCCTTCTCTTCTCCCACATTCCCTATGTGAATCATAAGCAGTGTTTGAAACTCTAACATCACAATCCAAATCTTACCATTTCTCCTGGCTGTCTATGCTGCAACCCTGATCCATAACCACAGTGTCCCTCACTGGATTGTGAAAGTAGACTCCCACTTACCCTTCTGTCTTTGAATCAAGGAGATCCTGTTAAACATGGAATTATGCTGCATTTCTTCTCAAAACTCACTTAAAACTTTCTGCCTCACTCTGAAGAAAATCTAAATAACCCAGTATAATTTATAAGGTCTTATCTGACCCCCCAGTCTCCTCTTCTGACTCAATTTCTCCTTCTGCATCTGCACACTAGTCATACTGACTTCTCATGTTCTGCCAGTATTCCACATAGCCTTCCTGAAGGACCTTTGCCTGTCCCTAGAATGCTGTTCTCTGTAATGTCCACGTAGTTTACTCCTTTTAAAAATTTGTACTTAAATGGCCCCTTCTCCGTGAGATCTTCCTAGAAACCCTACAAAAAAAATTCAATAAATAATCCATAGAACTTTGTATCTCCTTTCCATGCTTAGTTTATTGTCCCTCACATTTACCACTACCTAATATAACATATGTGCGCATATTATATATATGCATATGTGAAATGCATGTGTATGCTATACATTTAAACATTTTGCATCCTCACTCAAGTATAAGCTCTTGAGAGCAGGTGTGTAGTGCTCTCTCCAACCCCACAACTCAGGATTGTGCAGGATACGTTTGAGACACTCAAGTAGTTGTAGTTTAAATAGTTAATAAATATAAGAGCATTGAATATTTTGAAGTTACCTATTTCATAGAGCAGAATGAATTTTCTAAACCAATGGTTCTCAATCTTCCCAATGCTGCAACCCTTTTTAACACAGTCCCTCATGTTGTGGTGACCCCACCTAGGAAGTTATTTTGTTGCTACTTCATAACTGTAATTTTGCTGCCATTATGCATTATAATATAAATATCTGATATGCAACCCCACGAAGGTCACAAACCACAAGCTGAGAACCACTGTCTTAAACGTTAGGATAACTTTATAAGTGATGAGCACTACATATTGTTCTTTCCTTCTTTTCTCTTTTAGGGAAAACCAGGTCGAAAAGGGTACATGGGGGAACCAGGGCCAGAAGGCTTAAAGGTAAAGTGCATGAAGTTTGTATCAGTTTAAAAATATAAATTTTCAAAAGAATAAAGTTGTGACTTTTAATAATTAAAGTTAATCAATACAGATTAAATGAGGAATTTAAGTTAATCAATACAGATTAAATGAGGAATTTTTCGGCTTATGAGGTACCAGTAAGATGTTAAAAGCACATTCAAACAGCATTATAAGCCATGTGGCTACATCGTATTTTCATATACAAACAATAGAGAAATGTTAGACTACATTTTATAAACTTTTGCAAATGAGATACAAAACAACACAAACTAATAAAGTTTATGCAACTTAATAAAAATGTTATGGTAATATTTGCGGGTAATATATGGGGTGGTAAATATACATATTAATATCTTTTATTAAGCGTAAGTTCCTTAGCAAACAGCTAACTGTGTCCACCTGAGTGCATTCCTTACACCATCACTGAGCAGCCTTTATCACTGTACGACTTTGGAAGGATGTGTCAGCCATTCATTGCTTTTGCTTTACTTCCATAGTTTAGATAATTTCTTACAATCACAAGTACAAAGCAGCACAAAGAATCAAGGAATAAAAAAAGACCACCTAAAAGGGGCTGATAAATTTTCAAACTTAAAATCTAAAACTCGTAAAAGAGACGGAGTATTATTACCAAATTTCCCAAATTAAGATTTGTTTCCTATACACTAAACACATAACTTTTTCAGGATATTAAATTCTAAGAAAAAGCTAGACATCAAGCCAATGAGGAAAGATGACTTAAAGCATTTTATTAATGTCTCGGCATGTAGATAGCGAAAACATACTAGGAGAATGTGTGCCTGGGTTTCTCAAACTATATACAAAAACTCCAGAAAACTGCCTGAAAAGCAGAAAGCCTAAGCAATAGTCTTTCCTGAGATTAGTCTCTAGTCTGCTGAATAGCATCAAGAAACTCAGCGTTGAGCCACAGCATAGACAGACTGGCCAGCAGCTAGCCTCAGCCCTTGGTGAAAGGTCTCTCTAGAGTCTCACCAGAAGCCACATCCAGACTTCGTTACCCAGGAACCCAGAGAAATCCTTCAATGGCTGCCCCTCCTTAGCTGCCACTGTCTCCTGCGACCTGTGGCTACGCCCAGGGAAGCACTTGGAGTTGGCGAAGGGTCAGCATCTACCACTCAAGCCTAGCCTTTGTCTCTGTCTCTGTCTCTCTGTCTCTCTCTCTCTCTCTCTCTCTCTCTCTCTCTCTCTCTCTCTCTCTCTCTCTCTCTCTCTCTGTGTGTGTGTGTGTGTGTGTGTGTGTGTTTCTCTTTCCACCTCCATTTCCTCCCACTTTTCTGCTTTTCCCTTATTCTCTTCTTTTCCTTCCTTCCCTCATGTCTGCATCCACCCTTCCTTCATCACCTGCCTTTCTCCCTCCCTTCTCCCCTCCCCATCTCTTCCCTTATTCTATTCTCTCACCCCTTCTGTCCCTTCCTTCCCATCTGCTCTTCCCTTCTCTCTCTCTCTCTCTTTTCTCCTGTTCTCTCTTCTTCCTGAGACAAGGCTCCTCTTCCCCTGACCTTCTGACTCTCTGAATGTTAGAACAAGGTGGGGTCACTTCCACTCTTTGCTTGTAATCAAACCTCTGTAAGCAAAGACAATTTGGGGGAGGGGAAAGGCGGATTTGAAAATTTCGTATTCAAAGATTATTCTGCCATCAATTACCTATAAAAGCTCTAAATTGAGTTCTTTATCAATAACTAAGAACTGCATCCTACAGTGTGCCACAGTTTCCACTCATCTGACTGCATACCAACTGAACAGAAAACTTGTCTAGACTATTCCTCATGGTGTCTATTAGATTTCAGTGCTTAAAATCACTAGGACTCGGTAGACATGTAACATTAGCCAGTATAGAATATAGAGGCAAAATTAAGCTTAATTTTAAAATATAATTAATACAAGACCTAACTGTGTCGTTCTTTTCATGCATAATGAATATGGAAAACATTTTGTAGTCCACAGTTTTTACAATGACTTTAAGATCTGATAGGTATTTTATACTCACATCATCTGTCAGTCAGTTCATACCAGTCCGTGCCATATGTTACCAGTGGCCGCCATATTGTTTGGTATCTTAATATCTTGGTACTAGACACTTCAATTCCATTATTAATTTTAAAATTATTATTTTTAGTAAAAAGAACTGTAGATCCATGTCACACCTACTATATGTGGCACCTCAAACTCAAGTCTTCTTTTTTTTGTTAATCAGCCTTTACCCAATCTTCTACAAGTCCCCCCAACTGAAGTGGCCCTTCCTCGCCCTCCTTAACACCCCTGCTTACAGGACACAGCTCCAGTGAGTTTCATAATCCTTCATTGGAGTTATGAAGAGTAATTTGGGTCATCTGGTATGTTTTACACCTCACTTGAAGTTGGCTGTGGAGTAGCACACTCAAACCGGACAACCTAAAACCCCTGCGCTAAAATGCAGACATTTTCCAACTAACTGGGAGAAATAAAACCATAAAAGGATTTCCTTAGGTTAGAAATTGGGACCAAATAACTCAAATTAGGTCAAGTTTATTACCACACGAGTAGAGGAAACCTCTGGGTTCACAGAGCTTATGGACTACAGGATTGTGCCTCAGAAATCACGGACAAATGTCCCTTTCTGGTGGCAAGCTCTGCTGACTGGAGCCCATAGACCCATGCTCTGAAAACACCTTTAGGATTACCTGTGTTGAAAACACAGCATCCTCTGGAGCTTTGATTATACTCTTAACATCCTTCGTGACACTTTTTATTTGTTTTAAAATATTTCTGCATGTATTATTTCTCTATGTGTGTGTACACACATTCTACATGTATTATTTCTCTATGTGTGTATACACACATTCTACACATATTATTTCTCTATGTGTGTGTACACACATTCTACATGTATTATTTCTCTATGTGTGGGTACACACATTCTACATATATTATTTCTCTATGTGTGTGTACACACATTCTACATGTATTATTTCTCTATGTGTGTGCACACATTCTACATATATTATTTCTATATGTGTGGGTACACACATTCTACATGTATTATTTCTCTATGTGTGGGTACACACATTCTACATATATTATTTCTCTATGTGTGTGTACACACATTCTACATGTATTATTTCTCTATGTGTGTGCACACATTCTACATATATTATTTCTCTATGTGTGGGTACACACATTCTACATGTATTATTTCTCTATGTGTGTGTACACACATTCTACATGTATTATTTCTCTATGTGTGTGCACACATTCTACACATATTATTTCTATATGTGTGGGTACACACATTCTACACGTATTATTTCTATATGTGTGGGTACACACATTCTACACATATTATTTCTATATGTGTGGGTACACACATTCTACACGTATTATTTCTATATGTGTGGGTACACACATTCTACACGTATTATTTCTATATGTGTGGGTACACACATTCTACACATATTATTTCTATATGTGTGGGTACACACATTCTACACGTATTATTTCTATATGTGTGGGTACACACAAGCCACAGAGAACAAGTCAGTCAGTGGAAAATGCTGAGTATTAGGCTCTCTCCTTCCGCTCTGTAGGTCCTGAGGTTGAAGTCAGGTCTTTAGGTCTTTAGCTTTGGCAGTAGGTGCTTTTAAAGATTTTTTAAATGTACAGATGTTTGCCTACATGAATCTCTGTGGGCACTACATATGTGCAATGCCCACAGAGGCCAGAAGAGAATATTGGATGTCATGGAACTGGGTTTACAGATACAATAAGGGTGCTGGAATCAAACCTGTGCCCTGTGTAACAGCAGCCAGTACTCTTAACAACTGAGCCATCTCTCACCCTTAAATATGTCTTTAAAATAACTTAGGAGTGGATAGGGGAATGTGACTTTACTCTGCAGACAATTATTATTGAAGTAAAAGTGGGGGGAAAGCCACATTTCCCAAAAATAACATAAATAAGTTTGAATAAATAATAAAATTGACTTTATTTTTCTGTTACTAGATAACTATATAAAGTGGAAGCAGATGAACTGTCATGACTGTTGATATTGAAGAATTGTCAATTTTATGATTTTATATTCTTGGTCAACAGGGAGAAGTGGGTGACCAAGGAGATGTTGGGAAAATTGGTGAAACAGTAAGCTTGCTTTATACTTATTTTTAATTTTTATCATCTTTGTTTCTTGGGAATATGTTAACCATGACCTATTAACTATAATCATGTTAACAAGAATTAGATTAAAACTTATCCACAGCAGCTTTAGACTCCTAGGTGATGGTTCTATTGAAATTTTTTTAAAAAAATCCTACAATACAAAGAGATGTGAATTTAAAAAAAGTGAAAATGTTCAGTGAATGTAAACTACGCTTATGACCTCAGGGGCATTTTTATTTTTAGAACTTGACATTCCATTTCAGTTCCATTGATTTCACTCTCAGATTGACCTTTTTTAAGAAGTACCATAAACAAGGTATGTGGAAAATACCTGCAATACCACCATTCTACACTTAGAGACTGAGGCAGGAGATTCCTGAACTCAAGACCAATCTGGTCAGAGTAACAAATATTGTCTCAAAGAATGAACAACAGCAAAAAGCTCATTAGAAGATAAAATAGTAATATAGTTGATAAGATAATTTAATTTTTAAATTTTCATATTTTTTTTTTATTTTGGGGTGCTCTTGAGTGCACTGCCCATCATGGTCAGAAGAGGGCCAGAGGCGCTGACTTTACAGGTAGTTGTGAACTTCCAGACAAGGGCAAAGGTTTTGGGGAATTGAAGTTGGATCCTCTAAGAGAGCTGTCTCTTATGGCTTGCATATAATTTTTCATTGTATCTATTAAGAATGACTTTAATTTGAATATCTCTCAACTATGAGGAAGACTGTTAATAATAATTTCTATTACATTAGGGACAGAGGGACCTGAGTTGGGATCTCTAGGACTTTTGCAGTCTCAGTGCTAGGAGTTATAAAGCAGATCCTGGAGCTTGCTGGCCAATCAGTCTAGCTGGAACAGTGAGATATATGATCAGGGAGAGACTGACTCAAAAAAATGTGAGGAACAATAAGAGGACACCTAATGTCAGCCTCTGGCCTCCATCCACATACAGCACACATATATGCATGTATATGTACATACACCCACACATACACACACACATACACACACATACACACACATTCACACACATGCACACACGTACACACACATACACACACATACACACATACACACATACACACACATACACGTACTTCATATACACAAAAAATAACAAATGAGCCTACACAACAGTAATGAATTGACAAGCATGAAAATATTTACAGTGTTCGAGGTTAATTGTCACAAAACAAATGAGTAAACAGGTTTGTCTTAGTAAACAGATTCCCCCTTGCCGTTGTAAAATTTAAAAAGAAGTAGATTTTTCTGCAAAATCATTTTGTAATCTTAACTTATTTGCATTTATTAATTCGTGCATTCTGATAGGAAAAAATACTTTGAGAGTCTTAGTTTTGCCATTAATAGTAGTAAAAGTAGACAGAGGAAGTTAAGTCACAAGGAATTATTGCTTCTGGGTAATCCTCAGTCACCAGAAGGTAAGCTTTTTAGTCTATGTTTTGCCAAGAAAAGATCTTGTAGTATGGTACTTAGATCACATTATATAAAGTGTTTAGTATGTTGGAAATTTTTTATTCCTATAGTTAGTCAAAGAATTAAATTATGATATTTGAGTGTGGGGTGGGGAGAGAGAGAGAGAAGGGAGAGAGAACAAACATACGCACGTGGCAGTCAGGATCCAAACTTAAAATGCTAATAAATGATATCTTTCCACATTTCACATATTAAATTTCCTAGCCTCACTTAATCATGCTGGCTCCACATAGTTAAGATCCAACAGTTTCCGGTGCTGCCCAAAGTGGCATGGGCAATCATAATGCTTGATTTCTGTGACTGAAATTTTAAAAAATTACATTTATTGATCTTTTGGTATGTTAAAGGCATCAGCCAATGCAGCAATATTTCATTTAATTCTCAGTACTTTGAAACCACCAGTTTTTATAGTGAGGAAAGTAGAGAATAGGAAATGACTGGATACAAAGTTCCATAACCAAACCTTGATTCAAACCCATATTTCCAAGTTCAAGACCCAAATAGCCACCCCATGCCATACTCACATTTTTAATTTTAGTTGAAAAGTCATTTGGCTTGGATCTTGCAAAGACATTGTGAGCACCAGATAAGTATAATATACTTAATATATAATATAACAAAGGTTTTTATTATTAATTGAACAACAATTTGGCTTTGATGTTGTAAAGACCCTTTGAATACTTGCTAAGTTTCCAAACTAAAGTATGTTCCCAAATCTGATATTTTTTGTCATTGAGATGTGAGATGAAGAACTTTCTTTAAAACAAACAAACAAAAAAAAACTCTACTTCCTCTATTGAGCTAATCAAAAATCTAATTTATCTAAAGAATATTTTTGCCCTCTGTAATTCCCAGATGTTATTTTATCTTAAGTATCATAAAATGCTTCTAGTCTAGGATTTTGTTGCCCAAAGAATTTCTCTTGGAAGATACAGAGTACAGCGCTCACTTCACGACAACAACGTCTGAAATTTAAAATATCCCAAGAACAGTAGAACTTCAGTGTTCACTTTAAATGGTTTTTATAGTCATTTAATTGCCTTACTTGAGTGACTTTTTCTTTCTCTATTCGACCTAATTAGAACCTTTTGCTTAAGCTTCTCAAGCTCAGCAGTGTTATCTACATTTTATGACTCTTCGTTTACAGTCATTTCTTATATTCAAAGAATCAATTTCTATAAATGTGCACCAAAGTCTCCAGTTTTCTTTATAATTTTTATCAAAAAAACATGACTTCTGTAAATACATCTCTTGAGTCTCCAATTTCTCTTTTTAATTTTTTATCCAAAAGTCTATACTTATTCATCACCAGTTATATAACTTATGCATAAACAATGATACAAGTTTCTTAGTGTTTTCAAAATCCTGGCATGTCACTATTTGAGACTCAAGAACAAGAAGTTAGTGTTCCCAAGCATTCTCTGAGTTTTAAAAATTACATTTTAAATATAGCTCTAACAGTATTCACACCTTGTCACTTAAATAGCTAAAATTCTTGCTTAAAAAGTAAAATGCACTGAGTTTAACAGTACTCACAAATTTCCTACAGAAATACTCAGTGCAAACAAAACAGAGACAGAGGGTACAGAGTGTAGTCAATCCTTGACATACAACTGGTTTTAAATTACTAAAGTATTTCTTATTTGTCAGGAACACTCTAGAATATATGCTGTCAAAGAATAATTCCAGTTCTAGGAATTCATAACTCTCTTCTAAGAAGTGCAGTAACTCTGCTTTTCCTCTCCTCTGCCGACTTGGCAGCTTTTCCCTCTTCCCATCTCAGTATGTCCCTCTGAAGCCGAGCAAACAGAATCATACACGGTCTATTGATTTATGTAGTTGCATGTATTATATGTTTCTGGGTAGGAGTATTTGCCCATGAGCGCAAATGTTTACAGAGGCCAGAAGAGGGTGTCAGATCCCCTGGAGCTGGAGTTGCAAGTGCTCATTATCTACCTAACATGAGTGTTGGGAACCCAAGAGCCTTTAACCACTGAGCATTTAGGGGGTAATGACTTCAATGGCCATTGCTATGAGTAGAATAGTAAGTTCTATGAAATTCTTTCTACTGTTGATTATATTCAAAGCAATGTAGTCATGTTTTTACAAACATGAGAAAATATCAACAGTGACCCCCTAGAATCTTTCAGTGGTCTATTACCTGAAATATAGGATGTGAGAATATTTTCTATAAACTGTCCTTGATTGCATTAATTTTCAAGTATCCCATTTCTTCCCACTTGATGAAACTCATGATTTTCTTATAGTCTGGTCACCCTGATTTATTTCTTAAGATGTAGCTTGGTTTACTGAGTTTTACTTCATACAATTTTTAACTTGCCAATGTAGGGAGATTTCAAGTACAGCCTAACTACCCTATGATCTCTCCCATGCTGTGTTAAATGATAAATGACCAGTGAAAAAATTTTTTAATCAAGTGTTCCATCTTCCATTACAAAATCTTCACATTCACAGATGTCTTGATGGGTGATCCCTGGATGGCTTCTGAACAGTTCATTCAAAGCTAAAAAGGGATGAAAACCGAGGGAGAATCAGTAGCCAAAAATCTGTTTATCAAAGACAATTTCTAGTCTTGAGTTGTCTATCCTAAATTTTTATATTGCCATGAAGTGTGTCCAGTTTATATCACTTGTAAGCTGTGGTTCAAAAGGTCAGGATCCAAGATTTCAACCTCTAGCTTCCAAGCTCTTTTCTCTTCTTTATATATATGATTTTTTACCACTCTGGTTGAAGCTTGCTTATTGTAGCAGGCTTTTATTTCCAGGTAACATATCTGTGGAAGACTTAACTCTGATAGAATTATAGATATCACTGAAAACTATTTTTTCTATTATACTCTGCTTTATTGAAAGAGTAAAGCTTATGAGTTGTGCTTCAGAAATTCGGATCTTGTCTTGAGATCTTTAAACAATAAATCAATGGTTTCTCCTTTAAAAAGAATTATTCGTTTCACATACCAATCACAGATTTCCCTTTTATCCCCCTCCTGCTCTTCCCCAGTCTCCCTCCTCCGGCCTATCCCCCCCCCATTTCTTCCTCAAAATGGTAAGGCCACACATGGGGAGTTAGCAAAGCCTGGTACATTCAGTTGAGGCAGGATCAAGCCTCTCCCTCCTCAACCAAGGTTGAGTAGGGCTCCCACCATAGCTCATGCACCAGGCGTAGCTCCTGGTCCCACTGCCAGAGGCTCTTTAAACGGGCCAAGCTATACAACTGTCTCTCTTACACAGAGGGCCTAGTCACTCCACAGCTGTCAGTTCATGAGTTCCCATGAGCTTGGTTCAGTTGTCTCTTTAGATTTCCCTATCGTGATCTTGACACACACACCCTTGCTCATATAATCCCTCTTCTCTCTTGTTGGCTGGACTCTGGTGCTTGGCCTGGTGCTTGGCTATGGATCTCTTTTATTTTCATACGGTAACCACTGTATCCTGTCCTTGACATACATCCTTGGGCACTAATGGTTAGAAAGATATGAATTAATATTTAGCGAAATTTGAAGGAAGAGTAAACCAAAGTTTTATCCTGTAATATCCTAAGACAACCTGGAAACTCGCTTTTAAAATATTGTCAAATATTATTAGTTTTCAAGAAATATGGAAACATACTTATAATGGAAACAGGAAAGATTGTGAAGGAACTGGAAGCATTTTCAAAAGTGTTCAGCATAAACTTTCGCTTGATAAAATGGCTAGGGCTGTTCTTGGATAAAACTTCCATCGAATTAGTTTGATACAAATTTATTTTGTTATGTTCCATGCTGATTTTTTTTATCTCATGAAGGAGGATATAGCTTTCCTTAAAAGAGCCTACTAAATCATAAGCCCTGTTTCCCTGACGGAAGAGCCAAGAGCTGGGAGCATAGTTTAACCAAAGAGGAAAAGCTAATGTCCCCATTTTACTAGCACATTATACTTGACTTCAGCACATTCTGAATCTTATTGGCATTTTCTTTAAAAATGTGAGCCATTCTCTCCTATTTCTAAGCTATACAAACCTAAGACATCAGCTGTAAATAATCTACCAACCTCCTGAATGGTGTGAATGACAGTTTTTTTTTAAAGTATTGAAAAATTATGCAAAATGGTTGCCCTGATACATGCTATCCTCTTTACCTGAGTATGTTACCCAATAAATAAATAAATAAATAAATAGATAAATAAATAAATAAATAAATAAATAAATGAATGAATAAATAAATAAGTAAATAAGTAAATAAATAAATAAATAAATAAATAAATAAATAAATAAATAAATAAAAGAATAAATAAAGGACTCAGTATAGAAAACTTGTAGGACATCAGGCACTTTGACAATATTTTATTAATATCCATAAATTTCTTGGTAAATTATTACTATTCTATACTTTAAAAAGTTGATTTTTGACTATTTAAATTACTTGCTGTAGCCAAGAAATATGGTAGTAGAGTTAGGGACACAGAGTGCTATCTCTAGTGTTTCCAGATTATCTGGGGCCACTTCGCCATGGGCTGCATACTTCTAAGTTCCTAGTAAACGCCTGGTTTTACTACTTGAGAATACAAATAGCACACCACCTTTGAGAAGCACGATTTCCAAAATCACATCTACCACCCTTGAATCTAATTAAATCAGCACTGTGAATCTAATTAAAAGGCCGGCCAAGTCTAGTGCTGTGTCTATGAAGGCATAAAGCTCTAGAAAGGAAGCCTGGTGTGGTGAGGCACACCTGTCAGCATAGCACTCAGGAGGTCGTAGCAGAAAAATCTAGATTTCAAAGCTGTCCTCGGCTAGTATGGGCTAGAAAAGATCCTGTCTCCAAAAATAGATTAGAGGAGTAAATAAACACGAAACATCAAAGGCAGATGTGAAGAGCCTCACTGGGGAGTGAGCAGCGGCTACACTGATCGGTAAACTGCTTTCTTTGCTTAGATAACTTTGACTGCTCTCATCCCTGACTGCGCCATCTGTTCGCATCTTCATGTTCCTTCATCTTCACGTTCCTTCATCAATGTTTAGAGACTTCAGTGAAGAGAACTTGCATACCATGTTAACTTTATTCACAGACATTAAACATTTGTATCACTAATAATCTCCTTAAAATTATGAGTTTCTTATCAGTGAAGAAAGTTGTTCTCCTGTGACTTGAAATAAGTTTATCATTTGTACTGATGTGCATCTCAGTACTTTTCTTCATCATGAGTCTATATTTCTGGGATTTCGAAGAATAGCATGTCTTTTAAAGATTTTAAATTTATAGTTAATTGTGTGTGTGTGTGTGTGTGTGTGTGTGTGTGTGTGTGACTGCACACATGAGTACACATGCCAGTGGAGACTGGAGGTATCAGATCTCCCTGGAACTGTAGTTATCAGCATCCAACGATGGGTTCTGGAAACTGAATTTGGGTTCTCTGTAAGAGCAGTATGTACTCTTAACTGCTGGCCAAGCCATCTTTTCAGCCTCCAGAAACAGAAAGACTTTTAAAGCCAAAGAAAGATGAAACTTTAGTCTTCATCTATTTATCTGTCATCAAAGGTACTTACTGAACACTTTCTGAGTATTAGACATACAATTAAATAAGACTTGTCCCTAGATACCTTGTGGTGTAGACAATGACAAAATCAGTATGCATATAGTTTTATTAGAAATTCTGTTTTGTTGCATAAGATGCTTTAGGAACAAAAAGTAAAAGTCATCTTGGCATGGCTCATAAGGACATGTGTGTTGATAGAGAAATTCTGTCTTTGATTGAAAACACATTTCCATCCTCTTGGGTGTGGGCGTTATGGTGTGGATCACAGCTTTTGGGGAAACAATATGTTAAGTTCTTGAAGGAGTCTAACTGGCATTTTGTTGGAATGATGTTCTCATAGTTTTCCCCTTAAACTATGTTTGTATACAACAAGTTTTCATTCATTCCTAGAATATTGTATCTTCTTTTATATACACATTTATGTGTCAGTACAATGGTTAAAAAAAAAAAAAACCCTGTTTTTGTTGATTCTTGGAGATTAAAAAAATAAACAGGTGGATGTAAATAGTGGAAGGGTCTGTTGATAAAGAAGCCTTTTGCTGAAATGACTATGTTACTAGAACATAATGGCCAAATGAGAACCTGGAAATAGGTTAGCAAAAAATATTCATGCTTCTCCTTTCAGAAAATAATCTGTGGCCTGTATAACTTAGAGGCTAAGATACTAACTGTTAAGGATTATAAATAGCATAGACCAGGGATTAGCAGGATTTTTGGAGAGGACCAGGTGCTGTATGTTTAAAATTCTGAACCATACGGCCTCTGTCATAATCCCTTAGCCATGGAGCTGTAGCATGAACGCAGCCACAGACAACATTGGATGGCTGAGCCTGGCTCTGTTTCCAGTGAAACTTTATTTATAAAAACAGGCAGCTGTTAGGAATGGGCCGCAGGCTGCAGTGTGTCTTTTCCTGATCTAAAATGTTACACATTATCTAGGACACATCAGCTTTTATTGTGTCTGCCTTATGTACACCCTGCTCTATTTGTCTTTTGACATTTACAAAAAGAGCAATAAATGCAAATGTGATTTCTGTTAATCTTAATTTCAAATACAAAGACAGATTCAAGTTAACCAGCAGGTGATGTGGCTGCCATTCATTGATTTATTTTTATACTGATACCAAACATAAAGAATTTATTTGCATTTATATATGGACCACATGTAAATCCAAAGGATACCACTAGAATTTATCATTTTCCCTCTAACAAACACTTGAGATTAATACCAGAAAATATGTCTAAGAACTATGAAATACTTTCTTTGAGTACAATATTCCCCGTTGAGTTGAAAGATTTTGCAATTGGGTTTAGTCTCACTTATGAAATGGCTCTTCTAATTTTTTCATTTGCAAAAGATCAAGCCATACAAGGGAAGATCATAATGCAAGAAAGAAATGAGATCTGTGGTTGGGTGTAATTTCATCATGTCAAATGATGTCTTCACTTTGCAAGGGACCTTTCCGGCTCTCTCTGCAGTGCATCTTAAAGACACTATCCTACCTGTCTTGGTAAGGGTTTCTGTTCTTGTGAAGGGACACCATGATCACAGCAACTCTTATAATGGGAAACATTAACTGAGGTGGCTTGGCTTACAGTTCAGAGGTTAAGACCCTTATCATCAAGGCAGGACATGGCCACATAGAGATGAGAGTTCTACATCTTGATGCAAAAGCAACAGGAAGTGAATGAGACACTGGGCATGGCTTGAGCAAATATGAGACCTTGAAGCCTGCCTCCACAGTGATACACTTCCTCCAACAAGGCCATTGATTATGAGATTCTGGGGGCCAATTACATTCCAACTGCCACAGTACCACACTACTTGGCTCTGAAAGTGTCACAGGATTGTGTGATTGCAGAAGTCCACAGTACAGGTATGAGAAAACTGAAGAAAGTCTTGTCAATGCCAAGTGGAAAAAGAAAGTCTCCTGAGGACATCATCATCCCTCTGCGTCTTCTACTTTTCCATTCTTATTTTCCTGAAACTTAAGACAAACAAGTAAGGGCACAGACTTTGTGTAAATACACTTTGGGGATTTCCATAACTTCAGTATTTTACTTGAGAAACCAGGATCTGGTTTACATGGTGCCTTCCTTCTACAAATATTTATGATCATTTGCATAACAAGAAAGAGATCAAATTGAACAGGACACTGTGCTCACTTCAAAGACCTCATTCAAGATTAGTATGCCAGTTTAGGAATTTAGGAGAAAGTAATCTTTCAGAGGCTGTAGCTATAGAGGTTATCAGTAAATTGGTTCTGGGTGAACTTGTGTATCCAGAGCTCTGCATAAAACTCCTCCCTAGAAAAAAATCTAAAGTCTATTTCTTTTAAAAATGTGCATTTCTTTCTTAAGTGTTGAAAATGTTTTAATGCTTTGTAAGTACCTGCATAATATTGCTCTCCTTAGTGATTAAATCTGATTTTGAAGCTGGATAGTATCAAAGGAGAGATCTCACTCCCGTGATTTTCAAATTAGACGTCAAAACTAATTCAATGACTTTCTTCAAAATTTAACCATTGAGCTGGAACTCAAGTCTTCACATTAATAGATGGCATTGCATGTTGTCATTTTCCCTGTTACTAGCTAGAATGATTTGGGGTTAGTGGAAGTGAGGGGAATCAGGAGACAACGGGTTTTTCTCTAGTTTTGTCTGTATAGAAAGCACAAAAATCACATTTCCTATATGGATAGCCCGAGGATACATCGAAAATTAATTTTCTTTTTTATATATGAAGAAAATACTCTATGCTTAAGTGCATGACACCCCTCCCTGTGAATGGGCCTGCTAGTCATTAGTCTCCGGGAGACCACACAATGTAGATGTTACTACAACACAAGTGTCACTGTGGGGGATTTCCTTTTATTTCTCTTCCAAATTACTTAAAAAAAATAGTCTAAGTTCAATAAAGATAGAAGGGTTCTCTGTCGATATTCACATTATCACCTCTGATTTATTACCAAGAGACCCATCACCAGCCACATTGCCAGGCAAGTTCAGTGTAGTTGAGTGACCTTTCCTTTCTCATGTTTCCCATAATACAAGTGAGTGACATCTGCTCAGAGGACATTCCAGGCATAGCCTTCTGATCATTGCCAGACCTGCCTGCGGTAAAGCTTCATTTGGAGCATTTTTTGTTAAATGACTGCACATTTGATCCTAGAGAATAAGAATCAGATAGTTTTAGTCACAAGTTCTGGGTCTCACCCGCCCAGTCCCACAGCCAGTCAGCCCCAAATAAACACACAGAGGCTTATATTAAGTACAAGCTGTCTGGCCTGTCTTTCAGGCTTCTTACTTGCTAACTCTTGCTCTTAAACTAAGCCATGATTCTCTTTATGCTTAGCTATGTGGCTTGGTACCTCTGCTCACTACAGCATTCTCGTCTTGCTCCTTCCGTGTCTGCTGGAGTCTCTCCCTGACTCTGCCCTCCTTAATCTTCACCTCTGTATGGATTTCCCACCTGCCTCTACACTGCCTTGCCATAGGCCAAAACAGCTTCTCTAATGACCAACTAGGTACATTTGTAGTGTACATAAAGACATCCCACATCAGATCGTTGATGGGGAAATGTGAGAGGCCAACATTTCTATTTGGATACTTGAGATACAACCCCAAATAGTCCTTTCTAATCACTCAGGAACTTGTAAAATTATGAAATATCTGTCTATAGACTAAATTTATTTGATCATACAAACTGTATTCTGTAGTGAAATATTATATTATGTTTTCAAATATGTTTGTTAACTAAATAAAACAATCTATTTTATGATATTTTATAAAATATTAATGAATTTTGGATTTATAAAAAATTATTTTTCTCTGCTTATTAAGCAAGTCTACAGATAGTGTATCTTCCATGCTCAGAAACATCAAAATGTCAAATGTTCATATGTTTGAACACTTGGTCCTCAAATGCTTGGCATTGTCATGAAGGGTGTGTATCCTTTAGAAGGAAGAGTTTAGCTGATGGAAGAGCTTACTGGGAGAAGGTCTTATGGGCGGTAGCTACTGCCACCACCGCCTTCTCCCCCTCTTCTTCCTCCTCCTCTTCCTCTTACAGGTCCATCAAAACATCGAGAGTCCAAGCCATACATTTCCAATAGATATTGTCATTCATTTTTCCTCCATGGTGAACTATGTCTTCAACCAAATAAACCTTCTGCCCCTTCCTGTCATGGATTTGGTCACAGGAATGAGAAAAACAATACCCAGGTATCAAATTCACTTTTTCCATACCTTACTTTATTTATGCCGTACTGAAAAGCATCACCTTTGTATTAAGGCCCTGTGTAGTAGGAGGTTTCTGGCCCGGACTTTCGGACCTAACCTTAAGGTCTAGACCCACAGACCCACAGACCTGCAGACCCGCAGTCCCACAGAGACACACAGGTGCTTTCATTAGTTTTCAGCTGATCAGCCTAAGGTCCAGGCATATAACTTGCTAGCTCTCTACCCTTCATCTAACCCATGACTCATCCTGTTCAGCCATGTGGCTCGGTACCTTTTCTCACAGCAGCATGGTTGTCCTCTGCTTCTTCTGGCTTCTCTCTGGCATTCTACTATGTGCTTCCTGTTCTCAGAGTTCTTTTAGTCTGGTAGCCCCACCCACACTTCCTGCCTGCCTTTGGCCAATCAGTGCTTTTTATTAAACCAGTGGGTGGGATAATTATTTACAATGAAGCAACACAATCTCCCACAGCCCTGTGCCTACTCCCCAGATACTATCAATATAGTAGGTACACTATGTCTTCTCTAGAGAATAACCCGTTCTGTCTATGTCAGACACACCATATTCCTAGGTGTCATGTGATTGAAATCTTAGAGAGTAATATTACAATCTCTGTCAAGGTATGTGTGTTCTTAAAGGAGAGGTGCATGCTGGGGGACAGTGCTAACTTGCAATGAGAAAGGACGGACCACTTCTATCAGCTAGAATAGAGTCTAATGGTGTGAACTCGTCAAGGCCCTCTGTCTAGATGTCCGCATCAGAAGTGTGAGAGTCTAGGTTTCCTGAACCAGGTTCCTATTGGCCTCAGCACATCAAGTTTTTCACATCTGGAACTTTAAGTTCCCCTGGAGTTTGATCAATGTGACTAGTAAATCAAAAACTTTGACATCGTTTTCTCCACCTTCCCACTAGAAATGTCCCAAACGTGTTTGGTAACACATGACCTATCAGTGTCGTCACTATAGTCAACATGGCCAGACTTTTCTACTTGTACTTTTATGAGGGTTGGATATGTCTGTCTGCTGAGGCCTTAATCTGTAAAATACTGATTAAAGGAGCAATGATCATTTCTTATAGAAGGTTTTGGTGATTTGGAGCTATGTCCAACACGTCTGTTTTATTTAATTTGCTCATTGATTTAGTCAAAATATACTTATTATCTTCTGTATTCCAAAAAGTATTAATTTGATCAAAATATGTTTACTAACTTTGTATTCTGGGAAGTATGCTGGACATAAGAAATGGAGTGTTCTTTCTGCTTTCTAGAACATTCAGACTGATAAAGTCATGTCTTCCTAGGTAGTGATGAACTTAGCAAATGTACAAGCCAGGCTTTTATGTCACTATGGCCAAATACCCGAAAGAAATATTTAATAGAGGGAATTCTTACTTTGGTTCACAGTTTAAGAAGTCTGAGCCCATGTATTTGAGCCAAGCATTGCGGCCATGGTGGCATTTTATGAGGCTGTTCTTGGCATCTTAGTAGACAACAAGTGGGGGGGTGTTAGGAGACAACTGAGGAAGATACACCCACCAAGACTTCTTTGGTGACCTTCCTCCAACTATATCTCACCTCCCAGTAATACCAGCAAATTATCAGTCTATTAAAAAAAAAAAAAAAAAAAAAGAGTTGTTTGCTCCGAGTCACTCGGCCCACCAAATAATTTCTGACATTATAGATTTATTTGAAAATATGAATGAATTACCAAAAGAATGGTTATTTTAAAACTTACAATTAACAAATCATCAAAAAGGCTTCAGGTCCAAGCCTTAAAATTACTCTAAAATAAAAAGTCTATTAAAATCAAAAACAATAGACATTATTCACCTTTCCCAGTTTACACTCTATGCATACTTAAATCCGCAATTTTTTCTTTCTTTCCCCTATCCACTTGCATACTCTCTAGGGTGGCTTTTTTATACTCTGTCTTAGTCACTGCTTTTTCCTGATGGTCAGTGAATTTTCTGGTCTTCGGCCTACCTTTTCATCCGTACACTGAATATTCCTTCCAGAATTTATCACTGGTGTTTAATACCCATTATATTTTAAAACAAAATTTTTGTGGCTGGAAATATGACTCAGCAGTTAACAGCACTAGCTGTTCTTCTAGGGGACCAAGATTGATTCCCAGCATAGACGTAATGGCATATATCTATCACTCACGGTCCCGGGGTGTCTGACACCATCTCCTGGCCTCTACGGGCACAGGGAATGTACATGGTGCACATATATATTCAGGAAAAAACACTTATACACATAAAAATAAGTAAATTAATAAATAAAGAATTCTTCAAGTGGGGTGATGGCACAGTTGATAGAGTGCTTGTCCCACATGAATATAGAAATGTGTTTGGATATCCAGCACTCATGCAAAAAAAAAAAAAAAAAAAAAAAGTATGGCAATTCATGAGCTCTGGTGGGGAAGAAACAGGTAGTTCCCCTGAGCTGTAGATCAGCCAGTTTAACCAATCAGTGACAAACAGTGAGAGACCCTGCCTCAAGTAAAGGTGGAGATAGAGAAAGGAAGACATCAAAGCGCAACTTCTGACCTCTACATGACGTGGGCATAAGCACTTCTGTACACACATACACAAAAATAAAAGGAAAAGGAAATGGGAATTCTGCTTGGATACTCAGCTAGATGGCTTGTTCTCTCTTACCAACCCTTTCCTTTCTATCTAAATTAAGAGCAGATTGTGTGGCCATCTTCTTAGACAAAGGTAGACTTGGTGCAGAGAAATAGTTGAGAGCATACATCTCCACTTAGTGCTTGAAAGTGGATTGATTTTTCATGTACGACTGAAGCTTTACTTCTCACAACACCAAAGGGTCACACTAAGTTGATATACAAAGTTGCCATTTTAAAGGTAAAAAGTTCTCAAACATCAGGGATTTTCTTCCGCCCAGTAGTTTACCATTGTCGGAGTGCAGGTTTCAAAGAAAAATAAAAACGCTCACACAAAAATTAAAACTAATAGGTGTATAAGATGCAAGAGAACAAAATTCTAGGGAATTTGCTTTGTTAACAGTTTCAGAGTAAATTCAAAAGCTCCAAGTCCTGCAATCCTTCATCCTGTTACACAGGTCTTTTCATACTGAAGGTTTGAACTGCCAAGAGGCATTCAAACACTCTGTAAGACACAGTGACTTTTGAAAATAATTGTTAAATATAGGAACTTTCTATAAAAACGTTGTATAGCACCTCTTTCAACTAGGAAATATTCTGATGTTATATTTCTCTTAGTCTGAATCAGTAGGATGTGGTTGCTAAAAAAAAATAGAAATAAAACATTTTAAAGTTTTTACTGACTTTGGGAGAAAAATAATACTTCTTGATTCTAAAAGTTGATTTATTTTACATCAGGCTTTTTGGCCTTCCACATTTTGGCTTCAGTTAGCAAGTCTTTAAATAGACCATTACATACCCCACTTTGCAAAAAGTAAAATGTTTTCAATTATTGCATGGTTTTCTAGCTCCTAAGCAGAACATGTTCTCGTTGGGGTTGCTGTCATGTTTCTCACTGTGTGTTAGATGTAGAATCAGTGCTTTAAAAAGAATTGATGAACATTCTTTGCCAATAGGCATATGTTGTTGGTAATTCGTTAAGGTGAAGAAGATGGCTTCCACAACTGTTTTGTGTTCCAGTAAATACACAACAGAATGGATTCAGGCGGCATGAGCCATATGGTCTGTTTTACACTAAATTCTACTTCCACCATGAAAAGGCTGCAGGGGGGGGTGATAAACAAGTAGGCATGGCTGTGCTCCAGGCAAATTGTGAACGATAAGCAAACATCGTGTCTTCAGAATCCAGATTTTGCTGGAAATCTGTACCATTTTATCACCTGGCAGTTTTTGTTATCTGCTTTAAATTGATGTGCACTAATTCTAAATTGATTAGTAAAATTCTTTAAACATAATAGGTACTTAGTTACTGAAATTTTATATATCTCATCTATGGAAAAGTGTACATCATCTTGACAATAATTTAGAAGTTCCATAGAAGTATGTAACTTTTAAAAATACAGGAAGTAAATATTTAGTAAGAATCTAAGTTTTAATCCAATATCAAAGTTATCCAACAGTGGAATTCGGTCATTATAACTGATTAAAATATATGATAAATTTTCTGCTATTGTCCCTCAGGGAAGAGTGCTCTAATTTCTTTCTTTGGGGATGAAGGATGACCTTGAGGGAGGGAAAATGGCTCGGTGGGATGGAGTACTTGCTGTGAAAACAGAAAGATCTGAGTTCAGATCCCTGGCACCCAGATGAAAATAAAAATCTGAGCATGGTGTGCATGCTTTGACAGCACTGGGGAGCAGAGACAGGAACCCAGCCAGCCTTGCCTCAGTGAGCACATCTGTTTTAAAGGAACACGGTGGAGATGAGTAGAGCTAGAGCCCTCCCTTACATGCACGTGGGCATGTAAGAAAGAATGAGTGAAAGGACAGAGACAATGAGAACGGAAGGTGGTCTTACACCGTTAACGGATGTCATATGGCTGACAGGACAGTATGTGACTATTTCACAGACATTATAAATTTACTGATCTCATCTGACTGCAGTTACGTCAGAGTCCTGAGCCAGAGCTGCTGATGAAAGCCATGGCTATCCCATAGTTTCTGGCCCACAGAAACAGTGGTAATTGAAGGGTTTCTTATTTCAAGCCATTCGCTTTAGGAAGACGATGTGACCTAAGAATGAAGTGAACGATATGACCCCAGAAAAGAGGGAGAGCATCACGTATAGACCTTCTCTCTTTCTCTAAGCTAAACCTTCGCTTGCTTAGCCATCTCCTTTGCTGTGCGTAATCGTTTTCGTTTCGTGACTCCCATTTGTCAGTGACTGCCATTATCTCCTGAGCAACTAATTCAGGAGGTCTTTGTCCATCCGTGCCTGTTCTCTGAAGTATTCCTTACTTTTTCCTTAACCATTTGCAAGTTTCAGGTCTCCATGGAGATCTTCCTTTAATTCATTTGGAGATGAATTTAATCCGAGTATGAGAAGGGATCCAGGTTCACTGTCCTTCCTGTGGACATTAATTTTCTCAGCGCTTTTTTTGTTGAAAAAAAATGAACAGAAGGAACAAAATCAGGAATCTTTCATCTTCTATTCTAGCATCGTTGATAATCAATTTAAAGAAATTGTTTCTATGTCCACATAAACCCAATTAGACTTTGAGTATCTGAAAATTGAATATACATTTGTTCCCGGTTCTGAGTTGTATCTTGTCCTAGATCTCACTAGTCAGAGGACCTCACTAGGGATGCCTGCCTCATGGATGAATATGAAAATAAGTCATGGAACTGGTTTGTTTCCTTTTGGAAAGTGTTTGTAATAATAATGAAAAGATGAAGAGAAGCATATAGAAGTCATTGGCTGATACACACCTCCCAGCATGAGTCTCATGGCTTACAAAGAATCTCCAACACAAGGAGTCTGCCTAGAGATTGGAACTGGCTAGGAAATAGCCTATGGGGGAAGACTAAACGGGCCAGCATCATTGTCTTACTATTACAAATGTATTGGTCCCAACCACTTGTGATGGATTAGGCTCCCATATCATGTTGTTGGGTCTTTTTAAAAAATCATTCTGTGAAGCAGAGGGGAAATATATCTTAAATATAATTGCTTTCTGTTCAGCAGTGTATTTCTGTCACAGATGAACTTTCTTTTACTTGGCTGGCAGAGCAGAATTCCTGTTCTCAATAGAACAATTTTTGCAAACCCTGGTCTCCAATAGTAATTCTGCCTCCTTTCTGCTGCCAAATTTCTTAAGAGAGATTGCTACACAAACTATTCACTGTGCTTCCTTCACATGGGCACGGTTAACCCTTCAACAACCATGTCTAATCATGCAGGAGCTGTGGAAGATGTGCTTAGAGGTCATCATTGGTCCTATGATATCAAACCTCATTACTCTCTCCAAGTCCCTCTTGATAAATGACGTTTTTCTTCCCTAAACCTTTACCCCTTGGCTTTCTTTGTGCATTCCCAGATCACCTCCAATGTAACTTTTGATTTTGTTTTTTCTTCTCACCTCCAAATACTCTTCATTAAGATCCTCTTCTTATTCATTTTATTATTACTATGGATGATAATTATCTTGTTGTTAGTAATGTGTATGCTGCATTGTTCTGGTAATCACAACCATTTCTGGAAAACAGTTTTTGCATAAACAATCTGAGCTTGATACAAGTTTTTCAATTTTACACTAATGTATATTTTAACTTATTGTATCTTTGGGAAAATATTAGCCATTGGGTCGAAGTAAAGACAAAATCAAGTGTTCTAAGATGATACAGAGTTTTTGTTGCTTATGTTTTGAAGGTGATTAAGATAGGCAGGCTTTTTATTAAAGTAGTTTCCCACTCCCTTGGAACTGGAAAGGAACAAAGGGATCTACTTGTTTCTCCTGTAAATGAGAAATGTATCTTACAGACTTGGTCAGCGTAGCTACATTATGCTGCAAAGAAACACAGCTTCAAAATGTAGTGGCTAGCAATAGTAAGGGTTTCTTTCCCACTTGCTCCCCAACCACTGGGAGCTGCCGGTGTCTATTCCAAACCATCTGGATTCTAGGGTCCAGGCTCCCAAAAGGCCTCTTTGAATCATGGTTAGTTTATGACCTCTAAAAAGCAGTTTAACAAATGTTATGTTCTCACCTTGTCTCTTTGTTCTAAATTAGCTACATAGAGAAGCCTAGTAACAGTAAGATGGAAGATAATTTTCTTCCTATGATGAGAATCACTGTAAGATCTGTGGCACACCTAACAAAGATAGCACAGGGGTGTGTGGTTGTGCTTCAGAAATAAGCAGTGAACAATTTGAATATCACAACTTAGCATGCCTGTTTCTCACATATTAACGTTGGGAATGGGATATGTCTTAAATTCACTGACAAATTGCATTTGCTTATCGGAATTTTTATTTTCAGAAATAAAAAAATATAAGTGCATCGATAGCACGTGAAGTTTAATGAAACTTGACAGGTTTCAAATCAAAATGGATTCAGCCATTATTGCCAAATGTGTGGATAGTTTCATATTAAGTGGTAATTCACACTTAAAAGAACTAATGGATGTAAAGCCTGTGTGTTTCAGATGTTAGAACTGACTTAAATTTTTCTCTGCTTTCTTATTTTGTAAGGACAGTCAAACACAAATAGAGAAGCATTTGACAAAAAGTTGAGTGAGAGAAATTTAGAGAGGGAAAAAAGAACAATTGGCAATGAAATAGAATAGAAATTTGAGGAATAATATATGCCTAAGCATGGTACCACAAATCAATAGAGGACACTGGCATTTTGTGTGTGTGTGTGTGTGTGTGTATGGTGCATGCATATATATATATATATATATACATATATATATATATGACAAAAATGTATTGTTGAAGTACATAAAAAATAAAGTTTTCAAAATAAAACATATATATATATATATATACATATATATATATATATATATATATATATGTTGGAACAGTCACATTTTAAGCACTCTGTGTTCACCTAGTCTTACCCATATCATTTAAACGCCTATGCTTAACTTATCTACTGACAATGCTTAATTTACATTACTGTATCATAGGACAGCCAGCTAATAGATACTGAAACAGATATGACTTTAAACCTGCATGAATAAAATCATACTAAGTTACACTCTTCTCAGTCACACATGGTCATAGTGCACCGTTTTGTATTTGTAAATATATATTCTATAAAATACTATCTGGGTAGGATCTATACTTGGTAGCTATTGAAAACATTCTACGCATCTCAAGTAAAGGTATAAAGTTACTACTTTCTTGCGATTGAAGAACGAGGAAGCGTTTCTGCCCTCATGCTTAGTCTATGCCGCTTTTTTACTCTCCATACTGATTAAAGAAGGAATTATAACTATGCGCAAATACAGACACAGAGAGAATCCAAGCCATGTTCCCTCTAAAGGACTTTGCTGGTGGTCTTCTTCCATCTGTCCCCAAACCCCTTTCTCAGGTTGTATACTGAATCCCTGTCTCGCTTCTTTTTTTCTGGCTGACCTCTTTCTGCTCAAACTTCAGATTCTATGCCTGGCTTCATCCCTTCCCAGATTCTCTCATTCTCCAGCATCACAGTTATTTCCCTTATGCACTTCTATAATAACTTATAACTGCTGGTTTTTCTTCTGTATGTCATCAAGTGTTTGCAGTTTGGTTTCTGTTACTGTACTGAACACAATGACTAAAGCGACTTAAAAGGATAGAGCTTATTTAATATTCAAGTTTTAACCCCATCATCAAAGGAAGCCAAGGCACGAGATTGAAGCAGCAACCAAGAGAAATAGTGTTTGCTGGCTTGGTTTTTCAAGCCTGCCTAGCTCACTTTCTTATACAACCAAGGCCCACCCTTCCTACTTCATCAATTAACAATTAAAATAATGCCCAGAGAGAAAGCTTATGGAGATAATTCTGAGGTTCCCTCTGCCAAGTGACTGTGGGTTGTGTCAAGCTAATAACTGAAGCTGACTATGACATCCAGACAGGGCCTGAAGCTGTCTTTCCTCAGCAACTTGTGCCACTGAGAACAGATATAAAATATTTGTACAATTGGACAAATAAATGAACATGAATAGGTATTAAGGTAGTAACGACTTTATGCTAACATATCCACACCAAGTAGATATGGAAGTTTCAGGTATATTTATAACATCCTGTTGGTTATGAGTTTATAAGGACAGAGACTACATTGTCTCCCAACAAAGTGTCTCCTTGGCATTTTCATTTGGGTATTTTTGACTGCCTGAATCAATTAATTCTAATGTGAAATCATAGGCTATGTACCAAGTCTACAAAGAATAACGCTTCCCAAAAAAATTAGGACGGAGTAAATAGAAACAGTAATTATAGGTGATTTAAAACCAGGCTGCTACCAGAGCAATGTAATGTATTCATAATTTCTGTTCCATTTCTTTACAAGGGACCTGCTGGTTTACCCGGAGAAGTAGGGATAACTGGAAACATTGGTGAGAAGGTAACGCCTTTTGTTATGTTGTTTTCTACTGAGAACTCACAGCTAACGTCCATCTTCCAGATGACATTTTATGTTGATTGATTAGAAGGCACTCACTATCCATCAACACATACATTTTCTCTTTCCATTGTTTTCTATTCTGTTTTTCACTCACTGCCCACCTTCATTTTATTACTTAGCCATTAATAATTTTACCTTGAATCATTTTCTAGTCTCATCTGTAACAATGGGCTTTTGGTTTGGACTAGTTTTATAGTTTGTATCTATCTGTGGCTGCTTATTTCGGCTAGTAATTGTAAAGTTTTAGAGAAGTATATAGATGTTTATATTAGTTCTATGTTGGTTGGCTTATGGCTTAGGCATATTGTCAAAAACCTCATTGTTACACTCATCTCGTTCTGTAGGTATCTTAGCTTCCTTTTCTCTCCTTAAGGGAATATAGTTGATATTTCTAGGTGTTTTCTTTGCTGCATTTAAATATCTGGTTTGTTTTGGAATTGTTCTGTTGTGATCTGCTTTCTCTCTTGTGAGTAGTAGTGGAGATTGAGAGCTTAAAATCACCCACTAAAAAAAACTTTCATATAAAACCAGAAGGGATATCCCAACAAAAGCAAAAATATTTACATAGAAACACAAGAAAAATGGAAAGACACGGCAGTATGACTCCCGCAAACGTTAACAACTCCTCAATAACTGAATCCAAAAATAATGAAGTGGTTGAAACGCTACACAAAGCATTCAAAAGTTGTTTATTTTTAAAAGTGACCAGTGACCTCAAAGGGGAGTCAAAGAGACAAATGGGGTAAGAAAGTCAATTCAAGATTTAGAGTAGATATTTAGAAAATAGATTCGGAAGGGGAAACACAAGAATTTTGGAAATGAAGAGCACCATAAATTGAAATTTTAAATTATGGACAGCATAACCACTAAATCAAATTAAGCAGAAAAAAAGGGGGGTTTGTAGATTGAAGCTTTGAATAAGGAATGGTTGCATCTAGACAGCAAAGAAAGGAAAAAGCAATCATGACTATGAACCTTGGAACATGGTCATGAGATAAAAACTAAAAATTCTCAATGCACGTAAAGAGTTGAACTATGAACTATAGGCACAAGAAATCTACTCGTACAAAAAGTGCAGAAAAATTTACTCAAACATATGAAAAGAAAAGTGAATCCAAGAGACATTAAGAACCCCAAATAGATATTTTTAAAAAGAACTAAATTATAATATTTGCATGTAGTAGCTGGAAATGGAGTTCATTGTGTTAAAAGAAATAAGTCAGGCTTCAAAAGATAACCAACCATTCCATGGTTTCTCTCAAGTGTGGAATTTAGTAAGAAGGGAGACTACTAGGGATCATATTGCATGAATCCTGTTGAGTATATAATAAAACCCTGGAACCAGGTATTGAGGAAAAGAAATATCAGAGAGACAGAGAAGAAACCACAGCCGTTTCTCACCTATCCAACTTTTCCGGCCTGTGGCTCCAACCTCTCGGTCTTCAGCCAAAAAGGCAAAAGCTGAACCCCGCCCCCAGCTATCTGTACTTCCTGCTCACTTTCCTAGGGATAGGAATAAAGGTGTTAGGTCTGGAACTCAGAGAGATCCAGGCCAATCTCTGCCTCCCAAGTGCTGAGATGAAAGGCATGGGTCACCCCTCCCTGACCGTCATGGCTTGGCACTGGGGTGATTCTGTCCTCTGATATTCCAGACTCTTTTTTTTTATTAAACATACAATATATGACCACAAATGTAGAAGGAAACAAAAGTAACAGTAAGAAAATGAAAGCATATGGTCAAGGTATGCTGCACACATTTTGAAAATGTAATGATAAAAATTAATACTTTGTGCAATTACTATATACTGATAAAAGAAAACTTTATACCAAAAAAAAAACATATTGCCTCTAGTAAATCTCCTAAATTATATTGAAAATGACTATTTAAATGTTTGTTTCTAATTTATAAAGTGTAGGATACCCTTCTGGATATAATCTGAAAAGCAAATACGAAATGGACAGTGAAGAAGTATGATTAGAAAATATAATCCATAATTCTTCCTATGGAAAGCAGTTTTAAATCATAATACTAAGCTTTGAGATTACTCTTCTCTTTCCCCAGTTCATTTATTAGGCACCTTCTCCTCTGTTCAGTCTCACTGTTCACCTCATCTAGTATACTCTGTTCCATTCCAGACTTTTATTCATAGAGAAACTGATGGGCTCTATTAATCCCCCCTCTTTGGAACCTCTACACCTCTAATCCTTCCTCATTTCCTCCCTTCTTAGAGTGAGAATAAGTTATACACAGTTTGCAATTCAGTTTTCTCTAATTATTTTATCTCTGCTAATAACAAATTAATAGTTATTTGAGAGTAGAATGTAAGTTTAAGTTTATAAATATGTCTCCTGTCATGTCATACAAATTTTTAATAGTTGCTTAATGATTTTATTAGTAATATATCAAAATACAGAAATAACTCAATTTTAATTGTCATTTTTCATTCTGATATGGCTGTTATTCAATGAGTTAAGATTCTGATGTTACAAGGAACTTTAATGTGACTACATTTATCCTTGACTTTCTATTCAAGACTTGATTCCCGTGACCCTTCAGAACAAGATTTGCAACCCTTCCCTGAGACCCACACACCAGGGAAATAATTTCATCAATTATTCTGGAGATAAAGTTTGGATTTTAATATACTTGATGTTTTCAGGCATTTTATGCTCTATAAAAAAATCTCCTATAAAAAAATCTCATTTATAAAACTTTAGCAAGCTACATGCTTCTTAGAAGATCTTGTTTATCCATAATTTCTAACTTCAATTTAATAAAATTGCAAACAAGAGAACTATTACATTAGAAGATTTGTATCTGTAAGTTTAAAATGAAAACTTCGTATGTTTCAAAGATATTAAAATGAAGATGAGATGTGCATATAAGTTATGACTCCGGTGGTTTCTCTTTCTAACTTCAATCCATCATTATTAGCATAACTCAATGTTACTTTTTATCTTTATTGTTTTAAAAGGGGGAGCGTGGAAGTCCAGGCCCCATTGGTCCCCAAGGGGAAAAGGGTGCTACGGTAAGAGTTCAATGATTTAAAGTCTAGTTTTCCAATACATCTCAGCTCGGGACTTCCAGAAGTAGACCCACCTTCACTTATATTCAAGTGAAATGTTATTTTGGAATAGATTTCCATCGAGCTTTCCTTTAAAGCTGTTTTATATCCTAGAATGATGTTCTGTGGGATCAAATCAATGAAAAAGCATAAAAACAAGCTGCCTTAATAAAATTATTCTATAATTTTAGGAGAATAATTAAATGAGTATAAATTAGTCATACAGGATTTAAAAGAAAACTCAATTAAAATTCTTCATGTTCATGTGCAAGTAAAGTTCATATTACTCATGTCCTCAACCATTCATCCACCGGTTTTGATCATGAAGTCTGTTTTTTTAGCACTTAAAGAGTTTAAGCACCAAAAATTTATCTTATTCTCTTATATCTTCAAGATAATAACAACTGGTAAGTTTTATATCTGGGTTATTTCTAGTTTATTAAATAGTCTGTATGTCTTATAGGAAGTTAAAAATATGCCTATTATCCATTATAGGACTTCCCTTTTCAGAAAATACATAATAATAAGCCTGGTGGCATATAACACTATCTACAAATTCATTCCACTTCTCACAGCTTATTTTTAATTTCTGTACCACCAGAAGAGTACCAAAAGATTATTTTTAGCAGTTTCTAGTTAGAACATGTAGTAAACCTAACATTTATATAAAGTTAATCAAATTCAAGAATCATTACCTCCTAAGGTGTCTTCCAGTTAGCATTAGTACCATAATGCACATGTTCTTTCTAAAAGTTAAGGGACTAATTGCATCCACCTTCCTTAGCTGTGAAATTCTCGAAATTCTCCTTACATTTTGTAATTCATAATACGCATCACAGAGTGTTACACAAATTCTAACTTATCATATAATTAAAAAAAAAACCTGGAGCCAAATATTGGGGTAAATTCTAAAAGAGCAGAGAGATAGAGGAACAAGCCACAGCCACGTCTCACCTTCCCAATTCCTTAGTCTAAAGGGGACAGATTCTGTCACCTCACACCTTATATTCTTTCTCTGCTCAGCCATATCACTTTCTGCTTCAAACTTCCTAGTGCTGTGATTAAAGGCATGTATGTTTGTTTTGACAAGTACTGGGAGCAGAGGCATGGGATCCCAAGTGCTGGGATTAAAGGTGTTTGCCACCTCCACCTGGCTCTGTTTTTCTTTTGTACTAGATTAATCTCATGTAGCCCAGAGTGGTCTTGAACTCCCGGAGATCCAGACAGATCTCTGCCTCCTGAGTGCTATAATTAAAGGTGTGTGTAACCACTGCCTGATCACTATGGCTAACTCTGTGGCTGGCTCTGTCCTCTGATCTTCAGGCAAGCTTTCTTTGATTCACAATATATCACCACAACAGAGAATAGTAACCTGTAAGATACCATCATCCACAGAAAGAGGAAATGAAGATGTCTTCTTGGTATTAAATAAATATATATCCTGATATATAAATAAAGATGTGCCACCTGGTGACCTTTTTTCTAAGGAGCCAATCAATGGGTGCATATCTTCTTTGTGAACACATCTTTAATTTTTATGGTCCTACTGTAGAATATGTCCGGGGCTTATTAGCCTTTTGTTTTTGTTACCATTTGTGGTTGACTGATTTCTTTCTCTTAAAGGAAAATAATTGATTTTCTGTATTGTATATTTTATGGAAATCATAGGGCTACCCAGGTCCTCCTGGGGCTCCAGGACCCATAGGCCCACTGGGATTACCTGTAAGTATGGAACAAACTCTATGATCATTTCTTGAATGTCCACTTTAATTTAAATTGGTTGCTTTATCATGCCATTTTGGGGTCTCATGTAAAATTAGTCATGTATAAAGTAATGGAGATTGCTTCTCTCACAAGTTGTATGAGCGTTCTGAAGCATTTCTCAGTATCTTGAATTTCCTTATCCCTACTGTGTTTAGTAACCAATTTCAGTTGTCTAGCCTAAACTAATACACATACATACATACATGCATGCATACATACATACATACACAAATACACACATACATACATACACACATACATACATACACACATACATACATACACACATACACACATACATACACACATACACACATACATACAGACAGGCATACATACATACACACACATACATACACACATACAACATACACACATACATACATACATACACACATACATACATACACAAATACACACATACATACATATATACAGACAGACAGACATACACACACATACATACATACACACATACATACATACACACATACATACACACACATGTATACACACATGCATACATACATACACACATACGCATACATACATGTTCCATTTGTAAGAAAATAAAATAACCAAAATACAGCTGATATCATAGAAATTAACAAAACACCAGCAGATGTTTTTCTTAAAATCTGCAAATATTCTCAAACACAGTTAAAATTCATAGGAAATGTGCCTTTGGTAAGTAAAACTTGAGCTTTAAATATGTTCCATCTGTTGTTTTCAGAAAGATAATTAAATCTTGCCCCTGAAGAGAGAACAATCACTTGCCATGGTTTGACAGTTAGTGTTAACATGCGTCTGAAGAAGTTCAGCCTCAGTAGTGTCAGGGCAGAAGGTCTCTTTACTGAAATCATTTATATGATGCTTCATTATACTTCCATTCTAAAAAGTAAACTGATTTTGTAGTATATTTATAGACATATTGACTTCTTAAACAAGAAAGACTATGGCATGGTTGTTAATCTCTTCACTCACATAAATGAATGAGTAAAATTTGGTCCATTTTTATCTACCTAAAGCTCGCAACTGAACAGAAAACATGGGTTGTTAAATGAGAATCTCAGTACCAGGATCAGGATGTCTCTCTATGAGTATTTGGTCAGGGAGGCCTCATAGGCACCCAAAACAACCCAGGGTAATGCCATCGCTCTTGTGACTCACCATAACAAAGAGGAAAGACCTAATAGCTGGAGAAACCATGCACTTGGGCTGTAGAACATAGAACAATCAATCTCAAATCGACCAGGAAAGTCCCTTCTGGCTAGCTTTTATAGTGTTAGACAGTTCTAATAGTGTTTCTGGTAGAGAAAAGAATTGAAAGTCTTAACCAGGCTTGGCTTTGCATGCTACCAGGCAAACTATACCCACAGGTGCAATAGTGGCATGATTGGCAGGCGGAGCCAACTGCTTTATGATTACATCTGAGGGCTGCTACACAGGAGGATTTCATGTCAGGTATTGTAAGCCTGGTCAAAATCCCACAACAACTGTGAAGATTAAATTAGATCTTCTATTATTATTGGTTTGCTAAATGATCATATTGTCAAGAATTGCCTTCTATATGTTTATAGTTATAGCCATAAACTTGTGCTTTTTTCTAGTAAGTCTTCATAGGAGACTTAATATACCATTAAACTTGACTTTAAAAATGGCAAAATAACTTCCATTATAAGCTACTTTTGATATGTTAGTTTAAAATCATTTATGATGCTTTCATAGGTTCAGAAAATATGCAAAATTTATACATGGAGTTATAATAGGTATCTTTAATAAAAGCAAAGCAATTATATCAGTACTACCCATTGCTTCTGTGATGGACCAGGCATAGCAGACTGGTTTGGCTGACTAAGTGTACCTCTGATGTAGGATGTCTTTGTGTATGCTGTGAATACCACTGGATAATAAAGAGACTGTTTTGGCCTATGGCAGAGCAGCTTAGAATAAGATGAGAAATCCAAACATAGATACACAGGAAGTCAGGAGAGATGCAATCCAGCTGCCCAAAAAGCAATATGTAATGAGTACAGGTAAGCCACAGGCCACGTTGCAAGACAGATTAATAAAAATGAGTTAAGATGTGAGAGCTGGCTAGCAATAAGCCTGAGCCATAGGAGAAACAATACAATTAAAATAAGCATTTGGGTTATTATTTGGGGCTAAGCAGAAGTGGGGCTACAAGCAGGTCCCAACATTGAGCCAGACAGGTCAAAACTTTCATACTATATATAGGACCTCTTCTTCCTCTGTCGCTCATGTGCATTCCTCCTGAACACTATTTGTCTAATAAATATTGAACACTTCAAATTCATTTTACACATAAATGACATTTTTCCAAAAGGTGAAACATTTTAAATGTAAAACATTATGGAAGGACTCATGGTACTGATTAATTCAAATTTATTTGTAGGGATACTAATGAATATCACTTTTAAGATCTATCATTTAAAAATGTATCAAATAAGAAATGTATAACTACTATTCTGATAACAATGCTATGATTCTGGATAACTGAGGTTTTTTTTCCTTTTAATTTTCACCATGTAGGGTCTTGTTGGGGTGAGAGGAGCACCTGGAAGTCTGGGCCCTAAAGGACAAAGAGTAAGTAATGTAAAGAAAAGTATGTTAACCTCAAAAGAGTCACCTCATATTGATGTGTTTGCAAACCAGCTCTCTACCTTCTGTAATCATGCTAACACAATTTTAAGGCTCTTTGCTGTTTTTACCCTATTAAATCAACTACCTGTAGTAACTAAGATATAATTAATAATTTGTACATATAAAATTAAAATTCTTAATTTTTTTACCTACTACATTATTATGTAGAATTCTTTTTTCTTGTCTCCGACCTCTCCTTCCATTGTGTTGGGGTATTATAAATGTGAAGATCTTTAAACAAATTGTATTTATATTCACAACAAATTTACATATCACAAAAGATGATAATAAAATAAAACAATAAGAAATAGAACAGAGACACGTGGGATGAATTACTATTTTTCAATTGTAGATCAAAGATATTTTAATTATTGTTTAGCAATTAATATGCACAAACATGTGTAAATAGTATCTCCCAGGTTATCTCTTAAACATTAACTCTTCTTACATAAGGATCAAACCACCACTTGTACATCTGACACATCTATATTGTCCTGTATAATAATCAGAGCCTCCTTAAGAAGGCACAATACTATACCCTAGATATCATAACCAATGAAACCAGCACTCAAGGAATATTATTTATAGAGACACAGAATAATGTCTTGACTAACATTCACACCTTGGCAAATCTTACCCCAAAGCCAATGTTTATTTGCTGTTACATGGAATATTAAAGAATACTTCTGCTCCAAATGTGTGGCTTTAGGAGTTCATTTGAACTTCACTTGAATTAAATTTTAGAGCTAGTGAACAATATTTTTAACTCTAAAAGCATGATTTCTAACAAAGATTTTAAACATTAAGAATAATAAAGATTAAAAAAAAACACTGCAGTTTCTTTCTTGTAAAATTGAGAAAGAGGACTGTGAAGTCTCAGTTTAAGAACAGCTTTGACTTTATGCCTTGTGGGGTCGGTGAGGATTCAAGAGAGTACTTTGTCTTTTTTATCATGTATTTTATGAAGAAATATTTTCCTTCCTGGCTTTTAGATTTGCAGACTGCAAACATCAGTTATGATTGATCCATTTTAGATTAAATAAATTTAAAACTAGAAAAAAAAGTGATTTTTATTCCAGTGGTCATTTTGCTGTTTACATCCAGCCAGGACTCGATTCTTGGTGAGATCAAATGTTTTTCCCCCCTAGGATGAGTCATGGTGAGGAAGTCCAACAGTTTGTGGCAGGTGGATTAAAAAAAAAATGCTTATTTGAACCTTTTAGTTAGTTGAGTGATTTAGGTCTTAACTCTCAGGCAAATCCCTAGCCATGGTACATGCCGAACCCCTTGAATGGTCTCATAAATCCTGTGACAAGTTCCTTTGCTCTGCAGTTTTCTAACTTCACTGTGGCCATGTGTTGCTTTCCTGGTTGTCACTTTGTTGTCAGCTCTCACATCTATAAGATTTTCATTGTTTTCCATATACAGTTTACTGATTCTTTCCAAATGGCTCCATGCAATTTAAAGCACATAACTCAGTAATTTCTACAAAAGGAAATGTTGTTATGGAAGGAGGGTGCCTTTCTTCACTAGAAGAATATTATAGGCAGTTAGTACACTTTATACAATAAAATAAAATGGAATTGGGGATGAATATATGGTTCATTGGTTAAGAGAACTCGCTGCTCAGTCATGAGAACCAGAGTTGTGTTTGTCAACACCCATGTCAACCAGCTCACAACTGCCTGTACCTCTGGCTCTAGGAGATCCAATGTCCTCTCCTGGCCTCCACAGACACTATACACACACACACACACACACACACACACACACACACACACACACACACACACACACACACACAGAGAGAGAGAGAGAGAGAGAGAGAGAGAGAGAGAGAGAGAGAGACTATTTTGATTCAGTTTATTAAAGTAAATGAGAAAGGTGTCTGGCTCAAGATCTTGGGCCCACCCTCTGGTGCCATCCCAAAAACTAAGGGGATCAATTCTTCTAGCACAACTGTCATTACTTTTTGTGACAGGTTGTGACAGGATCCTAAATGGAATCTCCACTCTTAAATGCGTATGTTCTGAGCCTATACAGAGTGATCACAATGCTTGTTTGATCTTTCTATTGGTCTAGGATTTTTACTGTTCTAGAATGGTCATACAAATGCTATCATTGGTAGGACCATTTCTAGGAGATTCTGCCTACTGACATCCCACCATACATCTACCCGGCCTTTGGTGATTTCTTATAGTTTATATAATATTAACTAGTAACCCAGAGGACTCTATGTCAACTACCTTTCAGGTCAGACCACAGTGGCCTTTTTAATTTTGTGACTTATAGTCTATAAACTGTGAAATACAATGGAGTACTAAAATTCACCAAGGAGAAGGGAGAATAAATCAAAGAGACCACAATTCCAACATCTGGAAAGTAAGCTGAATAAATTCTAGTATGCCTTTCTGGCCTGAACTAGCCCCAAGATAGAGCCCAGCAGTCCCAAATAATCCCACAAAGTCTTGTGTTAATTATATACTGTTTAACCTATGGCTCTGGCTTATTTCTAGCTAACTCATATCTTAAACCATTTCTATTAATCTGTGTCTTGCCATGTGACTCGTGGCTTACCTTAGTTCCTTTACATCTTGCTTTCTTGGTGGCAGCTCACAGCATCTCTGTCTTACTCTGCCTTTCTTCTCTTTTATATGCACTTGGATTTCCTGCCTATTTCTAAGATGCCTTGCCATAGGCCAAAAGAGTTCCTTTATTACCCAATGATAATTCACAGTGTACAGAAAGATAGCCCACATCATAGAATAGTTTCATAAAAGGTTTTGTAACTTACAGTAGGATGATTAAATAATCATACCTCTTAAGTAACTGCAAAAAATAGCAAGATAACTATTAAAAGATAGTCATAAATATACTGTTATTATATAAATAACCTTCAAAACATTACTCATCTTAACCTTCTGTTAGCTGGGATGAGAAGAGCTGAGTAAAAAGAAGTTATTTGATATACTAAAGCACTTTATGCAATCTGCAAAATCATTTCTTTTGTATAGATGATGTAAGTTAACACATTTCCTACTCTAGTCCTAGATTATGGTGGCTTGACTTGATGGGCAACTAAAAGTCAGCACATCTTGAGCCATTGCCTTTCACATACACAGTTGACCCTTAGAGGGTAAGTGATAAAAAGAATCCCTGGTATCTGCCCAGATTTTCCTTCTGTGTCCAGCAGCCCAGCAGAGGAAGTGATACAGGCAAAGCAGACCCTCACCTACTCACCTGGGCATGAATTAAATCTTTAATTCCCTTCAATTTCCCCCACAAGATCCCTTAAATTCCATGCTCTTTCTCTAGAGCAGTGGTGTGGAGAGGCAGGCAGCTGAAGAATTTGGTGTTAAGAGCATGTTACTTAAGACTGAGATTGAGTACAGGGATAACTGTCAGAAATATGCAGCATCTTAAGTGAAACTAATATGGTCATAAACACTCTGCAAGTTGGCCCCTTCGAGGAACCGCATAGCACTTTAAGGTAAAGTGGTCTTCAGGAGTTTGTTTTTAAGCTCAGTACTAGGCAATAGCTAAATCATTTTAAGTGATAAAGTTTTCTCCTCCACACTGAAAAAAAAATTAATTGTTACAGCAGAAACCTTTTCCTAAAGAGGCATGATAGAGTTTGTTCTGTAGAACACTTGGTTCCAGCTGTGTAAAGCAAGGGCCAGAAAGAGACTGCTCAGCATCATTAGTTAGGCAGGTGAGTGAGTTAAAAATTAATAGAGGTCATACAAAGATTCAGATCTTGCTTCAGGAACATATAAATGCATTGAGCCCATTTGTCCTGTGAATACAGCCATTTCCCTCATTTATGGACACTCAGCCTATCATAATTTATCTCAGAAATTGTAGAAATAGGTTTCAGGTTCTCATAAAAATCTTCCTAAAAAAACTGAGCATTAATATATGTTAATGTTTCAGTTGACTGTGGTTTTTTTTTAATTTTAATACTCATATGAAATAGCAGGCCCAGAACCTAATATACTACTCTTTAATATATTTACCTATGTTTCAGATATGAAATGTGCTTTCCTTTAATGGAGTTGAGATATTCACCTTTCACTCTAGCTTTGAAAATCCAGCTCACCATGGGCAGCTTTGGTATTCCCAGTGGCATAGGGAAAAGTCTGGGTATTCTGTTTATGTAGAATGCATTCACTCAGAAAATGCTCCTGAGAGATCCATGAGACACTTTTGTCTTAGGAATTGGATGGGGAGTGTGCATTAGCCAGTGAGATGTGTCTGCCACCAGAGGGAAACCTACTATGTTCGCAGGCTATGCCTTTAGCTCATTAGCTCACACTGGCCTGAAGCACAGAGTCCCAGTCTTCCTTAAACAGTGTTTTTAAACCCTCATGTGGCAACTTTTGGCTTTATGACCTTAATGTGATCTCTTGACTTTGACTTTGTTTTACACTATCTATAGTTATTTTTATGACCATGAGCACAGAGTATGATCTCCTGACTTAGACTTTTTTATACTATCGATAATTATCTTTATCACTGTGAGCACAGAAATATCTCTCAGTAAATTAAATAGTAAATGTAAAAGTGGGCATCAGTAGTTCAATAATAAACTGCCTGTTTATGCTAGAGGCCCTGAGTTCAGCACCAGCATTATGATAATAATAACAACAATAACAATGACTGTGAAACTTCTTGTATAAGAGTATCTTAATGTAAAACCTTAGACAAATGAGTAGTTGTATAAAGCTTTCACTTTAAGGGAAGAGTGGAGCAACCTATCCTTGTGGGTGTGAGTTCTCCCTCCAAACCCTGAATGTGCTTGGGACTACAAGAAGCCCAGGAATCCAGCCCGGAGAGGTCTGTTGTAGCAAGAAGCTTTTGATAATAAAGTTCTGGACCTCACTGGGATACAGAAGAAAGTATGGAGACAACAGAAAGCCCTTCCACTCAGCACGTAAGAGGGGAGGTTGTATAATCGCTCTGTACAGAAGCTTCTGCTTTCCAGCTGCCTCACTTCCTAACACTTCTCTACATGCAGCCAACTCAGACTGGCCAAGCTGGGAATCATCTTTTCAGTGTCTCCCCCATTTCTCATGCTGTCCCTCAGCTGTTCATCCCACAGACCCACAAGGCTGACCTTATACTTCCAGATGGTGTCTCCATTCCCAGGATATTTGTACCAGGTCTGCCTGTGATTTCCCCTCTTGGTCTTTGAATTATTTTCTTCTTGTGTGATTTAACTTTGCTTTCCATAGGTTCCGTAATGAAGAAACTTGTGGCTATGTATCCATAGGTATCTCTTTCTACAGTTGGCGTTCATGTAGAGCACAGAACTGAACCCCTTACTGAGGCCCTTTGGGATAGTTATGCTTTAGAAAGAAAGGCTTATCGCTTTATAATAGTAGCTGAATGCTCTGCAGCTAATAATTGAGCAAATATTGAGAAAATTTGCCCTGAGATGTCCGTTCTCTACCTATCCTGGGCCCCTGCCATCTTCTAGTAACTGCCATACAGTAGCAATAGCAAGCGCAGTGTCCTAAATATTAATTTTCTAAAGATGCAAAGAGAGAATGGTAATTCCACAATAATGGAACCTCAGAAGACTGATTAGGCAAACAACCCAGTGACTTATAAGTTAACTTGGAGTCATTTAAAAATTAAATCCCAGAGAATTACTGAGTGATAAAAAATAAACAAAATGAGCAAATAGTCACCTTAGGTTATAGACACCTCAACATCTCTTTTAGATATTTTTGTCCTCATTTCAGTTATTATGTGGCATAAAATCTTTAAAACAAAGACTTGATTATTTCAAAGTAACATTTCAGATTAACAGTGGGTTATTTTCTTTTAACTGTAGGGACCCAGGGGCCCAGATGGCCTCCCAGGCGATCAAGGTGGACACGGTGCCAAGGTAATTGCTGACTTTCCATTTCATGTGCAGTTAAATTTGGCAGGGTCATTATGCCCTGCATATCTAAATAATATCTAGATTATTTCCTTCCAGTGGGCAATTGTTACTGAACACGTCCTATTTTTTAATATTGGGCTACATAGCTGAAGCCTTTATTTCCGTGAGCTGCCGTGTGTGAGACCGAGACTCCAGTTCTGACCAATCCATTTGATGTTGATATTTTGTTAGGGTGAAAAAGGACATCAAGGGAAAAGAGGGCCTCATGGTCTTGCCGTGAGTAATAAGCCATGTCTCCTTCAATACCAACACGTTCGACCTCCCTGCCTTTTCCAGTCTTTTTTTGGTGTCATTTTGAGAAAGCGTTATGTGACCTACGCCTTTTTCCTCATGCGCAGGGGAAGACGGGAAGCCCAGGGGAGACAGGAGTTCAAGGAAAACCAGTAAGTTTTTGTCTTAGATGTGTTACTGTTATTAATAATTGAGCTGATATGATGATTGTCGTTTTACTTCATTCTCGTCGCGATTAATTTTTCTCTAACTCTCCTTTGATGACTTCCCCTCTGGTTTCATTCTTACCCTGAGCACTGCTGTATCTTTCGGAGAGCAGAGCCGCACACAACTTGCTTTCCTGTTAAACTGCTATAATAGATATTATTAGATATTCCCCGACTTCTATCACCTTACCAGCATTTTACAGCTTTTCCCCTGATAATCAATAATTTTTGTAACTGTCATTGTCAAATAGGAGAGAAATATTGAAAAAACTGCATATATAAATATATACACATATGCTGCTGCTAAGTGTTGTAATTGCTTTCATTCTGAATTATGATAATGATGATTTCTCATACAAATATGCATTATGCCTTAAATTTAAATAATTTTATGATTTAAGTGGGTTACAGCTCAGGAGTCAGAAAAGGCCAGGACATACATGTTTTGGCTGGTGGTGATTGTCCCCAGTGACAATCTTTGCTCATTCCTATTTGAAATCTGCTGCCCCCTGCCTGTTGTATTTTATAATAGCAATGTATTTGACAATGGTCAAGTCTAAAATACCAGAGATTTATTTCAAAGAAAGAAAATAAACAACTATCCTAAAAAGGAGCTGTGTTCGGCCATGTGTCATTGACTGAAGGCATTCCCGAGGAACACCTGTGCCCTCATATTCATCATATGGTGATTTATTTTTGTGTCAGGGCTAATGATGGTTCTGTAGCTTTTGACCATTCTGCAATATTGCAGGCAAGGCTGAGCTCAAGTCCGTTCCTTGAATTTTAAAAAAGTGAGGTTCGCAGAAATAGAATTGCTCATTCTCTATATTGTTTACCTTCCTTGGAATTTATCTTCATTTCCAGCTTAGACAAATGGGATATTTCCTTAATCCTGTAAGTGATACTAGGATCACTTTGCAACTGTCTTACTGTGCTCAAGTCCTGAAGGCTGCTGAAAACGCAAAGCCACCGTGACAGATGTCACAGCTTAGACAGAAAATAATGAGTTTATAATATCTGTTGAGGTTTATAAAACCTTTTCCGACTTTGACTCCTCGTTAACTGAAATGATATTTTAGAAAAGCAGGAGAAATTCCATTAGAAAAGCTAAATAGGCTTCAAAGATTTCATTCTCTTTTAGCGTAATTTTAGAGTCTCTAGTCCTTTAGATACTGTCAAAAATAGGCGATACTCTACATCACCAAGATACGTTAGAGATCAGACAACTTTTCTTGCATGCACCTAAAAACCGCACAATCTTGGTTTAATAGGTTGACTGTCCAGAGCATATTTTCTTACCCTTGAAATGAACAGAATAATAAGATCTGTAAAAGGATCTTTTCTAAATCCCCTGCCCTTTCCCCTCCTCCCTCCATCCCTCCCCCTCCTCCTCCCATTCTACCTTCTGCTCCTTTTTCTTCTTTTTGGTAGAGATTGATCCAAAGACTTAGTACATGCTCTATCGCTGATCTACCACCACACCACTCCCGAGAACCCAAATTGTTATAAAGACAAAGACTAAGTGAACCCAACAATATGCAGTACCCTAATAATCCTGAAAACCGGAAGTGGTACATTTGTCTGTGGACCAACACTGTTCCCATCCACCTGTAGATCTGTCCCAAACGTCAAAATCAAAAAGAAAGGCCATGATTCAGTGGCTCTGTGGAGTCATGGAGTCTGGGCAGCTGTTTTTTATTATCCAAAACAGAGAATTATTTCATTTCACATATTACTGGGCTTTTAATGAAGGCGGCCTATCAATCCATAAAACAGGCGTGTAAAAATATCTCTTTTGTCTCTGACTTTTTTCCCTTTGCTTCTTTCTAATTTTCCATTATCTAGTTTGAAATTCTATTGTAATTTTTGACTATTTTTCCTGATAATACTGTTGTAGGATGGCATTATTTGACGTGAGCACCGGTCTCGGTGGCCTTCGTAGGCTTGCACTTGATAAGCCTATCTTCTCTCCAGTTTTCTTTTAACCCATCTGCATATTGATATTTAACATGAACATGTTCTAGTTGGATTTTTCTTTTTATTCTGGTAATCTGTTTTTTAATTACAGTATTTGGTCCATTTCTGTTTAGCCTAATTGCTATGTCTAGACTTAGGTCTATTTTGTGCTTTTAACTTTGTTCTCTTCAGTGTCTTCTAGGTTGAAAATAATATAATGCATCTATTGACTTTTAATTTATTCTCATTATTAATTTAAGTAGTTTTTCTAGTCCAGGATTAGCAAATTTTTCCCATGAAATGCCAGGAAGGAAGCATTTATGTTACAGAATACATATGTAAAAACTTACATGAGACAATTTATCAGCACATTGTCTTTAAAATGTGGTTATTTTCTGTATGACATTTATGTGTATATCGAATCCCTCATTGTAAACAGAGCTTTTATCTGAATATCAATATCATTTCATCTGCTTTAATATAAATTAGTGGTATACGTTAGAGCTTGGTATGAGGAGACAGGCTCTCTATCCCTCCTCTCATTTGCCGTTTCTACTGATCTTAATTCCTTCTTGAAGGTTTTAATGTCTAAATGCTTCCATTTTCCTGGAGCCTCTAGAGGTTTTTAAAGTTTCTTTTAGGGAAGTCTGCTAATGGTAAATTATTCTTATTTTGATTTGTGAAATACCTGTATTTCACTATTAATCTGGAAGGCAATTGTTAGTGAATATAAAACTCTAGATTTAAATCATCACCATAAAGAGGTTGCTGGGAGGGACGGCCTTCAGGAGAAAATCCTCACGTGTCTCTGTCATTACCTCTTGAATGGAACGGTAAAGACATATAGCTTGTATTGCGTCAGGCATGTTGTTGGTCAAATACTGGCTCTGCCACTTACTGTCTGAAATAACTTTGCATGAATTATTCAACTGCTCTGAGCATACGTGTATCTACATTTAAAAATGAATATCTGGGTGGGAGGGAACTAAAGAGACAGGTCAGGGGTTGTGAAAAAAAAAAAATCTTGCTTTTTCCAGAAGATCTAAATTTTGATTACCAGCATCCACATAGGGTGGCCGATAACCTCCTATAATTTCAGCTTGCAGGGATCCAATGCTATCTACTGTTCCCCACAGGTACCTGCACATTCATGTTACACACACACTAATAATAATAATAATAACAACAACAAGTTTTGAAAAGTGAATCTCTCATAATTATAAGAACTGTGATTATTCTTGTATATGTGGTATAAACTCCCAACAGTAACCACAGTAGACTTTGTTATTCTCGTGGTCATTTGTTTCCGCGATTACTGAGTTCAAGTCCTAGAGTAGTAAGTTCTGCTACAAAATCATATACCATCAACAACATCTCAAAACCTTAAACCAAATTTCCATCTTAAGCCAATTTATGTTTTTCTCTTAATCCTCAATAAAAATTGAGAACATGGACATTGTATTCTTGTTTTATGAAGCAATTTTGGTGCAGGATCCATATTAACAGAAATACTAAGTTGGTTCTTGGCTCAAACTTGCTTTACAGGGCAACCAGAGTGGGCACCATTTAAAGCTCTCACTTTCCATCACATTCCTCAGTTAGCAGAACAGGCAGGGCAAGGTCTTTGTATTGATTCTGTCTGTTAACTTAGAAGTCTGAAATGACTCAAAAACATATGATCTTCAGACCTCAAATGGAGCTTTAGCCACAATAAATAAGTTAATAAATGTAATTTTAAATAAAGAAACAGTTTCATGTTTCCACTTATGTAGAACTAAAATATAGCCCATCAATTCCACTTCTAATATATGACCAAAGTAATGGAAAGCCAGAACTCGGATACTAAATTCCAATGTTCACAGTAGCCAAAAGCTGGGGCAACCTCAGTGTTCCCTGACAGATAAATAAACAAAATGTGGTTTATGCATCCACGGGAAATATCATCCAACATTAAAAGGGACGTTTGGACCCACACTACAAGAAAGAACCCTGAAGACATTCTACTCAGTAAATAAGGCAGACACAAAAGAACCAGGTATCATATGGTATCAGGTATCACATAATTACCTAGACAGTCAAATTTATGGAGACAAAAGTAGTTACAGGAAACAGGGAAAGTGGCAGTAGCAAGAAATGAATTATTAGCAGGGTTTAACCAGGAAGATGAAAAGGAAGATGGATGGTGAGGACAGCTGATAAACATTGTGGATCTACTTAATGCTAAAGAGTTATATTCTTAGTTGTAGTTGTGGTCAATTATATGTGTGTGTACTATGACAAAAGGAAAAAATTAAAGAATACATAGAAAAGAACCCATAAGCAAAGGCAAAAGTTGTAAACTAGATAAAACATTTTCAGATGCCGTTTCTTTTACAAATTTCTCATTTGTTTTTCCAGGGCTTACAAGGACTCCCTGGCAGCCCAGGAGACAGGGGGCCTGCTGGAGAACCAGTAAGTTTCCATTTATTCTCCTAATTGTGGCTTTCTTGTAAGGTACATTTACTACTGGTAACTATTAGCAGTGCTGAGTGACCTGCTTTGGAAACACTATCAACCCTAGATAAGAAATGCAAACTCTACAGAATGGATGTTTTACTGTTATCAACTCTGCAAGATACACAGAAACATGTGTGTGTGTGTGTGTGTGTGTGTGTGTGTGTGTGTGTGTGTGTGTGTGTGTGTGTGTGTGTGTTTTCACAGCTTTTGGCTTCATGTAGTCAAATTTGGTACTTTTCTCAGTGACTGTTTAAAGGGCCATTTTTCTTGCTTTTTGAAAAAGAGCAAACACTTTTAGTGACTTTCAGGAATGCACTCTTTAGATGGCCTGCTGTTCTTATAATTGTTACATTGTCACACACACAATCACCTTCTCTGAAGACCATTAGTGAAGACAGTCTCTCTATTGGACCAATTTTGCAAATACTCCATAAATGCTGTTACTTCTACTTCAAGAACACAAAAACACAAGCCACAATTCCATAGCTGTGCTTCAGTTCTGGAGTTTCCATGGAAAGTTTGTTGTGCATAGGAGATACTTAGCATCACTTCTTTCTCACAGCTTAGTCTTTGTTACCAATGACGTCATGCTTTGCGGTAGTCATGTCAGGTCTAAGATTCTGTAATGTGTGTCTGAGATTCATAATACAATATAGTCTTTTGAAACACTCAATTGATATTATCACCAGTTGACACAAAGATTTACAGGTGGCCTTCGTGTAATTAATTTAGATAGTAACAAGTGGAAAAAGTTACCAAAGAATAAAACATTCACGCTTAACCTATGACATAATAAGCTCACCAAACAATAAGGGTTCACAATGTGTATAATTCTTGCCTGATAAATATCTAAGATGTGTCATTGATTTTGCATAACTAAGTCTTTGGTTTGCTCTGTTTTGTGTGCCTCAGAATGCTGTGACCTAACTCTTTTATTTGGCCTGAGACAGTGCAGTTCTCCTTCACACAGCTTCTTCAGCTATCTGAGCACTCCGTAAGCCCCTTGAAGCTGAGACTATTTCTTTCCTTTTTGGTCTCCTTTCCTGATATGATGCTCAGCATAGCCCATTTGCTCAATGTGTGCTTGTTAAACTGAAGAGACAAAAAGGTGTCATTGACACAGTAAGTAGCATTTACACTAAGGAAATGAAGAAAAACTGACAAAGATTTTATTAGATTCGTGTATCAGTCAAGTAGTTATGGTCACAGTGAAGACAAAAACTTAGGATTTCACTAACCAAAGACTTGTTAACAAATGACTTTATAGTGTTTATAATGTCAATATGAAGGTCACAGTGCCGCGGGACTAGCAAATAAAATATAAACCAATTTATGATGGGTGTGATAGATTTTGTGTCATATATTTGAATAACTAGTTCAATGGTGAAAATTAATGAAGTTGGTAAAGTGAGTATAGTACAAAATTTAAATGTGTTCTGTATTTTGATAATAATATTTTAAGAACTACCACCTATGGCCAAAATTTAAAAGTATTTCTTCATTGTAAGGCAATCTTTGCTATTTGATTCCATCAACAAATAGTTATTAGAATTTACTGTTTCATGGTAAGTATGATGTTTCCAGTCTGGTGATAGAAGAAAGTATTAATTAAATGATTACAGATATAAAAAGATAATTATAAACTGAGGTAAATACCAGAAGGTAGAGTCAGAACTCAGTATCCCTGGAGAAGCAGTTTAGTACCCTGCTCAGAGACAGTATGCTCCAAACCCTCACACAAAATGACATCATGTCTTTGTCACTTATTCATATCCTCGTGTGACTTTAATCATCTCTAGGCTATGTAAAATGCCTAATAAAATATAAATCTATACAAATAATTGCTATAGTACATTGTTTAAGAGACATGGTACCAGAAAAAAACCTGTACATGTTTACTACAGATATTTTTAAAGGTTGTCTTCTTTCTGTGCTTGATTAAATCAATGGGGCATAATGGATAAAGAAGGTTAACAATGTGAAAGTTCAGATCTAGCGAATCTAAGATAAATAAGCTGTCAATCTAGAGGCTCAAGAAAGCTTCCATGAACAGAGCCATGTGACATAAAAGAAGAGTAATAATTATTTGAACCAAGATGAAGAGATTTTGTTCCAGAACTCGAGGACAGGAAAACATGGCTATGACAGGCAGAAAGCAGGTACAACCCAAGAACATAAAGGGACATGCTGACCACACACATGCAGCTCTATGGGACAGTTATCTTAAGAATAAATGGATGACACCAGGGAAAAGAAACAATGATTGTCTTATAAATATTATCAAGCCACATAGTAGAAGGAGTTAAGAGCCGAGGTCCAGATAAGATGCAGCCAAAAGTGTATGATAAGCAGGCAAGAAAGAAATAGGGAGAGGAAAGAGATTCCAAAGATGTTAGAAGCAGTAGGAGGTACAGAGCCTGTTTTTGAAGTATTATTCCTAAGTGTCTGGATTCTCGCATTAAATATCATTTATTGAAGCAAGAAAACAAGGAAACATTGGGCTGGAGAACTGAAGATTACAAATTGAGTGATGAATTTGAGATGCCTTTGAGAAATGTTACCTTGGCTCCTGGATTCCGATCAGAGAAATGCACTAAAGTTATGAATATGAGAGCTGGGGCTTAAGAGATGGCTAGAAGTTCAGAGCATTTGCTGCTCTTGAAAAGGACCCAAGTTTGTTTCCCAGAAACTACGTGGAAGCTCAGAACCACCTGTAACTCCTAACCCCAGGAAGTCCTATGATGTCTTCCATCCCCCAAAGGCACCAGACATATGTGTAGGCATGTACTAACACACACAAAGACACCACTGTTTGGAGACCCTTAGGTACCATTGCATGAAGACAGTAGAGAAGGGATCAAAGAAAATGCTTTTCAAAGAACATAGTGGGACCAGCAAGATGACTTGGTGACTAATGTACCAAGTCTGGTCCCCGGGACACAAATAGAAAGAAGTTAGTCCTGTATGCAACCCTCTGACCTCCGTCTGCGGCTAGTGCTTCCACACACAATTACAATAAGTAAATAAATATAACATAAGCAATAAATAAAAACACATATAAGAATTGAGCTTGATCTCGGCTAGTGTTTCTTTTATTCTACAGAGGGAAACATTTTATTCGACAGGATAGAAAATGATCCAAAGAACTGATCACAAAAGATGGGTTTTATAGACAGAATGGGCTGAAGAAACCAGAAACAAAGAGCAAACGAGGCCTGAGAGCTTCCAAGCCACTGTCATTGTAAAGTAAGGTGAGGCAGACAGTCCCAAGAAAGACACCCAGTCTTTGCCAAGTGAACTTTTGGTAGGAGCTACAGCAACAGCTGGAGGAGCCTTGATGTGCTGACTGAAACTGGCTGACTTGGAAATCTGCATTCCTTCTGGATTTCTCAGAAAGCCAGACTGTACCTTCCTTCAGCTTCAGGGTTGTAGCTCTTTAGCATTTGCATTCTGCTCTGCTGAGGCTTAATGAAAAGTCTTAGTCCCCAACTATGGCCTCCTCAACCATTTTTACTGTGAATGGAGGGCTGGAGGGCTGGAGTTAAATCTTAAAAGTTTCAAACTGTTGGTAGAAAAGAATAAAAAGGTCGAAAGACATGAACCTGTGCGTGGATATTTTCAAATATAATAAAAAACAGCTGAAGATGTCAGAGGGATCTACCCACAGTCAGTCTAGGAAGGTCAGACAGTGGTAACTCACACTTTTAATCTCAGCACAGGGAATATCCCAGGAGTGGTGACCTACGCCCTTAATCCAATCAGAGTTTGAGGTCATCTTAGTTTACAGAAGGAGTTCCAGGCTCCCAGGCAGGCAGTGGTGGTGCCACGCCTTAACTGAGCAAAGAAAGAATTTAAGGCAGGCATATAAAGACAGAGAGAAGAGACCAGGAGGAGATAGGCTGAGGAAGCTGGAAGATAGCTAGGTGAGATCTGACTGTGGTGTTTACTTTTTGATATCTCAGCCTTTCCCAGAGATTTGGCCTTGAGTTTCCTTTATTCCTGCAACAAACCTGGCAGTCCAGTCACTTAAACCAAATGCCTTCAAAACAGCCACACTGTGCAGCTGCTTTCAAGTTATGAAATGCTGAATAATTGAGATAAAAATCATGTGACCCATAAATGAAAAATACTAGCTGGCTCTTCAAGAAAAGTTTAGTGCCCATCCACCTCAGATGTCATCTGGTCATTCAGGTCTTCTGCTGTTCTCTTTAGCCTCTGCTTAATTCTGTGGTGGCAAGTGAGTGTAGGGACAAGGTCTATTGTAAATTTAATGCAGTTGTCCAGGAATTGAGACATTTGGTATAAAAAAGGTAAATTTCTATAGATACCAAGAACAAAACCAAACCTTCATCCAATGTAATAAGCATTCTTTTGAAGCTCATATAAATCATTCCCCCAATATAGATCATATTATGGGTTAAAACACATTTCAGAGAGTAAACATAATATGATATATGCTCATAGACCATAGAATTATTTTAAAAATTAAAACTACAAACATGCTGAAAAACCCCAAATTTGAAGAAATTTTAAAACATACTTATAAATAATATAATGTTAAAAAAAATAAAATCCCTGCCAGCAACTTGGCTCAGCAAGTAAAAGAGGACAAGCCTGACGGCCTTAGTTCAGTCCCTGGAACCCACAGAACAAGGAGAGAGCCTTCTCCATTTAATTGTTCGCTGGCCTCTAAAAGCACCCTGTGGTGCACACATGTACATAAACACACATAACCAACAAACACACCTATAACAACAACAACAATGATAAAACTCAGAAGAAAAAAAATTCAAAGATCTTAGCTAATTTAAAGTAAAAATACAGCTTTAAAATGTGTGGATTAGAAGGAAATTTGTAACATAAATTTTAAAGTAAGTATTAGAAGGGCTAGACATATGGCTCAGCAGTTAAGAGCACTGGCTGGTCTTCCAGGGGACCTGAGTTCCATTTCCACTACCCACATGGCAGCTCACAACTGTGTGACTTCAGTACCAGGAGATCTGACACCCTCACACAAACATACATGCAGGCAAAGCGCCAATGCACATAAAATGAAAATAAATCATTTTCTGAGAAAAATTTTAAAAGAAACATTATAAAGACAGACGGTTTTGAATAGTCTAACCTTCAAATTCCAAATAATAAAATTAAATATAGAGTAAACGGAACAAAGTAAATAATAAAAATAAAAGCCAAAAGCTAATTTTAAAAAATCAATTTACCCAAACACTTGTTCTTATTTTAAAAAAAAAAAAAAAAAAAAAAAAAAAAAAAAAAAAAAAAAAAGGAGAAAATTAAATCCATGGGCAGAATAATCAAGAGAATAATATGAAAAGACAGATCACTGATGTCAGATACACGACGGATCACGTGCAAATCAAAAGGATGAACAGCTCATACATCCACAAGCTCTGTAACATAGATATAATTAACCAACTACTTAAAAGACTATTTTAACAAAACTCACTTAAAAACTGATCGTTTAAGTAAGTATACATTAGTTAACCACTTAAATAAACAAGAACCTTCCAAAAGAGAAAACACTAGCCCTGGGAGATCTCCTTGACAACCTCTAATAAACATTTAGCAAACAAAGGATGGGAGTTCTCTATAGCCTGATACAGGAGCAGGAAGCAGTGATTACTTCTTCCTTGATCCTTTCAAGAGGTCAGAGTTATCCGGGGACCAACAGACGCATAGAAAGAAAAGCATAGACTAGTCTCACTCAGGAGCACAAGTATAGAGTCCTTAGCACAACGTTAGATCAATTCTAACATGATGTATTGCACATCATGGCCAAGTAGGATTTAGTCCAGGCATGCAAGGGGAGTTTAACACTCAAAAACCCATGCAAATCATCGCCTTAGTAGTCTGAAGAAGTAAAGGCAGTCCTACAAATACATCCAGGAAAATTATTTGACAAATTCCCATTCCTGCTCATAATAGAAAATAAAATACAGACTTTCAGAAAACTTGGAATAAGGGGTAAATCCCTAAACTCTCTGAAGAACGTGTATTGGGAAAAAACACCGAAATCATAAATCTTAAAACCTTAAAAAAGATCGAATATATTTTTATAATCATTTATTTGGCAAAAGAAGGAGGAAGAAAAGAAAGAGAAAGAAGAGAAGGAGGAGCAGAAGAAGGAGGAGGAAGAGGGGGAGGAGAAGAAAGAGAAAGAAAAGAAATGAGTCAGGAAGTTAAAATATTCCTAGGCAAACCACAAGTGCATGCTGCTGAATGAAGAAAGCCAAACTGGAAAGCTATATACTTTGGTATTCTGGGAAAAAGGCAAGACTATAGAGACAGGGGGGAAAAAATCACATTATTTTCTTTAAAATATTTTTGTTTGTCACTTATTTGCCAGGGTTATTAAGTAGATATATGACTGCCATGCATATTAAATAAGGTACATCGTGGAAGCCCTTATTACATGTTCTATTTCATTCTGCTGCTGTGATACAGCATTCTAACCAGAAACATCTTAGAGGAAGAAAGGGTTTGTTTCAAATTATAGAATGCACTTTATCATTGAGGGAAGTTTGGGCAAGACCTGGAAGCAGAAACCATGGAGAAATTCTGTTTTCTGACTTACAGGTTTATGCTCATTCTTATAAAGACTTGGACCACCTGCCTAGGGAATGGTGCTGCCCACAATAAACTGAGCTCTCCCATATTAACTAAAAATAAAGACAGCCTCCCATAGACATGCCTATAGTTAATGATGACTAGGAAAGCACAATTTTTGAGAATTATTGGGTAATTGATAAATGTTTGTTAAATTAATGAGTGAATTTAGGAATAAAATGTAATAGTACCCTTACTCTTTTTATTAAGTACAAGCATACATAGTTTAACATCATAAAACAATACAGATGAATCAACTAAAGTTATAATTTTATTTATATAAAGTAATATGCCAGTCAGATACCATTTATTAAAATGAAACTGAGATGCATAGTTTATTTAAAAAGTAAATTTTGATTTTTATATCTTCAATTTATTTGAATACAGGGACCACGAGGACCACCTGGTAATGCTGGGATTCCTGGAGAGATGGGTGCAGAGGTAACATTTTTTTATAATTCATTCCAATCTTTGATTCAATATGTTTTACAAAACAGGTGAATTAAATATATTAAGTACATATCAGGAAGAATAATTTTATAGTTTTTTTCAGAAAATAAAATGTAAATCTATAAATGGCAAAAATAATGTGTAGAGATAATTTCATACATGCAAAGTTCTCTAAGAATTAGTTCACTGAAATAATTGAATAAAAAATGAATGAAAATTTCCCTTTACCCATGAGAGTTGACTTGATAGCTCTCCATTCTACAAGGCAACATCCTTTAAAGAATGGGAAGTCTTGAAGTCACCCTACTTACTGTAGCATTTGGAATAATCAGCTACATTTGTTATAATTATGAAATCCAATCACTTCATTTCTGTTTCTTACTCTAATAGGAAAACTATACATTACCCCATTTCCCTGGCATCTGTGAAAGTTGAAAGTTCTCTCTCTCTCTCTCTCTCTCTCTCTCTCTCTCTCTCTCTCTCTCTCTCTCTCTCTCTCCTCTCACTCTTTCTCCCTTTATTGATTTATTGTCTCATTAGCCTTTCTCAGAGTCATATGATAAGACATGTATGTGGGAACATAAAAATGAGATTGACTTGGAGAGATAAGGATACAGGGGAGAGATAAGGATACAGGGAACATAACTAAACATAATAAAAGCAACGCACAGCAAACCAATATCCATCATCAGATTAAATGGGGAGAAACTCAAGGCAATTCCACTAAAATCAGGAACAAGACAAAGCTGTTCAGTCTCTCCATACCTATTCCATGCAGTACTTGAAGTTTAAGCTAGAGCCATAAAACAACTGAAGGAGATTGGGGGATTAACATTGGAAAAGAAGAAGTCAAAGTATCATTATTTACAGATGATACAATAACCCCCAAAAATTCTACCAGTGAACTCCTACAGCTGATAAATACCTTTACCAATGTAACTGAATACAAGACTAACTCAAAAAAAAAAAAATCAGTAGCCCTTCGATATACAAATGATGACTGGGTAGAAAATAAAATCAGGGAAATAACATCCTTTACAATAGCCTCAAATAATATAAATTATCTTGGGGTAACTCTAACAAAGCAAGTGAAAGATCTGTATGACAGGAACTTCAAATCTTTGAATAAACTGGATAGAGTATCAGAAGATAGGAAGAGCTCGCATGCACATAGATCAGTAGGATAAGCATAGTAAAAATGTCCATTCTATCAACAGCAATCTACAGATTCAACACATTCCCAGTAAAAATCCCAATATATTCTTTACAGACCTAGAAAGAACAATACTCAACTTCATATGGATAAAAAAATATTCAGCATATATAAAACAATCTGGTACAGTAAAAGAACTTCTGGGGCTGTCACCATACCTGATTACAAGAGTGATAATAATAACAAAAGAGTTTGGTATTGGCACAAAAGCAGACATTGAGATTAATGGAATTTAATCAAAGACTCAGACATAAATCCACACACCTATGGACAGTTGGTTTTTGACAAGGAAGCCAAAATTATACAATGGGAAAAAGTATCTTCAGCAAATGGTGCTGGTGTAACTGGATGTTGGCATGCAGAAGAATACAAATAGATCCATTCATATCTATCATCCCAGACAAAACTCAAGTCCAAAGGATGGAAGACCTGAACAGAAAACTCGATACACTGAACGTGATAGCAGAGAAAGTGGAGACTAGCCTTAACTGGAGACAACTTCCTGAACAGAACACCAAGAGCTCGAGCACGAAGACCAACAATTAATAAATGGGATCTCATGAAACTGAAAAGTGTCAATAAGGCCAAGGAAATTGCAAAAGTAAAAGGGAGATTGAAGGAATAAGAAAGAGCTTTAGTGATAAGAAAATTGGCACCACAGATGAAATAATCCCAGGAAGGAAGATGGTAATGGGAAGAACCTTAGAGTATGGAACTAAGTGGGATATTTGATGCTTCCTGTCACAAGAGAATAGTAACTGATTAGAGGGAAACCATGAAAAGTCTCATGTACTCCAGGAAAGGGCTTGAAGTTTTTATCTTGGGCTATTATAAGTCATTATATAAACCAGACATTGATGAAATCAGAACCAGATTTTGGGGAAATATCCTAGCAGCTAAATGAGAAATGTTTTTCGGCAAACATAAATAAGGATAGAGCTACCTCTTAAAAGGTTGTCAAAGATTGTCACTGTAGCATAGCTTGAGAAACAGTGAGCTCCAGGACAGCTTGAGCTTGGTGGGAGACCCTGTCTGAAAGAAAGGAAGGAAGTGAGAAAGGGGAAGAGGAAGAGGAGGAAGAGAGGGAGGGGAGGGGAACTGAAAAAAGATTAGCAAACTAAGGTGATGAATGGCCGCATACAGATACTTGTTACATAAATTTCACAGCTTCTTCATATGTGAAATTTGAAAAGCAAAGCAGAAAGATAAATCAAATTATCCTGACATTTCTAGGTTATGACAGGTGCGACAGTACCTTTTCCTGGGTCTGGAGGAAGACTGTGAGGAAGCAAAAGCCACAGTCTGCTGGTCCACCCCGAGCTAAAGCTTACAGATAGCAGAGCTGGCTTAGATCTGACCTAATGATCATGCTTATGACCAGTACTATGCTACATCCCTAGCCTGAAGAGTGATACTATTAAATAATTCGACTATTTTAACTTCTAATAATAATTACAAAAAGACTACAATCTGCATCAGAAATATTGAAGAACTTTTGAAAGGAAATAGAGAGGAGTAATAAAAAGGGAGAAGGCGCATATTTCCACTCTAAACTAAAGAGCAATAGATCATTTTTAGCTTCAGGGAGGAGAGACAGTTTTCTCCAAGATGACTCTTGGTACGCTGACCTCTCTTCAATAGAAAACCACACATCCAAGAATATTTGGACGAAACTAATTGGTTCTTTTAAAAAAAAAAAAAATGAGTCAGTGGGGAGAGGGCAGGTGAATGGGGAAAGCCTTGGGGCAGAGGGGATAAATATGATTAACATATATACAAACCTCTCGAGGAACTAATAAAAGGTATGGGAGGGTAGAAAGAATAAAGAAAAGGCTGGAGCCACATAGAGGATGCAAAAACACGTAGCTTATACTGCTGGGAAGCATGAGTAACACAAGAGCAGCTTTTGGAGCTTCAGACCTTGAAAGATGCAAGAAATTGTATGTTTTCAAGATCAAAAATAATCAAAACGTGACCCAACAAAGGTAGACTCACCAAGAAAGAGGACTGGAAACATAATTCAGTGCATATATCTCCTTTTCAGTGTGACAAATTCATCATTAATTCATATGGTATATTTTATTTTTAAAAAATGAAAAAAAATTGAATTGATCTTAAGGAAGCAGGTTTCAATGAGCACAGGAAGAAGAGATGTGATGATCAAAAGTGAGAAAATATCTTTAGATCTGAGGATAGATAACTCAAAGCTGTAGGAAGTAGATTATTTCATACCCTCTAAAGTCTCAAAGATGAAAGGTTGGGGGAGGGGATGTTCTTAAATATCCTGGTTTCAAGTGAAGCTCCCTTTGACATCTCAGCTGTTAAAGAATCCCAGAAAACACCTGTCTTGAGCTTTGAAATGTGTGTGGAGGCAACAAAAACCCTCTTCTGTACAGACTCTTACTTTTGAGCTGAAACTCAAACTACTTTCTTATGGGTTGGTACAGCCTTTGTCATATGTCAAATCATTCTCTTTTAGGGACTTCCAGGCACTGAGGGAGAATCTGGCCTGCAAGGTGAACCAGGCACTAAGGTAACCACACTAAAGTTTAAGAGAGAGAAAGAGAGATCTAACGTAACACCCACACTTTCCCCAGTTTGACAAACACTCTATTTTTGCGGAGATGACAAGAATAAGTCAGGGTCTCACTGCATTGTCCTGGCTGTCCTGGAACTCAGTATGTAGAGCAGGCTCACTCAAACTCACCGAGATCACCATCTGCTGGCATTAAAGGTGTGCACCATGATGCCTGGTAACAAACACCATCTTAAAGGCAGATGAAGGTCATCAGAACACAAGTGCTTTGCATGCTGTCCCCTATACCACGCACTCCATAACTATAAGAGCAATTCGAGTAAAAAAAGCCCTTTGTCTCTTCAGGGAGATGTTGGACCTGCTGGCAGCACTGGAGCACCTGGGGAACCAGGGTCACGTGTGAGTACCTACAATAAACAAACATGATGTACTGACCCACTTATTTGGGGGTACTCAAAATTCAACTACCCTAGACACATCAAAAAGTAGAGTAAAAAGCCTTTCAAATGCACTACGAAATGTTTCATGAGTTCAAAAACTACACACTAAACCCTATTTGAAGTCTAAGTCAGGCATTTAGAATCCTAAGTGACTTTTCTCAAAACCAGGTGTGCTTCTGAAGAGCCTTGCCAAAAATATGTAGTCACATGGTTATCGCTTACCATTGCAAGAAGAAATTCACAAATCACTGAGCAACACTTCAGAACATTTTCTAATCTGACAAACAGATAAAAAAAATGTAATGTGTATTTTAAAACCACCCAGGACTATAAAAGGCTAATATGATGCAAGAATATTTTTTATGAGTAGTTGTAAATTGATATCATATGAAAGTTATGACAATATAGACAGGCTTTAAGCTATGGTAAGATTTGGTTTTTTTTCCAAAATAACAACGTTCAAGATAATTTTTAAAGGTCTTGTTCACCAACTTTAGGAGATTTATTTTTTGTACCTGCTTTGTTGATTTGCATTTTTCCTTGGGGGGGCAGTAGTAGAGATCAGCTTAATAAGGGAGTCATTAATGGGAATGATGTTGTACTATAAATTAATACTAGTTAATTCACTTTAACTTAGTTATAAAGAAAGCAAAACTGTCTTAACAGCTTCATAAGACATAGTCTGCGTTTTTGCCCATTTCATGACTAAAAGGCTGCTTACTGATGTACCTTGGCTATAATCTTTGCCTCTATGAAGAGAGAAAATACAAAACTGAGAGTTTCTGGTAAAATTACTGAACTTTGTTATGTTAGCCCATGTAAGTTTTTATACCAAGGAGCTACATTTCATGCAATGGCAGTGTTTATATTCCTTGATGTCAGAAGCATATTCTAGCTATATTAATTTTCAGACTCCAGATGAATATGTTACCTAAAGTATCTAAAACATATTAGCATTCTCGAAGCACACTGTATCTGAATACAGCCCTGAATATCTTAGATACCTACAGAGCTCTTCCAGGCCAATAAAATTATGCTTATTACCCTGTTTGTCCTTCTTTGGAGATAAGGCTGAAGTAGAAAGGAACGACTGCAAACCAGCTGCTTCCTACCCCTTCAAAGGACAAAATGGGAAAGAGATGAATGAGACAGCCAGAAACTTAACCTTATTTTTTCTGCTACAAAATAAAACAGGGTGAACCAGGAGCTCCTGGAGAAGAAGGTCTCCAAGGAAAAGACGGATTGAAGGTAAAACATGTGTGTGTGTGTGTGTGTGTGTGTGTGTGTGTGTGTGTGTGTGTGTGTATAATATAATATAATATATATACATATATGTATATATATACACATTATTCTTAGACTAGCTTCAAACTCATAATATATCCTGAGGATGGCTTACACTTTGGATCCTCCTGTCACACTACCTCCCAGGTCTGGTATTATAGATTATATTCAGTTCTGGAGATCAACACACCCCCAGGCATCATATGCACTAAACACTGTAGCGACTGTGCTAAGCTATCATTTTAAATGGATTGTTTAAAATGTCAGGCTTAACTACTTTTGTATATCACATAAAAATATACTTATCACACGACATAATTATTTCACCAGATTCTTACAAATAAATCTTTTTCACTGGGTTCCAGGGAGCTCCAGGAGGAAGAGGACTTCCCGGAGAAGATGGAGACAAAGGAGAGATGGGATTACGCGGACCAGCAGGGCTCTCCGGTAGAGCAGGTCAAATGGGTCTTCCAGTAAGTACTGCTGGGTTCACTTCACTCAGTGCCACACGTACAGGCAAACACATGGTCACATGCCACACACACACATGCATGTACGCACAGGCATATGCATGTGCACATGCACACATTCACATACTTTGACCTTTTATATCTACAGGGTGTCTAGAGATGTTGAGCTGTGTCTTAAATGAATGACTATCAGTCGTCTTTAGATGCAAAAGGGGAGAGATATCATGAACAGTTAAACTTCTGTCACAAAGCTATTGTTCAGGGGAGAGTCTTCTGTTGTCTCACACTTAGTTTGTATAAATATTCTCCATCTTTGTTCATAGAGCCCATGTTCCTGGTATTTAACGACATCTTAGCCCTCAGTTTAAGATTCTTTGTAAGCACGATACACTACCAATACCAGCTCTAAATGAAATTTTAAATTTTATCATTAAAAAGTGTTCTTGCCTTGAGACACAAGTGAGGTGTTAATACCGAGAGCAGTTTTGAAGAATATTTGTGACATTCTTGCACATAAGTGCTCCAGTCATTGGGCTGGTTGTTTGGTTGTCTGATGCATATAAGCGATTATTCTATTTTTACTTCTCTAAGTTTTCTTGACTTTAGAGACTGTTTTTTTCCTTGATAGAAGAATCCTACTAAACAATAAGAAAAGATGTCTGTCTCCTTTGTGTGCTGGCAATCTTCAGCCTTTTAAAGAATCAAAGTTAACCTTGCACTGTGGAAGTCTTCTCCCTGGAAAATAACTCTTGAACAACACATCTCTGCCTTCCACTCTCTCGTTAACAACATTCTTCTGGGCTCCAGTATTTCCACAGGAGGGCTCTGTCAGAACTAAGGAAACAGCCAGGCGTGAATTAACCACACAGGCATGCTGCGAGCACAGCAGTGATTTATAAAGTTGATCATCATTATGTATTTTTCCTGTATGTCTCTTCATTGGCTTCTAACCTCCAAGTCAATAATGTCTTATCAAAGGTGGAGCCCCTGTCCTAGTCAGCCCCGTTAAGTTTGTCTCACCTAGAAGAAAGTACTGTCTGAAAAAACATGGTCAACACTATAAATGGTGCTCTAACTAGCTATCTCATCACTCACAATCATCCAACACTGCAATTCCTTCACCAACAATAAAACCAATGCTATAATGTAATTAGTGTAATATAATAAAACATATATTCTCTCCAAATAATAGGTGATGACCTAAGCATATTACAAACTACCATTTAAGAATATGGGTAAAGGGGCTGGAGAGATTGCTCAGTGGTCAGTACCTCTTGCTGTTCTTACAGAGAACCCGAGCTTGGTTCCCAGCACCCCCATAGAAGCTCACAACCATTCTCTGTAGCTCCAGTTCCAGGGAATTTCATACTCTCCTCTGACCTCTGCAAGCACCAGGCATGCACATGATGTACATACATATATGCAGGCAAAACACTATGTACATTAATTAATTAATCTATAATTAATTAATTAATTAATTAATTAATTAATTAATTAATTAAAGAAAAGGAATGTGGATGAATCAGAAGTATCACTGTTTAAATATCAGCACACAGAGATTATTCCATCCAGTTTTACCATCATGACAAATTGCCTATTTCTCCTCTGCCCTGACATCTGAACACAGCACGTGCACTGCCTTAAGGATCCTCTCTGAGATGAAGCAAACTTGAACTCACTCACCTCCTATCATATAATCCTCCTGACAATCTATATATGTTATTATTCCTCATTTCACCAGAAAAACAAAAACTCAGACTCATAATACTGTAACATATGCCAGAACTGACAGCAATTTCTTTATTCTCTGACTTCAGCATTCCTGAAACCCCATTGAAATACTCACTTTGGGTCCTGGGTTTTACCTTTGTAAAATTCTCAACAGTTTTCATCATTTTTAGAGAAATAATTTTCTCATTGAATTAGGGCTGGACCCATAAGGAAGCAGAGTAATTCATGCCAAGAAATTGTGATTCCTTCTAGTTCTTGACAAATATTTGTTCCTCAAGGTTAGGCACATTGCTTAGAGATAAAACATTTGCTTAGCATGAACAAGTGGCTATTTTCTCCAGCATCTGTGCACACATACTCATAGTGTTTGTTCATATATATACATATGTGTGTGTGTGTTTCTGTGTGTGTGGTTTATATATGCATATATGGATTATATGTGTGTATCTCCAGTAACTTATACATCAGCATGGACTCTTAAAACAACTAGCTTGAACATGAGAGAGAAGGATCTAAGCGCACCACAGCAGAGCATACACAGGGACTCAGAAGATGATGCCAGGTGACAGCTGGGGATGGGGAGAGCAGAGATGGAACAGAGGCTCCAAACAGAGCATGGAAAATGATAAACACAGATCCCATCTGCGTCCTAATGTCTCCCAGGACCAATTCTGCCCAGTGCACATCGTTGTTACTTATTTTTTTTTTTAGCAACAACACATGTGTGTTTCTTTTTTATTCTTTTAGTTGTTCGCTTCGGAATTTTAAATGCCTTTCAGCTTATAAACTCAATAAAAATACCGTGGCAGATTTTTTTTTTTTCAAAAGAATTTTATGATCCAAGGAACTATTGCTTAATCAGGCAGCCTGATGTTGTTCCTTGGGCAATGTCATAAAGATGCTACCTCCATTTCTACAAAACAAACAAAGAAAAGAATTAAAGAAAAATCACTTTTTTATTTCAAAAAAAAGAAGCCCTTCATCTTGGAAGATGTAGAGATTGAGATCTGTGTTGAGGAAGCATACAAGAAAAACACCAATGGACAATTCAAAATCCAAACCATTGCTTCTCTGGGCAGGAGAGAAAAACACGCATATTTTATGCATGAATTCTCTTCTAAAATGCTCGATTGCCTGAATGCATACCTCTACTAGAAAAGCAACATCTGTCTAGCTTATGTTCAGCCATCCACAGCTGAAGATTCCACCACAGTGGTACCTCAGCTCTAAACACATGTGGAGCTAGGAATTCCGAAGTGGAGCATATTAAAATGAGATTATGTTGTTATATTCTTTTAGTGTAAAATTCCATTAGACTTACTGAAATACACTTTTTTCTGATCTGTTTAAGTTAGAATGAAAGTTTCCTTGGGAGCCCTGGAAAAAAAATTGATTAGAAATTTGGAATTGGTGGCATTAAGTGGCATTCAGGGATAGAGAATATCTAACTCTTAAGTGTTTTTCTGTGACTGTGGGGTTAAGGTTTTGTTCTGAATTTTTTTTATTCTAATCATCATAGATGTAGAAATGTTGCCCTGCTCACCGTTTTCAAATCACTGGTCCCCCACAGACGAGCATCATTGCTGAGCAAGCGGGTCTCCATCTTACATGTCACATATCTGCTATGTAGAATGATGGGCTGATCTGTGTGCAAGTTACTAAAGTAGCTGTTGACTTAATAGCTCCTGCTCTTCCTACTTCATCGGAAAAGACTCCTATTTGGCTACTTAGCATGTAGCTTCTGCATAGATTTCTGTCAGAAGAGAAGGGTCAGTCACATTAAAACAGCATTCTTTTGGGCTGGAGAGCTGACTCACCAGGAAAGGGCATAGCTGCTCTTGCAGGGGACTGAAGTTCAGTCCTCATGTCAGGCAGCTTATATCCGCCCATAATTCTAGCTCCAGAGGATCTGATGCCTTGGACGTCAACAGACATCTGTACTCACATGCATATACCTACATATAGGCAAATATGCCTAACTATAGTTAAAAATGAAAGCTTTAAAAAAACAGCATTCAGTTGGATTTTAAAAGTTTTATTGGCCTTTCAGAGCATGATTCTGTATAACACACATGTTCAGTTTCTGGTACTTTCTGTGATTTTAGGATTCTGTTAAGAATTGAGCATATAGAATGGAAAGTAAGAGCGGTGAAATCCACAGTTACAAACTGTAGTCAATAGATGGGAGATCAATATAGATTGTAGCAATGTAATGATATAAATAAGTTAATAGAAAAAAATGTGAAGTTTAAACATATAAATGAATAGTGTCATAAATGAAAATAACAGATTAAGGTTAGGAATAAAAATTAGCTAAGCATTGTGTTCTAATAATTTCTGTTGCTATACTCAACTACCCTAACCAAAAGCAACATATGAAAAAGGGACTTATTTTATCTCATAATTTTAGGCTACATCATGGGGAAAGTCAAGGACTTGGTCACGACTACAGTTAAGAGCAGAGAGAATAAACTCATGGATCTTTGCTTGCTCACTTGCTTGTACTCAGCTATCTTTTATTCTTACACAGTTTGGGGTCACCTGCATAGGGGATGAGCTACCCACAGTGGGCTGGGTCCTCCCAAGTCAGTTAAGGCCAACAAACCATGACCACAGGCTAACATGATCTAGACTATTCTTCAACTGATTCTCCTCTCCCAGATGATTCTAGGTTATGTCAAGTTGACAGTTAAAACTAACATCATAAACAGAAACCATAACCTTGCTGGATCAGTTCATATCTTCTTTGAATAGTGGTTGACTGAGCTCAGTTCTGAAATATTAAAAAGAATCGATCATTCCAAGAACTGGGCAAAGATCCTTTATGATTGGTGGAGCATCAAGGGCAGTGAAGTGGAGGTGAGTCAGCTGGGCACTTTTAGAACTGGAAGGCAGCCACAGCACAATGCACAGTCAGGTTTTTTGTTTGTTTGTTTATTTGCTTGTTTCTCTTAAACTTGAAGAAACAGGTAGGAAGCAGAGCACGTGGAGCTTTCAAAGCCATGGTAGGAATGTTGATTTGACTCAGAGTGGATGTGGGGACATTGAAAGTTTTCTGGCAGAATAACATAGGTGAGAATGACTTAATATTTTCCACTTTTATTTAATATTGCCTAATGCCATGAGCTATCAAAGAATAAAGTAAAATAAAGGAAACAATCGAAATACACTGAATGAGAACTGTGTGTGATACACTAAGGCGAGTCCAGTAGGGGGGAAGTGTTCTTTTCAAAGAAGTGTGCTAGAGTGCCGATCTACCTGTGGGGAAAAAGTTGAGCTGGACTCTTCCTCTAACTATGCAAAGAAATTCCTAATCCTGACTTACAGTGGGTCTAGCTGTAGTATCCTTTGAGGGAAGTAGGGGGCAAATCTTCATGGCTGTGGAATGAGCAGGTACTCCTTAGGTAAAGCTTTAAGAAATAACCACAGTGACAAAAAGACCCCACTAAAAATAAAAGAGTTTTGTACATTTAAATCAGTACAATCTTCATACCATAAGTAAGCTTGTTAAAAGAAAACCAAAGTGATATAGCACTTTTGAAAGCAAAGTAACCGCTCTCATGAAACTTCAAATAATCAAGGTGAAATCTCAATTTGTCCTGTTTGTTCATGACTTCTGTATCAACATGACATATATTAAATATAGAAAGGAAATGTGTATAAGATGGCTTGTGAGTGAGAACACTCACTGAATAAGCACAGGGACCTGGATTTGAATTCCCAGCACCCTTGTAAAATGCTGCAACTCCAACCCTTGTGAGGGTAGAAGACAGAAGGATCTCTGGGGCTTCGTGGATGTCAACCCAAACTTAGGTTCAGTTCATCCTCCCCCACCCCTTCCCTCTCCTCCTGTGAAGAGGGTCTAGAATTCTGTTCACAACCTCTATGCCATATTAACATCCCTTTTCCCTTAGTAGAGGCCTTAAAGTGACAGTATCTTCCTCCACACAGGAGAGGTTGTACTCCAGGTTAAACTTGTAAATTATTGAGAAAATGAAGGAAAGGAAAATAGAATAATCCTCTCTCATGACACTCCCCACCCCCAGGAAAACGAACCCTTTAGACTGAAAAGAGGTGAAATCCTGGTGTGAGCATTAGGCAAAAGAGAGAAATATTTTAATAATGCTTCAAAGTATTGCTCCATTTCAGTAGAAATGGGAGGACCATGTGAGACCAGGCTTAGGGGTGGGAGTTTGAGAGGTGAGAGTTGAGGCCATAAAGTTTGAGATGCTTATTGGAAATTCAAGAAGAGATGTCATTGGGTAGCATGACCAGGGAAGTCTTAGTTTACAAATCATGAGAATACAGGAGGTCTTTAAGATCATGGAGATTGATGAGACCACCTAAGACAGAAAAAGAGAAAAGGCCTCTTCAGGGTTAAAAAGGTGCATAGAGGAGGAGACAGCTTTATCTAAGATATAAGTAATAAAAAAAAAAAAAAAACAGGCTTTTCACAATGAAAACAAAGGCTTTAAAAAGGGCTAAGTATAAAAAATGTTTCAAATAAAATAATTACTGGATTTGGCTCTCCAAATTCCAGTGGTAGGAACAAGAGCCCAAATGAAGAGAGATGAGAAGGTAGAGCAATGATTAGCACACAACTTTTACAAAGTTTTTCTATGAGGGGAGGAAAACAAAAGAAAATGGTTCTGGAAAACTTCAGAAGTAAACAAATGAACGTGTGACGAATGAATGAATGAATGAATGAATGAAGGAAGGAAGGAAGGAAGGAATGAGGGAATGAGGGAATGAGGGAATGAGGGAATGAGGGAATGAGGGAATGGGGGAGGGGAATAGAAAGGGGGAGACACAGAAGCTTGTAGATTCTCTCAAGGAGCTTTAAGATCTCATGGATAACTTGTTCAGGAGTAACACCGGTAGGACAGTTAGAATGGGCTCTTTCAGGAGGAGAGGTCTTGGGTGAGTGAGTAGACCTGGGATTCACAGCCTAAGTGAGGTGCTGGCCTCACCCAGGGAGTGGACCCTTATTTCTCTGTCAGCGGAAGGAGGCAGAAGCTGTGTGAATAAACAGCAGGAGTGGGTTAGTTAGGGAAGATATCTTCAACCTCTAATTTGATCGCTACTGGACCTTAAGGAGCTATGAGACAAGATTGCTAACTTGAAAATGAGATGAGAATGGAGATTTAAAAATAGAGAGGAGTGCGCAATTTATCTTCAAAGAAATGCCTCAGTTACAGAATTTGTTGTCCGCGTCAACACTCATTTAATCATGCATTGGGACCCCTTCATCACTTCCATAAATGAGTGGTGTCTAAACTACTGTTGGTGACAGGTTAGTGTCACCACAAGTCCGCCGGTACTTGGTTGGATACAGGAACTTACTTCATGTAAAAGTACTGATGCACATAAAAGCTTTGTTAATTCCCTCATACCGATACTGTACCAAAAGTTTAACACCTTAAGATGCTATAAATGTAACGTATTTCATAAAATTTAACACAGGAAAATAGTCACCTCAATAGATGAAACAAAATTTAATATTAACACTTTGACTATTACACTTAGTGAGGAAATATCAATGAAGTGAGCTAAAATTAACATCTCTTCTCCTTCCTCATATTGCTCAGATTAATATTGATAAAAATATGTATATAAAATCAATAAAAATACCTGTATAACAAACAGAAATACATAATCTACAAATTATAAATATAAAAATTCATCATGATGTCAAACAAAGCATTACTATTCAAAAATGAATTCTATGTTTCTTTACCAACACCAATTACTTAGAAAGCCATTTTCAAATAGAATTTTTCTTCTAATCATGACAAAATTAAGCTCCTTGGTTGGGTTTTAACAGAATATTGGTAAAATTTTGTAGATTTTATGAAAGTTTGGAACAATACCACCTAAATAAAATCTAAAGGATTTAAATATATGGACAAAGATTCAAAATTTATTAACAGGAAAACTTAATATCTTGAAATCATTTCTCTTCTAAGTCAGTTTACATTTAATACAGTCTCAGTCGAAACACTCTAGAGGAAAATTTTTAATATGAATTGATCAATAAAAATTAACTCAAAGTTTGTACTGAAGATTAATGAGCCAATATTAAGAGTTTTAAAGAACATGGGATTGAATGGAGAGGGAGGCAAATGAGCTAATAGCCCTACATGATATCAAAGCATTTTTAAGGTTAGTTACCATGATATGGTTAATTTCATCTGGTTTATAGGTGTCAATAGGAAATATCCTAGAACGGTATCTGAGTCTTTGAACTTTGAAGTTTGATCATTTGATTATGTATTATATATTGTGTATTAATAAGGAAAAATATACAAGACATTGTGTTATGACTGATTGTCCATATAGGAAAAAAATCAGATGCGCACACACAATAAATACAAGCCAGCAATTCAACTCAAGGAGGAAAAAAAACCCTCTTGGCAAGGTCTTGTGCAGATATACTTATTGCAACATTATTAAGTAGAAGGAAATCTAGTCATTAGGAAAGATGGTTAATCTGTGCTTTGACCATCACATGGTATCCTGTAGAATTATTTAAAAAAAAAATGTGAACAAATTAAGAGCATGACGGATAATGGCAAAAGCAGAAAGAATCAGGACATCAGAAGTGTCAGAAGACGTCAAGTACAACAGTACCCAAAAGTTTAAAGATGAAGAATAGCGACATACTGCATGAGGATTGAGAAAAATGCCATTCGTGTGTAAAGAAATGAATGGGAAGAGCAGAGAGTCCCAGAAAATGATTTCACCTCAAACCCCCACCTCCCCACCCAGCCCCCGTGAAAAGTGGATGTTGGTTGTACTTCACTCCAATTCCATATGTGGGTGGTGACCTTGTGCTTTAACATGAGTTGTGAGCACATGGACTTCGATTGTATTTTTATTGTCTTGTATAGATTTAGTAATGCATAATATACTTAAGGAGCAGACGTGAGTGAAAACTAACTTTATTAAGCCTTTCATGATAAGTCAGTATTTTCCAAGCTTCATACTTGCTGGATCTTAGCAATCTGTTTACATTGATCTGATCTGCTGCACCATCACTGGGCCTCACTGGGACTCTTCCTGAACATTCTATTGCCGCCCTGTGTTGTGGAGATGCTACAGCTCTTGGTCCACAGGACTGACCTCTCTGCACACCTGCATGTAAAGATGTATGGATAAAGAGATTTACTATGTGACTCACTTTTTCCCTTTCTTCTTTTTTTTTTCTCTTAAATTTTATTTTGTTTTATTTTGGTGGGGGGGAAGATGGGTGGGATCGGGAGGCATGATGTAAAAGACACAAAGAATAAATTAAAAAATTTAAGTTACATGCGAGTATGCATGCTTGTGTGGGAATGTACATACTGATTCCCATGGAGGACAGAGGGCTTGAATCATCTAGAACTGGACTCAGGTAATTGTATATGCCATCTTGGATCCTCTGTAAGATCTTCTTGGTTGCTTACCCATCTCTCTAACCCCCAAAGACCTTTAATAAATTAAGCAATTTGTCGGTGGCTATGTGGCAATTAAGAGCCTGAACCAGAAAAGTCCAGCAGCTAAAACTCTAAGCAGGTTAACCAGTTTCTTTTGGAAAAGCTATTTATCTGCAATAAAAAGTCTTTTACGTGATGCAGCTGTCATTCTACCTCTGGATGCAGCTGTAACACAGCAATAGAGCATGGCTCAGTGTGTGAGGCTAGAATAGTGTTTGCTGGGAAGTGTGGGGCGTGAATCACTTCCTTGGGTATCTGTTTATTCATTCAACAAATATTTATCAAGGGCCTGCATAGCACAGTGGTAAACCACCATTTATTTGTCTGCATAAGCTTGCCAAACTTAAGGGGACACAAACTTGAAATCTCCATTTCCATTTCTGGCTAATGAAAAGAAAGCTATAATTATTACCCATTTTAGACTGGCAGCCTAGCTCACTATAGATCACACTTACTCATTGTTGATACAAAACTTCATATAACACCATACTCTTTAAAAAAAAAAAAAAAAAAAACAACTCCGTTTTGCAAACTAAACAAACTATCAGCTGAAATTAAATATTATTTTAGATTACTATGACTGCCTTTTGTCTTCCCTGCCTTTCCTTTTGTCTTTAATTCTTTTTATCTTTCTATCTCCTTAATATTCTCCACTCCGGTGATAGCTTGAGACTTTCCTTGACCACGTATTAGATATATTCTTATAAACTTTGTTCTTTCAACAAAATCCTGAGCTAAATGCAGCTCACTAAAGTGTTAATTTGAACACATTTTGCTACACTTCCATTACATTCCCATTAATTTAAGTCTATATATTCCAAGAAGCTTCTTTCCTAAAGAACAGTTTAATGTGTATGCTGCCCCATGTGCGTGTCTAACATTTATAGCTCTTCCTTTTAATCACTGTAACCTTTTTAAAAGTAATGACAGGAATAAGAGTTTTAAAATAACCTTCATGTGCATTTAGTGTTTATTTCAATGATAATCTTATAGAAGTATTCAAACCCTAAACTTTTTTCTTTAAATATTTATTTTTTTTATATCAAATGATCAGGGACCGGATGGAACTGTGGGATCTCCAGGACAAAGAGGTCAACCAGGGAAAAAGGTACCTTTTCAGTGCTTTCTATCTCCTCCTACCCAGCAGTCTACAGAGTACTGGAATGGTTGTGTTTGCATTAGCTGTAAGGTGATAGAGACTGGTAAAGGCAGTATCAATGCATACTTTGTTAGTAAGTGCTCCGTTTGATAGGAACGCAGATTACTGCCATTGTCTGAGGGCAGATCTTCACTTTATTGTTTGAAAAGGCCATCTTTGCTTTCTTTCCTTTGTCTCTTATTTACCAAAAAGCTGTGAACTAAGAAAGATATGAAATGAAAATATCATTTTACTTGGGCCATTTGAGAACAGTTTTATTAAAATAACCAAGGAAAATATTGGAATGACTCTTCCTTCTAGGCTAATTAGGAATGACTTCTTAATCTAAAAGTTTGATTTTTCTTGCTTTTCTCATGTAACAAAACCCAGAAATCAGAAATGTTTTTCATTTCTTTGTCTTTTTCCAAACAAACTAAGTCATTGATACATTTGTAAGATCTTAATATGTTACTACTAAAATGTACCTTTGTGCCTTATCAGTAATTTGTCTCAGTACTGGTGAAGTGTGATGACAGTTTTTCCAGTGGACTGTGACAGCTGAGTACACAGTCACCCGGTTAACTTTAAATCTGTGTTTCTCCACACGTCCAGTCCTACACATGAGCCATCATTCTCAGTCTTAACCGCTGAGGAAAGCTCCAAGTACCATTTCTAACTGTGACAACACCCCTACCATGAGGTCTCTTTCCTGGTATATAATAATGCAGCGTCATCAAATTTGGTTCTCTAGTGATTACCTAGCAAGATCTGGTCCGAATCAACACACACACAAATATGGATGTACACACATCCACACAGAGATATAAAGACACAGAGAGGGAGAGAACACATACACACAAACACAAAGACGCATAGACACAGAGATACACAGAGAACACACACACCCTGAAGGAAGCACAGGAAACCCATAGTGAAATCAGCAGTAGAGACTGTGTGGGTCTTTACAACAGTTAGCACTGCCCTAGAAAGGTGCAATGAACTCTCTGAGCTGTCAAAATGCCTCACGTCTCAAGTATCCCAACTGGCTGACTACGGGATTACTGTATTTTTCTCATCTTGATTAGCAGCAATAAAGCAGGCTAGTTCTTGTTTTGAGAAAAGAAATGAGAACACTAATAACATAGCTTGTGAGTGCCTGTCGAAGAGAAGGGCCTGTAAGTGTGATGCCAGATAGAAGGCACACAAATTCCTGAAGGATGTTAACTGATGTAAGGAATCTGGGATTCCTGCAGGCATCCTGTGAGCAGGTGAGAGATGATCCTGAATGTCCAGAGCTGTACGCTCACTTCCTCCCTGCATGCAGTAGACCTTTGGGATGCTGAAGTTCTTTATAGAAATGGCTGTCTCATGAGTCCTGTTTTCTTGTTATTACAATACACACATACAAAAGAGAACAGATGTATGTAGCAAAAGCATATGTATTCATCCCGAGTATGCTGTAGATCCCACTTGGTTAGTTTTTTAAAAAGAGAGAGAGATTTTTTTAGTCTCTTTTTAAAATCATTATTTTTTTTTCAAATAACATGTGATAGTAGTTCCTTTAAGCCAGCTATGATAGCATGTATCTATAATCCCAAGAGTCAGACAGCAGAAACAGGAAGATCATCCATAATGTCAAGAACACTCTGGTCTACATAGTACACAGTGAGACCTTGTCTCACAAATCAAGACAAACAATAGCAATAATAGTAATCCATAGAATTCTGCATTCCATGCATCCTCTACAGCCATTCAAGTGTATGACATAGTTAGTAAATTAATGCATTTATTTTCAGTCATGCCAATGTCATCCACAGGGTAACAAAGGACAAATAGGAGCCATGGGAGAGGCTGGAAGCCGAGGCTCCCCTGGAAAAGCTGGGGAAAGTGGCCCGAAGGGTGCCAGAGGAACAAGAGGTGCTGTGGTCAGTATTTGATTTCTTTTCAACACTGAGTCACTGTGGATGGAAAAAAAAACGGTATCCATGCTCTTAAAGCCTCATCCTTGATTGACTTTACAGAGGATGCAAAGGTTCCATTAAAAATAATCTACCTCTGTGGGATGGCGCAAATCGCAGGCATTCCACAGTACTAAACAGCTTAGTGGGTTTTGGACATCCAAAAGGAAAGGGGAATTTGAAAATGGAAATAAAATATGAAATGAGGTTTTAAAAATCTGATTTTAACTCCAAAGTTAAGTAGGAAAGTTTATACACTGAGCACTTCAAATCAGGATTTAATATCTGTCTGATGCTGTTGTCATGTTGGCAAATTGCTTTGAAAATTAAGTGAACTTGAAATGTGTTTCCATTCACCACTTGGACCCATCCTGCTTTAACTTGAGATTATCTTTCTAAACAGCTGGGAGAAATCTGCCAAACAGCTATTTATATCTCATCTTTTGTATGAACTTTGCCTGACATGGGGAGCTGAAGCATGGCGCTTCTTAGCCTGTGACAGCAAAATTGTGCTGCTGGTGTGTGCTTGACCTCCTCAGAAAATGATAGTGTGAAAGAAAGCTATTTAAAAGATAATCTTCTATTCCATGAACTTATTTATATTATGTAGGTGCATTAATTTCATCTCCATTTAAATACTCAATACCAGGCCTGTCACCAAGGCCTTCAAGAGACCATTGCATAATCCGTTTGCTTTCTCAAAAAAAGTGTCATTATTTACCGACACCTTAGCACCCAAGCCTTAAATCATTTTATGTCACTATTTCTCTGCCTTTTGCCTGTTTTTGAAAACAATACATAACGATTAATTTTTAATAAATTTAAAAATTAATGCAGCCCAAAATATTGCCTTTAATGTAAGCTTCAATATTGGAATTTTTTCTGTAAAACTATTCACCTTAAATTTTTTAATATATTTTTAATTAAAATATACTTATATCTGTTTCTCTTTTCTCTTTTCTTCCTGTGTCCCCCCTCCTTCCAACCTCTCCCATGACCCAAATCCTTTTCAAACTTAGGTGGGGGTTTTCCCTTGATTACAATTGTTACATGTAAATGCACAAATGTACATATACAGCCTGCTAAATTCTTTTTTACAAAGCTACATCCCCATTGTCCATATTTCATATTAATTCATTGAGTGTTTAATAATCTAATAAATGAGAAAATATATAATTTTTCTTTCATATTTAAATTCCCCTTGTTATAACTATATAATATATACTTTTTCCTCAAAAACTTTACTGTTAATTCAGATATACATATATGTACACACTACATATTTCTATTTGGTGAGTATTTTTGTTGATATGCAACCATTATTCATAAATCTGAAGCAATGGCATAATTTGTCAAATATTACATAAGTGGTTTCCCTGCATCCTAACCACAGCTCGTTGTCAGCCATTGTGTCTGTGAATGCTGCCTGCTTCTCCCTCTAAGCAGAAACTGGTGCCATAGACCAAGACTCACATAAGGAGAAACACATAAAAGATAGACCAAAATAGAAAAAAAAAGAAATACGACTGAGGGGCACATCCATCCCTACAGATGCACAAATCACAGCAAGGAGCACACAGAATATAAAAAGTAAGGCACTTAAACACCTCCAAAACCTCGGGGGCCCTCAAAAATGGAACCCAAAGATACTAGAATAGCTGAAATGTCGGAAAAAAATTAGAATCTTCTACAAATGTTCGATGGCCAGAGGAAGGCCCTTTGTTCTTTGTTTAGTAAATACATTTTAATCTACCTCTCTGTCTGTCACTGGCTACATTTCTCTTATTTTTATGTGGGTGCTTTCCCAGCATCCACTTAGAAACAGGCTGTAATTCCAGATTTTGTTTTCTTCTCTGGAAGAGTTGTTCTGAAGAGTTTTAAATTTAAGTAGGTTCATTTTTAAAGTCCCTCGTTCCTTTCTAATGGTGTTTAATCATATTCAGAGAATGTAATATTTGATTACTGCTTTGAAGAATTTTAATAAAAATTTTGTTTGACGCTATTATATACTGAACATTTGTAAAGCTATGTGTTTTCTATGGATGTATGATCTCAAAATTCCACATATTTCTATTATATCAAGCTCATTCACAGAGTTTCTCAAATCCTTAGAACTCTCTGGAAATCTCCCACTGATTTCTAAAGTGAATGAATCCTCCCATGCACTTAACTTTTTGTAAGTCGCATGTTCAACCGATGTATTCCTGGTACATTTAGATACATGATCCCTGTTTTCATTACACTTCACACATTTTATTTCTCCTAGTAGCTGGTCCGATTCATTCATTCTTTGAGCCAGCAGCCACCTTCTGCCATGCCTGCCTTTCCGGACTCAATTACTATGCTGCCTCATCTAACCTCTAAGGAAATGTTACTGCTGTCTGGTACCCAGAACAAGCAAGGAAACAGGAAAAACTTCCGACTCCTTCCCAAATTAGTCAAGTTGACTCCACCCGGCCCCTTCAATCTCTTTATTTTAGAGTTTGAAACTTCTTTGAAACTATTTGCACACCAGAAATGATTTTCTACTTTGCATAGGTTCAGACCTAATTTTTGCCTCAAATCACAAACTCTGGTCCAGAAACTATGCTTATCTTTCAGAATTAATTCAATTAAACAAATAAATATGTTTCCAGTTTCTCCTTCTCATGCCATTCATCCTTCTCAATCTAATCTAATCTTCGTAAAAAGCCTTAGCAATTTTTCTGTTTCTTTCTGTTATAACTGTGACCGAGTTATTTCATTTCAGTATAAAAATCTCTATAATTCTTAATTATATATATGTCTTAATTCTTATTTAAATTGGCTTTTCATAGTTCTTTCTCAAACTAAAGTATGTTCCAATCAAAATCTTTCTATATTTCCTGATTCTTGGCTAACAATTATAGCATGGATTTGTTTATATAAATAAAGCAAAATGTGCATTGCTTGTGTGATATAGGGAAGCAGCTTGGTCAGGTGTGACGATACACACAGATTCTCACAGCTGCTTCATGTAGTACATGGCAAATCACACACCTACTGTGGACCTTCTTTTTACTACTGTGAGTCATCTTTTTAGCAGATCAGGAGTGTTTCCTAATCAGTCTTTAAATCCTATGGCTTGGTTATCTGTAAAATCCTGGATAACTATAATCTTATTATGATAATGACACACACATGCCAGTATTTCTAGCCTATCAACTTCAGCCTATATTAAAGCCATGCATACTCCAAAGCATCTAGAATCATCCATAAGGATGGAGCCACTCTGAATCCCAAAGTCACAGTATCAAACGCTATTAGGTTCCACTTTCTGACATCCAGTGACCATGAACTTTGACAAAGACTGCATTTCCAAGAGCCTTCCCTGGGGCCAGCAGCCTTCCAATAAGTGAGTCTGGTTTTTAATGAGCACATAGTAAAAATGAATCAGAAACTTGTTTGTGGGTTTCTCCAGTTCAGAAGAAACACAGACAAAAATTGGGGGGGCGTCATATTTCTATTTTCCCAATTATACTAGGTATAATTTCAAACTGTGGAAATCTAAAGGTAAATGTTTCAATAATAGACATAATGATTCAAACAATTATTTATTTTCTCTCCCATATTTATTTTGATTTTTAGGGTCCATTAGGATTGATGGGACCTGATGGAGAACCCGGAATACCAGGATACAGAGTAAACATTTCTAATTTTAGATATATTTATTTATTTATTCATAACAGGAAAGCATTTTAGCTCATATTGTATTCCAAATGTGCAAATTAAGATTCACTTTTCCTTTACTAAATCTTTATTATTAAAAAGCATACAAATAAAAAACAGCATGCAATGAGATTAGACCCAAGGTCTTCACATCTCAGTCATTTCTGTACAGTAAGACTGGCCACTGTGGTGCTTCACACAGGATTTTACACCTTCACTGTCATATATATGTCTATATGCTTATTCATCACCAAAAAAAAAATAAATAAATAAAAGTTCTAATAAATTTAATAAAATAGAATAAAGTAAACCTTTTTACTTATAAAGGTTTATTTCCCTCAATAAAAAAATGTGAGATATTTAATTCTCAAATTCCTATAAAGTATGCCATATTTTTCTTCTCAGGATGCTGCAATGTTTAATTAGCAGGGTCTTGGTAACATTAGATAGCGCATGTCCATGTGGCCTGGGACTCTCTCTCTACTTTTTATTCTTCTTTTAGGGCCATCAAGGTCAACCAGGACCCTCTGGATTGCCAGGACCTAAAGGAGAAAAGGTGTGTGTGTGTGTGTGTGTGTGTGTGTGTGTGTGTGTGTGTGTGTGTTCTTTTAATTCCAAAGTTATATACTAAATCTATGACTTCTTTCTAAATAAATGCATAAAAATATTGCAAGAAATAGAAGAACCACTTTTCAAGTTAGAAAATTTGCAAACTCCAGAAGGATATGAAAACCAAAGAATTAAAATTCAAATTATCAAAATATTTTCCATGGATTATTTAATCTTCCATGAAGATTGAGGTGAGACAGGGTATGCAAAATTATTTACTGAAATATGTGACTTGCTGGATGAAATGATCATAGCACATAATAACTTAATCTAATTTCCTAATGAATTAGGAATAACTATAACATCACTCAGTTTATGATTTAATTGAAAGTCTACATGTTGAGAAAATTCCTAAAATGCATTTTATGCAATGAAAACAGATTAATACTTCAATAACCATATACTGTACCAGGCTTTCTTTTTAGAGCATTAACCAGTATTATACTTGAAACATATTCTCACATATCCCCTTTAGAGTCAAATTTTTTTTTTTAAAAAAAAAAAAAGAAGGTTATAGCTAACATAAGAAAAAACATATACAATAGGTACAATAATTATATACAATATATATATAAACAATAAACGAGTAATGTCCAGTCCATTAACAATTGACAATTCAAAGAAAATATTTCATTAATTATCCTATTTTGATGAGTCCAAAGGATTATACCTAATTCATTTCCTTTCTAACTTGTGTTACTGACTAAAAACTATTATTTTGATGTCTCTTAAACTTATACACTTTAACTTCAAAGTTTCTTTTCTAAAACTGTGACTAGAAAACTATAACTATAACTATCTCATCTTCAACTACCTCAGAGACCCAAGAAGGAAATAATATTTACCCAAGTAAACAGAAAGTGCAAGCAACTTCCAAAATATAGAAATGACAGAGATGACACCTATCTGTCTGGACAGTCACCTAAAGTTCCTTTATAAAGTTGGGGCATCCATCTTCAGCCTACAGGCCCAGAGTCTCTTTTCATTTCAGCAAAGCAGGAAATCTGCTCTGCCCATTCTGGTATAGTTCAGTAGTTGCTTCTCCTTGTGTCCTGAAGAATAACTGACAGTTTTCTCTGAAAAGTAGGAACCTGGAGGACCATCTCAGCTTGTTCTGTCAAAGTTCAGAGGTCACTTTCCTAGGGAACCTGCATGTCCAGTTTAAACATCATACTGTCAAGCAGTCAATACAAGAACAGGCTCTTGTCCAGTGTCTAACCATTGCCACAAAGAAAGTAAACTCCATATGGAGTTTCTTCGATGTTCATCATTCTCATGAAGTAGATTGGTGCTGCCAGGAGCAGACATGTCTCACTGTCCAGAAAAGTCTAAGTTCTTAAAATGTTTTAAATGCCATATTCTATGGATCTCTGAAGTGTTTGAAAAAGACCTTTTCATTTAAAATATATTTGTTTGATCTTGAAAACATATTCAAAGCTAGTAAATACTTTAAAAAGAAAATTCAGTAATCTATTCTTATATCCTATCTATCTGTATCCTCTTTTTTTCTTTCTATTTTTTTAACACAAATCTTGAATCAAATCATTCTTGTTTAACTTTTTCTAACCATACCATTAACAATTTTTAACCAATTAACCTAAACAATGACAATCATCTATAACCCATTGAAGGACCAAAAGCCACCCACCTCACCTCTTGGGAATGTGGGTGCCACGTTCTTAAATTTACTTCCTGCTGTCTGAGGGCGATGGCATCTTTTGGGGATCCTATAAAGAAAAGTTTTGTTAAACATCAAGTCCTGAAATAAGTAGCCGTATCATCTGTTGTCCAGTCTCTGTATAACAGGAAAGTGCATGGCTTGTCTCAAGTCCTGGCTGGAAAAAACAAACAAACAAACAAAGACTGGAAGAGGTGGATCTGTCCTCTGATATCTCAGACTGTTTTTATTATATTTGAAACATATCCCCACAAACCAGTTCCTCAGTCCTGACATGGAGACTTCTTATTAGTTATGAATGCTCTACCCAGCTTAAGCTCATTTCTGGCTCCTTTAACTTAAATTAACCTGTTGGTCTATATCTACCTTTTGCCTTGGGACGTGTTTATTTCTGTGTGTCCCTGGCTGGTGGCTGCCTGGCCAGCCCCAGTGGCTCCTTCTCTTTCTCCCTCCTTCTCTCTCCTGTTCTTTTTCTCCAGCCACCATTTCCCCTTCTATCTATTCTGTCTGCCTGCCACCCTCGCCTATCCCTCTCCTGGCCAGCTATTGGCGGTTCCGCTTTTTATAAGACCAACCAGGTGCCTTATGAAGAACAACAATACATCTTTTCATAATTGAACCAATGTAACATAAACAAATGGAACACACGTTTACACACTTAAAGTAATATTCCACAGCATAAACAAATGTAACACATCTTTACACAGTTAAGTATTCCATAATGAGATACAAGCTAGAACTGTATATAAAGTATGATGAACTCAAATTCTTAGTTATAAAATTTTCACATGAAGTCAAAATCACATTAGAAAATAACAGTATCTTGAATGTATTTTCTTAATTTATGTGTGTTAATAAATTGTTATGTTTTACTTTAGGGCTACCCAGGAGAAGACAGCAAAGCCCTAGGACCTCCTGGGCCTCGAGGTGAACCAGTAGGTCTTGTCTAAAATTATTTTGGTACATCAGAATGAAATGCAATCAGAAGCTTGCAATGCCAGTTATATCTTTTCCAAGTTTTATTTGGTTAGTTTTATAACTTGAATTAATAGTAAAGCAATATTTATCTCCATACCATCTAAATAATGTAAAAATATTAGATATGAAAAATACATTAGTCAGGAATCTTAGCCAAGATGTATGCTTAAGAAAATGAATTATGAAATAAAACTTTCAACATGCATGACAAATATTTATAGAAATTGTCCAAAACAAATATACTTTAGACTTTTCAGGACACATATTTCTTTAATTATCAAGAAAAGATTTGTTTCTGAAGTATTTTTATAAAAATATGCCTATATATGTTTATAATAATTTACCCACAGTTATCAAGTGATTTGCTAGGTTTTAGAACCAGTCGTTACAGTCAATTGCTTTTCAAGACTGTAGACCTATAACCTTCAAATCTAACATTTTAAATACAAACTGTAACCATTGTTTTTTGAAAAGTAACTATTAGTATAGTTTTGATATATGAATAACCAATTCTGTGATCATTTAAGGCTAAAATAATATGTGAAGAGCATATGCAAACTTATGGAGTGAATAGCACTTAGTTCACAGAAACAAACATGTTGGTTATAGTTTCTATTTTCCACGTGGTGTCATTTAAAATAAAGGATACTGGAAGCATGGGATCAAAATGCATAGTCCCAATATTTTGATCAGGCTCCATGCCTACAGTTGCCATTGATATTTTACTGTAGAAAAGAACATAGAAAATTCTAGAATGTTTAAGGTCAAGTCAGAACATTTGATATAGCAACATCTCTCTGCCCTTGGAGCAGCAGTTTTCAGCCCTAGGGCCGTAGCCTCTATGTCATATATTTGTGTTATGATCACAACGCTAGCAACATTACAGTTATGAAGTAGCAATGAAAATGACTTTATGGTGGGGGGGGGTCACTACAACATAAACAACTGTTCTAAAGGGTCACAGCATTGGGAAGGTTAAGAACCATGGACTTAGCAAGAAATACATAAAAGTAATATTTTAAATGTCAAACAAACAGAAACAAAAATCTCAAGAAGAGAATAGTAGTATTTGTTTCCCTGATTTAGGAATGTCAATTGAAGACGAAATGCTAAGATGTAATAAATACCTGTGCACTAAAAGTAAAATCAGTTATGGTGACATTTCCCAGTAGAGATGAGAAGGCGCAGGACTTAACCTAGCATAAGACAGGATGAGAACTTCTTTCTACATTGTGCCTACTAACTAGTCATCTAGGAGTAAGGTGATTTATCTATCTACTGATAGTCTATAATGATCAGTCTATAATAGTTCCTGCTCTTACAACTTATTTCAATTTATGTTTCTGTTCAGACTAGAGTTTCTAGTGCATGATAACTAATACTTTATGTAAATTTTAAGGATTATAATTTGAATGGTTTATCATATCAAAAATTCATGACAAGTATTTAAAAAATAAGTCATATTTTGTTAGGGTTGTTGAAGAAGGCTAAAAAGTAAACAGAAATAAGTCTCACACATATCTCAATTCAATTAACATTAAGAAAACTACAAGATTTATAATATACTCAAAATTTAAGGTTTTAGTGGACATAATTTCTTCAGTTTTTTCACAGCAGATTATGAGATTATATTCAAATAATTCTGCTTAGCAGTGAACCTCAGAATAATAATCTGTTATAATTTATTTTATTATATCTAATAAGTATATATAAAAGTTTTGAATTCATACGGCAACTGTATATAAATTAAGTTAATTTATTAAGTTTTTAATTCTGTAGCACTTTTGATATTGCTTAAAATTCAGCCATCTTCAGTTACATAGCCGACTTAAAGAATTTATTATATATTGATCCTTACTTTTGTCAAAAGAATGAACCACCATAATTGTAGCATCTGCAGCCAGAAATTACAGCCATGAACTGATGGTCTTTGTATGTGTTCTCTGTAGGGGCCAGTGGGGGACCAAGGAGATAGAGGAGAGCATGGTGATGAAGGCTATAAGGTAATCACCAGAAGTAACACACCTTACTTCTAAATTTGTGTAGAATTTCCTTGAAATTGTATTTGGTTTCAAACAAAAAACAAACGAGTGAAATAATCAGCCACGCATTCTGTTGAGGATCCAGAGGACACCTGGCTCTTTCTGCTGTCTAGCATTGCTTTCTTCCCACTGTTGTGCTTTTCTGGTGATTAGTGATGTCAGGAGGAGAGTTATCACCAGGGAGGCTTGCCCTAACTAACCTACTTAAGTAGATTGAGAACTATTTTGTGTAGTAGGAGGTTTCTGGCCCAGACTTTCGGGCCTAACTTCAAGGTCTAGGCCCACAGACCCGCAGACCCACAGTCCCGCAGTTCCACAGTCCTACAGAGACACACAGAGGCTTTCATTAGTTTTTGGCTGATCATCCTCAGGCCCAGGCATATCACTTGCTAGCTCTCTACCCTTCATCTAACCCATGTCTCTTGTTCAGCCATGCAGCTCGGTACCTTTCTTTAGAGCAGCATAGTTGTCCCGGCTTCCTCTGGCTTCTCTCTGGTGCTCTCTCTGGCACTCTGCTCTCAGAGATTTTCCTAGTCTGGTAGCCCCGCCTACACTTCCTGCCTGCCTTTGGCCAATCAGCTCTTTTTATTAAACCAGTGTGTGGGACCATGAAACAACACAATACCCCTACAATTTTGCCTGCCCCCCCCAGAAGATCTATAGCTGTCTGTTTATCACTCATCCTCATTTCCATCATGATACTGAAATGCTGTGTTGCCTTATTGCTTTTTATTTGTTTTTGTTTTCCTTATTACCAGTCTTCACCCACTAAAATGACAGGCCTAGGAGAATAAGAATCATGTCTGTCTCTTTCATAACAACATCCCAATTTGTAGGATGCAAAATCCCTAATAGCTAGTAGAAGTCCCATAAAGACTTGTCGAAGAAATAGGCGGGTAACATTATAGCATCATGACTTAAATTAGTCCTTAGGCTCTTTCATTTCTTGTATTAAGAGCCACTTCATCCCCTCAAATAGTCATACCCTATATAGAACGTACTCAAACTTATTTTTAGACTCATGTTCCTGTTGCTGATGATGTAATGCTCTTGCATATTATCCTTTGTCTCTTGTTTATAATGTCAATTTCCCTGTCACTTTAGTCTTTTTTTTTTTTTTTTGCTCACCAGATCTGCTGCCTACTTCCAGCATTACATAATCCTTGCTTACAGAGAAACCATCAGCCATTTATAATTTGTATCTAACCCTTCTCTCATCTGATTCAAACAGCAACCTTGCCTTTTGCAGCCCTATAATATTGTTTATAGGTCATTCAACACATGTCACTTTCTTTAGTTACGGTGTTTTTTGCTAGTTGCTTTTTTAATTACATGGTGCCTTAGCTGCCCAGTCAGAATCTAAGTTTGTCCTGTTTTGAGAAATCCTTATGAATAATGTGCTTTGGATAATGAACTTGTTGACCACTTGGCCCAGTGCATCTCTGTCAAAGACTGGGGCACTATGATCGTCACTGAAAGGCAGCCTTAGATTAAACACGTTGATTGGACAAGCAGCTCCACAGATAATTGCCATTGTTAAACTGATCTTCTCAAAATATCATTTGCCTGAATTATTTCAATAGCTCTCTAGACTCCCTGGCCCCAGCTATAGCCCCCTTTCAAATCCACTTACCAATTATGTCACCTAACTGTCTACTTCCTACACTTTTTCCTCTACCAGGAAGGTCTCACTGTTTCATCTTGAAGGTGGATCCTCTGAGGTCCAACTTGTCCCCTACTTTGCTTACACAATCTCATGGCCATTCAGATCATCCCTCTACTAATATCAGACAGAATCACCACTTTCCTTACACTCTTTCTCAAGATTTAACAAAATCCTTTTCTGCATGACATTTAAGTTTTGCTGCCTCACAAAAAATGTTCATTGTTGGTGTTTACCAATATATACCAGAGAATGAAACAAAACTCTCAGAAACTGGCTTATCATTGGTGAGAACTGTGCCTTGACTTCACAGAGTCCAACGAGGTAGTTAATGATTATGTGGTCATTGTGGCAAGGTCTGTCTACTATGAAAAGCCAGAGAGGCAGCAGAGTTGTGACTGACCATCACCATCCTGAGCTTTGTAGCTGGCTCAGACCCTCTGGGGATGCTTAATATAGTACCATCTATAAAAACTTCTTTTCCAAATAATATCACATTTACAGGCTTTGAAGATTAGATAACACCCTGATCCATCATTCAGTTCTCTGCATTAACTTGCATTTTAAAACAAAATCGAAAAAATAGTATATTTACAGCATAATAATCTTCAACTATATGTTCTGTCCCACTTTCAAAGAAAACTGGATATTTAAACTTAAGTTCTAGAGTACTCAGCTTCCATTGTAAGTGATAGCAGAATAGACACATGATTGCACTTATCTGAATTAATAGAATCTCTTCTATTCCTAGGGCCATGTGGGTGTTCCAGGACTCAGAGGTGCCACTGGACAACAAGGGCCCCCAGTATGTTGTGAAAGTATTCTATAACAAGTATTCTATAACTCCAACATTTAAAGAAAATCACATTAACATGGCTGGTTTCTTGTTTGATTAACATGAGATTTCTCTCTTGGCTCCTATTAAAGGGTGAACCAGGAAGCCAGGGTGAACAAGGACTCAGAGGAGAGAGAGGATCTAAAGTAAGTGAGACTTGTTGGCTTGAGAAGTGGGCACACGAGAGACTGCCGTTTATTATTATATGAAATAGCCATTCACTCTCCTGAATGGAGATCACTCTTAAGCCTGGGGTGGGGCATGTCAAGCATTGTGCTAAACTATGGCTGAGTCACTCATATATTTTCACTAGGTTCTAAATTGCACTTTACCTATCCTGGCCTTGTAAAAATCACCTAAGGATATCCCCTAAGGTAATTATTGAGGCTTCAGGTGGAAGCACCAGCATTGTAGAGTTAAAAATCCGACAAATAGAACAGTATAGAAGTTATTGATAAGGAAAACCATTAAATATTTGTTCAAGAAGGATAATTTTAAAAAACTATTTATAACAATCACAACTGGTATAGGGATCTCTGCAGCCAGGCAGAAATTTGGGTCTGATTCTGAATATAGGACCAGCAGGTGAAAATCCATAGGCAAGGAGCAGGATGAGGACCAGTGAATGGAAAATTACCAAGAACAATGTTAAGAGTAAGGAAAGTCAGATAAGCCGAGTAGCAGTAGTTACCCAAGAATGCAGAGGCTTGTCCAGGTTGTATCCTAAAGTGCCAAATGTTTTCTAATTAAAACTTTCCTACTTTTAATGCGTTTCTTTTCTCTTTGACATTATCTCTTAAAATGAAACTTCATGGTTTTTATTAGTATTTGTCAAAATTGTAGCAATGAAAAACAAATTCTCTCATGGGACAACTGTCTTCCCAGTAAGCTGGTGACCTGTCCCTATGTGTTGGAGCCAAAGGGAGCGGCGACCATGCCTTGGCTTCTGCATAATTCAAGAAAATCAGTTGCTCTCTGCTCTGGGGTACGCTGGCACATGCAGTCCAACGGCACACTTTAGGACCTCTCAGAGTTTATACGAGCATTAATTGCTACAAGAATAACCACTAATTATGTATTATTCATTAAGGACTCCTTTGGTGGCCAGATGAGTTCTGTCCAATTGCTGTCATCTTGTTTTTGCAAAGCTTTATTTTTTAGATTTGGAAATAGCCCCTTAAAAATCATCTGGATGGCAATCTTGTTTGCAAAATGAAGAAATTCAAATCCCAGAGAGATTATGTGTTACCTAAGATCACAGAACTAATTAGCAACAGAGCCAGAAAACTTAATTTCCTGAGTCTCGTTAGTATACCAAAGCTATTGCTTTGGAATCTGCTGTTAATTATAACTTTTTATAAATTAAATACAGTTAACCCTAACTAACTAGTGAATTCATCCGCTGGGCATGTAAGAGTATGTTCCTCCAGAGAGAAGTGAGAGCAAAGGAAAGCCACTACATTTTACAAAGATTCCTGTGATTTCAATGTAAGTGAACGCTCCTATGAGCCTCAAAGCCAAGGACTCAAGTCAAAGCCTTGTTGTCTTCTCAACACAAATCTTCTGGATTTTAGTGAATTACAATTTTCTTTGTTAAAAAAGAAGAGAGAAGGAAAAGGTTCTTGCATAAATCCCTGAAGAATCGGTGTTGGCATTCTCAAGCTGGCCACTCAGAGGAGGTTGGAGTTAGCCGAGGGTTGTGATAACTATCTTTGAGGCTTCTTTAAAAACAACAAGGTTTTAAAAACAAGGCTTCAATTAACAGCGACCCTTAAAATATCCTTGGTCACAAGAACTAGATCACCTTCTCTAGTCGGAGAACAAGTGGAGTGCTCGTGAACGGGAAGGCTCCATGTGGGCTCTTAGGTACATTTCTCAATGCAATCCGAGCAAAGGGGAAGCATGTACCCTGAAAAGACTTCCTACAGAATCATTTGCCTTTCTATTTAAGGACATCCCATTCATGGATTTTGATGGACTTATATTCAAATAAAATAAAATGAGAAAGTTAAGTCTGATGTCACAGAATACGTCTGCTTTTATTATATTTTAATTTGGAGGGTTGATTGACATGTGACTGTTTCCCTGCTTATGGCAATAAACCAGTTATTCATCCAGTAAGAGCTTACACAGCAGCATATTTTCTTCACCTCAGACCACATGTAAGTTCCTCCTGGCCAGAGGAGTGCTTGACAATGCTGAGCTTCTAGTTGAGACACAAGACTAATGATGTTAATTTTGAGACATTTTAATATACAAATTCTCAAAGTAAAATGTAATACAGTACAAGAATCACTTTGTCGGGGCTTTTATAGCTAAATGCCAGGGGATTCGTAGCTTATCAGTTGCACAGTTTCATTTTTGAGGCTGAGCCCAAGGTCAGGGTGGCAGCATGGTCAGGTTCTAGAGAGAGTACACCTCTGTGCTGCAGGATGCCAGTTCCTCAGTGTATCCTCACTAGGAAAGAAGGGGCTTGAAGAAATCTCTGGGGTCTCCAGAAAAGCATCAAACCCCTCCAAGGCTTTCACTGTCAAAACCTCATCACTTCCCAAAGGACCAACCTTTAAGTTTCATCATTAATGTTAAAATTTCGACATCTGAATTTGGGGAGCAAACAAATACTTAGTCCATAACAAAAGCATTGTTCTTCATGTATTGAAACCTCCATAACAAGACCAAATGGCCTCTCTAGCTTCCCTACTTCTTCAGTTTCAATGACAAAAATTATGATAAAGAAATCTTTCCTAGTCTAAAGATCCAAGACAGAGGCCAGAATCATGTTATTGGTTAAATACTTATCTGCTAATGAGTGGATATTCCTATGACTACCCTTCTAGCATTAGTAAAATAACCTTTTAAAATGTCTCATATTCATAAAATTCCCTTGGTGGTGTGCTATTAATAACTTCTTTTAATGTCCATTCAAGTCTAAAGAACATTCTAATTGTGATGTCTTCAGATGTAGCCCTAGAAGCCAACATTTAACTTCTGAAATAATACCCAACATGAGGATCATCTCCAAATGTAACTGACTGAAATATCTTCTTGTTTGTATTGTTTTTTGAATGTTTGAAACACATACATTAAAAATACACTAGAAGTAAAACTTTATTTATATTCTTTATAACAGAATGTAACATCTGTCCTGAATGTCCATCCAGGTAGTGACAGCTAATGACGGGGATCTAATTGGTTAACTGCCTCTAAGGCATGCAAATGCGCTGCATTTGACCTACAGTGTTTCCCATCTGCTTTTTCCTCTCAAGACTGCAGTAGCATTCTGGGTTTCTACAGTCAGGAAAGATAGTGAGCAGATGACCTCGCTCTTCAGGAATCCTTCACACATCCACCAAAATGCCATCCTTTGTGACCCCCAACTGTCATCGCCCTATTATGCTGGCCCCACCTGAATAACTGGCAGGAGTTACTTGAGCTTCGCTTGCATAGTAGCTTTCTGGGTCTTGGGATTACTCAGTGGATACCATCAAGCCCAGCTAAACAGTTGGATGTTGTAGCTCTTACAGAAGATGCCCCTTTCCTATGTGGTGACATGCACTGCATCTTCTCAAATATTTAAGCCCATCTTCGACAGTGTAGCATCTGAAATGATTATTCACGTGTATCTGTTAAGCTGTATAGCTGTAAGCTGTTCAGCATGCTAGTCTTAAGAACTTCCCATTCCAGGCTAAAACAATCCTGTCTGGGATAACTTCAAATGATCTCTGAGAAGTATGTCTGGTAATAAAATGATTCTTTTCCTTATTTGTACACCGGGTCACTGTTTTCCATGTTTTTCATCTGAAAATAATTTGGGGATATCATCAGAACAATGGAATGATTCGCAAGGACAGAATTTCTAACTATCCTGGCAGATGTTACTGTTGAATCAATTATGACTTAAAATATCTCACACATGGAAAAACAAACAGTCCTTGAAAAATAAATACCTGTTTTGGGGTTGTTGTTTTTTTGATTTGCAAGTGTGTTCTTTGTGCTTCCATGGAAGTACATTTTGGATATTGATTCACATCCATCGCCACAGTAAGTGTCTTGTGACCAGGAACTTTGCCTCTCAATTCCTAGCATGTAACAGATACCATGATACACAATACTCAATAAATATCTACTGAATTTAGCCACTTTTAAAAGGAGGCATAGACCCTGCCTGAAAGCAAGGATGTTTACAAAACAGTGCCTTTACAGAACTATGATTTGAATTTTTAAATCTGAATTCAGAGTAAAAAGAAAATTTATAAATGATCTGTTCAAATTCTTTCATTTTCCATGATGGAAGTGACTCCCCAACCCCCCCCCCCCAGGAGAATTGAATGGCCATTCCAGTGATCATCAGTTAGATATGTATGCTTCTGTGCCTTTCAGACCTCAGCATTCTTTTCCATGGCTTGTTTAAGTCAGTTTATTTCTGTCTATTAACTGTGCTTTCCACTTTCAGGGTCCTAAGGGGAAAAAAGGAGTTCCTGGTCCTTCTGGGAAACCTGGCATTCCCGTAAGTAACAGATCTCTTTTTATCTTCCTTGCTTTTCTAAACAGAATTGACAACTTTAGCAAGCAGAATGGCTTAGGGCCAGTTATGTCATGTTGGATAAATCAGATGGTCTTGAAAAAAATTCCAACCCATACTGGAAGACAGAGGGAACAAAATATGACCACTAACTCAAAACTAAACTTGCTGTTTAAATCTAAGTTCCTGCAAGTGAAGGATGCTATTTTCCTGGGTTATGGGGCCCTCCCTGCGGACACTTACTTCTCTCTCTTGGTGAACCACTGTAAACAGGGCACTTGGAAACATGACCAAGTGAGTGGTAACAAAAGTCAGAGTCAAGTATAATTAAAAAGACATGAGCTAGGTTTTAATTGGAAGGCTCAGCTTCTCATTCTCCTGGAAGTTAGAGCAGAAAGTCTTAGGGAGAAACGCAGTCTTTTGTCCCAGAATAAAGACTAATTTTACTTGGGCATCAGTGTCCTCCTCTAGCTGGGTAGGTTGTGCTGACTGGCTAGTTAGCAAAGAGAATGCTTTTGATGCTGCCCAGTCAAGGCTTACACACCTGCTTCCACCAGCCCACACTGAGACAAAGGGAGGTGGGGGAAAGGTAAGTTGTAAGGACATTTATGTCAAACTCAATTGCTCCAGGTTGGGCATGCCTTCAATCCCAGAACTCTGGAGGCAAAGACAGATAGATCTCTGTGAGTTCAAGGCCAGAGAGGTCTACAGACCAAGTTCTAGGACAGCCTGAGATGAAAAGCCAAACCAAACCGAACAAACAAATCAACCATTTGAGAGTGAAAACAGGATTCAGGCCTGTCATCAGTCAGATGATTATCTCATTTAAAGGGAAACAGCACCATAACCTTTATTCTTGAGGAAACCATGATGCAGGGTGTTGCAGACGAGACTGATGCCTGCATCTCAAGCTCTCTGGTGTCCATCTCTCATATTTTCTTGACAGCTAGAGAAAGATGACCTGACACAGTGAGAAATATCAGGGAATCCCAGTGAGGCTGAAGAAATTGCACATTAATCGCTGATTATCTTTCATTTTAGTTTAGAGAATGTTTTCTATGGTACTTGACTGAAACCAGGGCCTTATGGATCTGAAGAAAATGTTCTGCTGTGGAGTTATAGCCCTAGATCTGTTTAAGACATGTTTTAAGGAACTGTCTCATGGCCACAAATACTAAATCATTAAAAAAAATAGAGAGAGGGAATTTTATCTTAGGGCAAGGTCAAGAAGTTTTCTACACCAGGAAACATCACCTGCCAAATATGTTTCTGTAATCAAAATGATTTTTAATTGCCAAGGGACCTCCAGGCCTTCCAGGACCAAAAGGCTTGCAAGGATTCCATGGAGTAGATGGCATGTCAGGAACCCCTGGGAAGCCTGGGCTCCTGGGAAAACAAGGACTTCCTGTGAGTAGTACAAATGCATCTATGTTCCCCTTCTCTTGTGCATTTATGTCTTGTTAAGGACCATGGTGACTGGGGTTATCTTTCTCAGTTTGAGTATTAGTCATATTAAGTCAATCATTTCTCTCATAGTTAATTAGAGTTGTACTAATAATTTTCCAAATATGTCAGTAGGTACATTTTCTTGAATATTTTATACTTAATAATCCATAGTGGCAATTTATATATTTTTGTACATGAAAAGGTTGAAAAGTAAATAAATAAAGTATAAAGAAGCTCCATTCTGTGGCTCCATAACCAGGCTATGTTTTGCCTTCATCAAATGTCCTCGGCCTTCTTTGGAACATTTCGGTCTTGGCAGTACCTCAAGTAGGTTCTGCCCAGAATAATTTTCCCTTCACTTTTACAGCCCTAGTATTTTCAAGAATTGCATGAATATTTCCTGTATTAATTTAAGGTTGACACAATGATACAAACTTATTCTTGTTTAAAATGCAAATTTCTATCTTATTCTGTCAGAAAATTTAAATTGGGGCACTTTTGAAAAGTTAGTTTTAATATGTGTGTATGCATATCTGTGTGTGAGTATGCGATCATGGGTGTGATACCCGGAGGAGCCAGAAGAGTGTGTCAGATCTTCTGGAGCTGAAGTTATAGGAGGTCGTAAACTGCCTGCTGCAGCTTCTGGGAACTTCACTCCACTCTTCTACAGGAGCAGTGAGCATTCTTAACTGCTGAGCCATCTCTCCAGCCCCCCAAACCATATTTTTGTCTTCACTCGGCTATGTTCCCTTTTTTCTTTTATCACTGTTCACCTAATCCAGGCATGTTTGTCATTTCAGGTGGTATTTTTGCATAAAATATTAGAAGAATTAACTGTCTTCTTCCAATAGCCCAGTGAAATTGAGCTTTTAAGTTTTTGCTATTTGGGTATGGCTCTGTATTGATTTGTTTCCCTTTTCTTAAGTAATAAATGAATCCTAGTTGTTTATTAAAAGCTGACAAAGAGGTGGACAGAAACCCAAGACCACATTAATACTCTTCTTTCATTGTGGTGAGTTACCTCATATATTTAAAAAAGAAAAAAACTTAAACTCTTATCTATCCAATCTAAGTATTTGAGAAACAAATATTACTCAGTTTCTATCTGGAAAGATGAGTACTTTTAAGAAGGTTTTTTTGACACAATTTCTACTTGTTTTGGAGAAAACACATCAGAACATTAGATTAAGGCCTAGACAGATATGATACCCAAGGTGAATATTTAATTAAAACAAACATTTTATATACTTCAGACAATCATCTGGTTAAAGAGACTTCCTCCTCGCTTTTCTAATCCTTTGGTTCCTCTTCCCCTTTGTCTTTCTTCTCTTTTCTCTCGTCTATTTACCTCTTCCTCCTAACACCGTCTTACTGTGCAGCCTAGATTGTCCTCACACTCACCAACTTTTTGCTTCAGTCTCCCAGGCGCTGGGATACAATGAGGCATTATAGGCATCTGATGCTGCAGCCACCCCACAAGAGGACTTTGGTCTAAGACCCCTAAAGGAGCTTGAACACTGTGCCTTCAGATTTACTCTGGAAAGGCTGGGGCTTTGCTTTCTCTGGTGCTCGGTCACAAAGTAATTGACCAGAGGTCCCTGTGAACAAGTTTTGGAGATAAGTCATAGATTACACTTCTTACCATACCATTGGACTTTCCTCCAGGATAATCTAATTTTCTTCAAGTCATTCAGATGACAATGGAAGAAAAACTGTCTTCATTTACACATAGCACAGTTATCCACATAGAAATCTAGAATCCATTAAAGAAGTGAGTTTATCAATGTTGCAAGGTAAATGACCCATATACAAAATCAAAGTTATATACTTGTGGGTTGTTTAATGACAGAATTCTGAGAAAAGCACTATTTGGGATTCCATCATTATGAAACATTATAGACTGTACTTGTGCATCATAGACTGTACAAACTATAATTGTGCAGCTTCCCACAGCCCGTGTTATGCGTGTATTCTTTGCTTTTATTTGTATACCATGTTGCAGTACTAACAGTTGTAGGCTTGATAACTTAACACTATGGTAGTTATTTATGTAGCTAAACATAGAGAAGTACATTGGAAATTTGTAAAGTATTCGTTTAAAAAGTGCATGGGGGGGGGGACTGTGGATATGGGTCAATAGATAAAGCACTTTCTGTTCAAGTATGAAGGGTAAAAGTACCACCCACCCACGCATGCTAAACAATCATGACAGTCACCTGAAATCTCAGAGACAGAGAGAGATTTTCCAGAATGAGGTGGCTAGCTAGACTAGCCCAGTTGATAAGTTCAGGGTTCAGTTGTGACCTGCCTCAATAAATAAAATGGAGAGCAATCTAGAAAGACAGCCAAGGTCACCTTTGTGCTCTACAGCCTACATACAGAGACACGGGCACATGCATACCACACACATGTACATACACATGTACACCATGCATACACACAGAAGAGACATAGGCACATGCACTTATACATGCACACCACATGCACTGGTCTAAGGCACATAGCGTTAATGAGACTGAGTATCTGGATGGTTGCCCTGGTGAGTGAACATGGAAACCCAAACCCTGAATCCGCTGCTGTAGAATTTACAAGCACCATGCACTAGACTATAGTACATATATTTCATAAAACAGTTGTATTCAATAATAAATTAATCCTAGATTATTATAATATTTTAATGTAAATTTTTCTTAATTTTTTTTTAACTTTTGGGCTTTTATAGCTCTACAGCTTAGAGCATTTTAAGTAGCTGCATAAAAAACATTGTCTTCCTTTGTATTTCATTGAGTGGTTATTCTATGCTTTTGTATTTTTTTAGTCATTTAGTAAAATTTCAAGCATTTAAATGGGCTGTAGTGATTTATGGAAGCAGCAAGATAGGATGCCTCCGCTGTCCAGCTTTAAAAGCTGACACGTAGAGAGAGATGCTGTGATCAGGTGGGCTGTGCATTCTGGTGGAGATGCAGTAGCATAAACCTGGAAACACAGCCCATTTAATAGCTGAAGTTGATAGCTTCTGCATACAATGTCAACGTCCCTCTGACCTGGGGAAGGTTTTGCCATTGCCATAGGTCTCAGGCAACGGGATCCTTGACATGGCCCTGCTCATGTCAACAAATCAAATTCACTCAGGACTTCATCTGCTCCCCACAGGAGGATTCTACTCTGGAGCTACTGACATTAGCACACAGTTGTCAGCATCAATAGTGGTGTCAATAACCTGTGTGCAGCAGTGAGTATAGTACAAGTCTCAGTGTCCAAATTTCAACTTCCTGATCCCCTTTGATTATTACACATTTAGACTTAACTTTCACTGTTTATCTTCGACTATATGAGTTACAATCTTTTTTCCCCCTTCAAATTATGCAGGATTTGTTTCTGGTATTTACAGGTAAAGTTCTAAAACAAATCTAATAAAATGAAACCATGAGTACTGGGGTTTAGTATGAGAGCATCTGCAATTTCAGCAAAGAACCATTTTGTCTGATTAATGAATTGGGCCACTGAAAGAAAGAATGAGTAATGAAATGTCAAGATATTCAGGCTATCAGTTCCTTTAGTAGAGAAGCTGAGTTCTAAATGAGAACATAGGACAGTAACTAGGGATAAACTTAAGGTCAGAACTTACCTCTAGTGAGACACTCTGAGCATGTTTAAACCCCCATCAGAAAGGCCTACAAGGTTGAAGAACTAACGGAGGGAAAGAAGAGTCTGAGGTGAATTAGTTGAACAACAAAGCATACATAATCTATGCCCACTTCTTAAATTATTCTACTACCTGGAAACTACTTTCAAAAAGGGATTTGAAACACACAGTCCAGTCCTTTACATATGATGAACGCAAAAAGTTCATTGAACTTTGTGATTTAAAAATCAAACATGAGTTATAATAATGCAATACACCTCCCAGTGCCATAAAGTTGTGTGGTGTCTGGTGCTGCCATTAGAAAGCAAATGAGAAAGTAGGCATCAGATCATAGCCATCACCTCCTACTTCCAACATTTTCACGTAATATGTTGGAAAATATTTATGTGTATAGTTACGATGCTGGAATGTCCTGAGAATTAGAGCAAACCAAATTAGTATTCCCTTATAGACTCTGTATTGCAACCCCAATGTTTGCACATCTTTGGGGGCATTTATGAAGATAAGAATGTTTTCCTTAAATATCTCTGTTCTCCACAGAATATTTTATACGAAATTGAGATTGTAATGCTTTTTAAAGAATACACTAAATGAACTGAAATCTTCAGTGGCTACCTAGTCATTAGCATGTGTAATGTCCAAGAGAATAATTTCTAGAACAAAAGTAGAGCTACTAAGGACTTTTTTTAAAAAACTATTTTGAAGGAAATAATATCATTGCTAAATACAAGGAAGATTCCTGAAGTATTTTCAACCAAGGTTAAGGACTTCTTTCCATTGGCCTTTTTTTTAAAATCATGGCACCATGGTGTTCTTTGGCTTACCTTTAAAGACTGCTGGGTTTATCCACTTAGAAAAATATTTATTCTAGGGTTTGTAGCATTATGCAACTGCCTAGTTTTCCTAAACAATGTTCTTTCTTTCTTTTCTTTCTTTTCTTTTTTAGTTTTGATGTGGCCACGGATTTAAGAATTCCTGGCAGCTTCACTCTGCACTTTCAATGTTTTTCAAGGTCATGTGACCATAGCTGAGAGACAGTACAAGGGAGGCTCAAGTTGCCTTTGTGAATTTCCTTCTGCTCAAATGAGTGTTCTGAGGCCAGACAGTTTAGCACATCTGTAGCAAATGAGTCTACCATGCTGTTTTCATTGAGTTGGGCTTCTGTACAAACACAGTACCTCAATCATTTAGGAAAAAAAAACTGTTCCTTGAAAAAATCGTAAATCCATTTGTCACCAAAATAAAGACTTACCAGCCTTTGTTATTATTACTTTGCTTGCTACACTAATAAAACTAGGTTTCGGAAAGGAAGAAAGGGAACTAACAGCTTATTTTAGGACAAATCGAGGCCCTTTCGAGCCTGATTTTGCCATTCATCAGGTGAATCCTTGTTTAACGTCCTCCTAAAAGAGCACTGCGGATCTTGAGTTTCTCTTTTGTGGCCTGTATAAAAGGAAAAGGAGCCCACGCCTGACCACCATGGGAGCCTGGGTCCTGAGACCCAGCCCTGCTGCCCATCTGGTCGTCTGTAACCTAAGTCCCAGTCACACTCAAGAAACTTTTGTTCCTAAGAGGACGCTGTTCTGCCTTCAAGTGTTTTAAAGAAAGATACTTAGATAAACAAGTCTCCACCAAACTAACCCTGTCAGCTCTTCACTCTGAAAGGCCGATTATCCAGTTAGGGCCTGATCTCATTATAAATTTCTCCCTCTTTTGCTGTGGCTCCTTTTGTTGGGCAGATTTCCTGCTCATTAGGATCCCTTCCAGGACAGAACTCAGATTGTGTGGCACCTTATTAGCAGCAAAGTGAAAGATTTGCAGAAGAAGAGAAGTTTCCTATTTGACTCTTCGGTGAACCCCACCCTATCAGACATCTGATATAACTCATATTCCATGGAATGGTGCTCCTTCAGCATCTGGCCTCTGCTTACTTTCCCAGCCCAACATTTTCCTCTGCTCTTCATGAGTACTGCTCATTTCAAGCATAAAGGTGGCCAAGTTATCAGTGTCTACTGTGTTCAAACACTATTCCAGTGCTGAATGTGTTTTAAGTTTCAAACCCCTCTGAGGTCAATGTAGCTGTTATCTCCTATTTACCAGAAGGATGCTAAGACTGGGAAAAACTAAGAACTCACCCAAGATCACACAGTTAACAAGCACGAGAACCAGAATTCAAAACCAAGAAATCTAGTGTCAGCACCCTGTTCTTCACAATGACGCTCTATTTGGCTAAGTGTGCTGCGTACTTTGTAAGCTATCCGCCCCCCATTCTCTACCTTCCTCTTCATGCCTGTCTGACTCTGTGCCTGCCATTTCTTTTCTCTGCTTAGAAAGCTTTCCACCTTTCCACTTAACTTTATGATGAGTATTTTCTTAACCTTTCAGGACTCAGTTCAACTTTAATCTAACTTTACATCAGAGCCCTGTCTGCTCAGAACTTCAGGATATTCAAGGTGCTTTCTCTGGCAAAGCAAAGTTAACTTAGATGCCAATTGTTTATTTTGTTTTCTCCTAAGAGACTGTAAATTCTTGTATGCAGGTCTTGTGTTTTATTCTTCCTTGTATGCCTGGCATCTTGCACATTGTCAGACTCATAGAAGAAGCCTTATAAATCATTGAGAAACGTTCTTCATGTAGCAACTATGACTTCCATTAACCAATTACCATTCTAAACAGCATTTATTAAGTGAGTCTATCAATACCTAATGTTTACTATAATCAAATGATATATGTAAAGGGCCTAACGTATTATCTGAGCTTATTGAGTCAATATTGTCTTTATCTAGTAATAAATGCAAATGCTTTTCCTAACATTACTTTAGAACACAAATATCTCTTTGGTGTCTGGCATTCGTAAGGAGTTACAGAAAATAATAAAGTGAACAAAATATGACATCATGAAGTGTACATGAAACAACAATAAAGTGTCAGCATTTGACCTCTAACAAAAATCACAATTTATGGATTGATACTATAGATCTATGTGTGGATACTAGACTATAACTAAATAAATGGATGAAGCAGATAATTTCAAATATTGTTTATTGCAAGGAAATAAACAGTTATGTGATAAAGCATCATGGGGAGGCAGATTGTATATGAAATTTAGTAGGAAAGCCTCCCTGAGACGGTTATAAAGAACCTGGCTGAGATAAGACAAATCCAGATATGAAAAGAACCTGGTGGGTAAAAGGAACCAAAATGAAAATGCTCACGGTCAAGAAAAGGTTAAGCCTGTTTGCAGAATTACTGGAGGATGGAGTGAGATACGCAGATATAATATTATTTAGGAAGGTACACATTGATTTCTTCCCAGCAGGAAGAGATGAGACATATGCCAGGGCCAGATACACATGAGTTCTCTTCTGGTCCCTTGGTAACCCTGCCATTGCATGTTTACCAAAGTAAAGGAGATTTCACACAGGTCCCCTGTATTTGGAGTAGCATGCTCACTGTTTGGAGCTTTCAGGATTAAAAAAACAATAATCATTTGTTCTAATGGAAATATGTAAATAACGCCTGTGAGGTAGAACAGCACCATACTGGTGTTGCGTCTGAGTGAGAGGTTAATTTCATAGACTTGGAAATAGGCACAAATCAAGAACCACTATCCTTTCCTGCTTAAGACTTACCTCAGCTTATTCTCAGCCCCTAAGCTTTAGCAGATTTAGATGTTTCAAAACTAGTTTCCAACTCTAGCATAGAGCTCGTTCATAAACCTTACTCTAGCTCTGGGCCGTGTTGCTTTTTGACTGAAACTTTAAGACCGTGTTAAAAATGTGGCATAATTTATAGATGCTGGAGCCTTGCATGTAACTAGCCATAATTGCTAGCCTATGTATTTTTAAACAGCCACCTCTTTCCTAAGAGGGATCTATTTAGTAAACCAAATAAAATGCGGACTTTCTCCTCATGCAGAGGTGGCTTTAGGGATCATAGTAGAGGAGGAAGGGTGTCCTCTTTATGGCTCTTGAGTTTGCTGACTTTTAAAAAAAATCTGTATTTTTATGTTGCCTAAAATAAAAAGAAACTTTGGGATATTATGCTAATTGTTTGTATTAAGAGAGGTAAAATTTTATGGTCTCTTCTGTATAAAAAAAGTCATGTAGCAATATAGAGGGCAAAATAGGGAAAAAATCACTTTTCCTCAAAATTTTCAAAGAAATATCAAATAATATGGCATTCAATATCATTAATATTTTTTCCATTTGACTGAAAAATCAATGGAATTAGCAACATGGAAGTCTATAATTCACTCAATATAATTTTAAAGACATAAGCCTCTTAGCTGAGCTTCTATCTGATGTATATGTCTATTATTGCCCAGATTTCACAGATTTTATTTACCATTCATTTTCAAGATAGCTTGTTCAATGCTAGAGTTAGCCAGTTAAAGCAAGGACCAGCAGAGGCAGCAGAGAGGCCATTTCCTCACTTTCCTTTATTATTAAAAATCTCTGTGTCACTTGTGTCCACGGGGAAGCCAGATTTTCATTTCTGGGTCTTTCCATTCACTTACAAACGAAGACAAAGAATTTCTTTCCTTCCAAAGAGAGATATCAAAGTGAAAAGCACCTCCATCTTCCTTACCTGGTTAAACTCAGAACAATAGAAACAAGGTGATGCCAGTCTCTGATGCATGGCTGGCCGGTGAGCAGAGGAAAAAAAAAAGGACCCACGTGTGACACTTTTTTCTTCTTTATTCATCCAATCCAGGACCTTGCTCCTCAGAGTCTCTAGCTAATGGCCACTTTCTCTTCTTCCAAAATTGGCAACTCATTTCTATAGGGAAACAGCCTTTGATTGAGAATAATGGAATCCCCTGACCATCAGACACCATATCCTCTATTTGTTATACTAACTTCCTATTTTTGTCATTGGATAGTACCTTTTAGTTAATAAAAATGGTAGTAAATTGACTAGAGAATATTTTGTATAGATGTGAGGAAAATTACATAGTTACATGTGTGTGCTACCATATCAACCTTTCAAGACTAAGGTAAGAATTGATTTCAGCATCCTTTGCCAAAATGAGTAATTACTATGGTTTTGTTTATGAAAATTTTCCTGTATTACTTTATCCCTTTACTCATTAGTTTGAAGCAAATCATCCTCCAGAAGTCACTAAAGGGAATGCTTGGAATTTAGTATCTGTTTCTCTTGAAAGCAAAATTAATCATCCATCTGTGTATCCCTATAAAAAAAAAATGTTTGTTCTTTGCTTCTCTAAAACACTCTTAGAACTTTGTACAGAACACTCTGCTACCATCTTTGAATTTCTCTCTAAGAAATCAGCATACATAGTAAATGACTTGCAGCATATTCACTAGGCTGTGCTAAATGTCTAATAACTCAAGTAAAATTAAGTTTCCATGTAAACTTGACAAAGTTTCTCATGACAACTTTTACAACCTTTATTATTAATCCAAATTATCTGTTAACCTTCAGAGCTGTTCAACAGTGTCTTTTCTACAAGAATATGGGGTCTTTTATCCTTGTCAACCATGTGTCCCAGGGTAAAAAAAGGCAGAAGGGGCAACAGAAAGTTTATACACAACCCATGGGCAGAGATAGGTCTTCTGGAGGCAGATTTCAGTGAATCAGCTCAACTTTATTCAGAGTATAAGGAATATGTAGGACTGGAGGTCCTGGGCACAAGCCCTAATCTGCATTAAGTGGCACCTCCTATCACAAGGCTTGGTCTGCAGCAGTAGCGTGCTATAGCAGAGCCCCTACCACAAGTCTTCTGAGCAGGGATCTGTGCCAAAGGTCAAGAAAAAGATGAATCAGGCATCTAGTTTAGAGACAACTTTTAGATAGGTCAGTCCTCCAGGCCCTGGGACATTCTCCAGATAAGGGCAGGTAAAGAACAAGAAACTCTTGTTGTGGGAGGTGGGGAGAGGGGAGAGTCCTCCATTGCTGCCAGGCAATGACAGACTACAACCTGTCATTGGCTGTCAGCACTGTATTCCAATACTAGAAAAATAATGATCTTTAAAGGTTCTAAAAATTATGATGAAAGTGATACTGTTTTGGAATTGTGGGATCTTGCAATAGCCCACATCTAGTATAATGTACTCATGTGGCACATCTCCCTGTAATATCTGGGGAAAGATTGATCATAAGCTTGAAAGATAACCCATTATTACCTTTTTAAAATCAATACACTGAATAATTATATTTACACATTAAATTTTGACCAAATTTAATTATAGAGTTACTTTACTGGCATATGAACAATTGCTTTGTTCTTTTTTTCTCTTCCTTACATGCCTTTCATTCCATCTTTTATCCATGTCTTTTTAAGAATGTTGTAAGACATTATAGAGTCCTTGGGTCTTCTAACTGTTCCATTTTCTCCCCAGTTGGAGAAGATGATTTACATTAGAATCTTGATGTTTCTTAGTTAGTTGTTGGATGGATAGATGGATGATTTGTTGGTTGTGTGGTTTGGGTGTTATTTTATTGGTAGTGTTTGTTTGTTTGTTTGTTTGTTTGTTTGTTTGTTTGTTTGTGACTGAATCTCGCTGTATGGTCCATGTTGGCTTCACAGTCACTATGTAGTCCAAGCTGGCCTAGAACTCATGACCCTTCTACCTCAGTGTTCTAAATTCTGAAATTACAGGCATATGGAGCCAGATGGCTTTCTCTGTCTCATCTGGCCTCTGCAGTCCTGTAGCAAGCCATAAAGTAATCACTCAGAGGCTTAATATGAATTAAGAGCTGTTTGGTTTATGGCTCAGGCATATTGTTAACTAGCTCTTTTATCTTAAATTAATTCATTTCTATTAATCTATGTATTGCCATGTCTCATGACCTTACCTGTGTTCTTCTACATCCTGTTACCCAGCAGCAAGAAGCAACTGTCTCAACTCCATCATGTTTCTTCTCCTTATATCTCACTAGGATTTCCTGCCTGTCTTGCCATAGACCAACACAGGTTCTTTATTAACCAATGGTAGCAACATATATTCATAAAATACAGAAAGACCATCCTACAGCAGGCATATAGCACCATGTACAGCTCAAACTTCATTTTTAAAACATTCCTTTCCTTTAAAGTCATAGTCCTATCAGAGATCTGATCATTGACAACACCTAAGTCTTCTTTGACCATTTTTGAAATTTTCCTTATGACTCAGGGAACTCTTACAGGATGTTCTTTCGTTTTCATGGATGAACACTACATGAAACCATCTCACCCCCCTTATAGTTCCCATAATTCATATAGAAAACCATCCCAGAAGTGTGGGCTCACAGAATATATTAAATCAATGGAAAACATATAGGAGGAAGCAAAAAAGAAATAATAGGGCAGACTAATCCATTTAGGATAAAGTGCTTGCGATATGAAAGAACTACAACAAATCCAGACTCTACAGTTCTCCCCTTGATAGATAGATGGATGGATGGATGGGCAGGCAGACAGACAGACAGACAGACAGACAGACAGACAGACAGACAGACAGACGGATGGACAGACGGACGAACGGATGGACAGACAGACGGACGGACAGACAGACAGACAGACATCTCTGTCCCCTCACCCTCCATTCTTCATTCTTTCTCCTTCTCACTGTCCTATCTACCATTCCTATCTTCTCTCGTCTGCCCTTCACTTCTCTCTTCCTCTTTTCCTCCCTTTATAAAGGTTTTGCACATAATATGGTTCCTCAAAAATACCGAGCTCCATTAATATGAAGAAATTATGGGAGATAAAATAGCGAAAGTCGATAAGGACACAACATCTTAAAAGTCTAGCCAAGGAATATGAATTTATACCATATGGCTCTCTGCCTTTAATCACTTGGAATATCTTACTAAGACTTGAATAAATCTTTTGTGATTATAGCAAACATACCTAGAAAGGGTATCTGGGAATACAGTTAGGCACTGGGAGGCAATTTAGCCATGAAGAGTGGTTGTGTGTGGATTGCTCTTCAAAGGATCAGAGCTCATTTCTTAGCACCCACATTCAATAGCTCACAACACTCAGCAAGTCCAGCTCCAGAGCACTGAACATTCTCCTCTGACCTCCATAGGTACCCATCACACACATGTGTTCATATATACATGCAGACACACACACATAAATATACATTTTAAATTTACATACTAGAAAATCTATTGAATTTTAACAATATGTAGAGGTGTGATAATTTCTGGGCAGTGGTGACATGCCTTTAATCTCAGCACTCAGGAGGCAGAGGCAGGCAGATCTCTGAGTTCAAGGCCAACCTTGTCTACAGAGGAAGTTCCAGGACAGCCAGGACTACATAGAGAAACCATGTCTTGAAACACCAAAAGAAAAAGAATAATGAGATGTGAATCTTCTGAAAATATAAACTTATTTCCCTTATGTGCATATTTCCTAGAGGTATTTTTATAATGCCTTCCTTATAATAGTTGGTACTTTGAAAATCCTTGTTGAATGCATAGAAAAATCATTGAATGATATGACTTAGTATCCCAGGGACATATCAAAAAGTAGCAGAAGATTTAATAAGAATGAGTAGGAAGGGAATGAAATTGAGAATTTTGCTTAAGAATTTGTATGACAAAATAAGCGTTATACATTTTTATTCATTAATAATTTTGACATGTAATAATTGAGTACAATTTTGTAATAAGGTCCACTAGTAAAAAAGATGAAGTAGACCTTTTTTTAAGAGACAACATTTAGCTCACTGCAGTTAGTTCCCTACTGACACTTTTGCTTGTTTGTTAAACTGCCCTGTATGTGATTCCGCATATTTCGCATACTCCAACTTTTCACAAAGTTCTTCTCATAGAGATAGGAACTTCCCAGTCTGGCAATTTATGAGCATATGATCTTAATTGAACATATTCAGTGTGAGGAAGGAATTTGTAGAATCTCTATTAGATATCCCTTGATATCTGTTTCTTAACATGCCGTTATATTGTAGCTTAATCACTTTCAATTGAAGTTTATGTGGAAACTTCTCAAATTTGTGGGGAAACACAGAGCCCTTTTCCATCTATGTTTAAAATATGCACCTGAAACTGAACTTGGGAAATCTAGCAGTTCCCTTACAATTCTTATTTAACAATGCAGGAAATGTATGATGCCCTTAGTGTTGCCTGTGATCAGCTGTTGATGTTACCACAGTGTTTTTCATATACAATCACTGTTTTCTTATGTTATTTTGAGTTTCATGGACTAAAATGCATTGTAACATCTACTGCAATATCTAATTGTTTTTGGTTGGTTGGTTGGTTGGTTGGTTGGTTGGTTGGTTGGTTGGTTGGGGATTTTGGTTTTGGTTGCTTTGTTTTGTGGGATAGCGTCTTAAGTAACCCAGACTAGCCTCAAACTTACTTTGTCATCAAGGATGACCTTAAACTCCCAGTCCTTCTCTGGCTCCTGAGAGATGGAAGCTAAGGTGCAGACAGCAATACCTGGCTTACGTAGTGCTGGCCATTGGACCTTAGGGACCCACACAGGCCAGATAATCAACCTACTCACTGAGCTATAGCCCATGTTATTCCTTCTTTATATGATTGTCTTTATTTTGAGCAGATTCTAGATATATTTACTGGCCTCTTATATGTAGGGATATTTTTCTCAGGGAAGTTTCCATCTCTGTCTCAAAATATGTTAACAAATCTATGCTTATCTCAAGCCATCAAAACATTTTTTAGCTGGACATCAAGATATCCCACCACTGGTTTTGATTAAAATTGTTATACAACCAAAGAAGATTAAATACACAAAATCTAATGGAATTCACTGTTGTCACACAGATTAGATAATCTATATATTAAATTCAAATATTTTTCTCAGATCCCCTGTTGGCAAATACTGCAATGAATATTTATAGCTTTAAAAATCAGACTTTTCCCAAGCTTTGAAGTTTGTCCAGTAGGTCTTTTTTTTTTTTTAATCACATCTGTCAAGGGTTTTTTGGGGGGAGGGGGTTGTTTGGTTGGTTGGTTGGGGTTTTTGTAATTTTTTGGTTTTCTGCCTCTTGGAAGATTCTACTTCAGGTTGTGTTAATCTGTTTGTTCTTAACTTCCTTGACAATAATCTTCCTTGCAGTCATTCACAGCTTATTTGTGCAGGCTAACTCTTCTGCATTTTGAATTCATCACTGACTCTTCAAAGGAACAACTTCATAATATTACAGTCTTCTGTTGACTTACCCAAAGCAAGGAAACCAATTGAAAGGCATTTCCTATACTTTCAAGCTGTTGATTCTATTACAATGACAGAAGGCTAAACAATATTGAACAAGAGTTTGTTGGTACATGATGTAATCAGTCACTACAAACAAGCTTAATTTGCTGAACCAACAATCGAAAACTTATTTTTAGCCCTCTTTTAAAAAGTGTGCGTAGGTGTGTGTGTATATGTGTCTATGCGTAAATTCTGCTATGAGAAGACATTCCTTTTAAAACTTTCTAACTCCCTCTCTCTTTCATTTATGTAAAGTTGAAATATGTCTTTGGTCTGATGTTGCTGGAGTGTAACATATGTATTTTAGTTATAGATGTGGTTTCAGAACCTAACAAGCACAAGAATTTATCATCTAATTTGACAACAAAATAGTCCACATTCTACTCTGCTTATAAATCGTGACGTTCAAAGTCCACCTTTCCTTTTTGACATGGTAGATATGTTCCAGCAATAAAAGACAAGAAATAAAAAGTCGCAGGAAGATGATGTATGTTCTATGTGAAGTACAGCCTCACTCCAGCCTACTGTGTAGCAAACAGGAGTGTCCCTATCTCAGCCTCCACCACAGCTACTCAGCTCTGATGCTACAGCACAGAAGCCAAAGCCAATATACTTAAAACATGGATGTGGCTGTATTATAATAAAATTTTATTCATATTCATTATAAATTTCAATTTCATATACACATCACATTTGAAATTATTATTTTGATTTTCTCATTTAAAAATGTAAAAACTGTTTGTTTTACAATCTATACATGAAAAGGTGAGTGCTTGTATTTGGCTTGTAAGCCATGGATGGCCAACATTGATTCAGGATTTGGTTTGAGGGATTTAATATTTGCTTGCTTAACTTTATTTTCAAACTCTTTTTACTAGATTTTCTAGAATCATGTAATTGAGGAATAGAAGTCTTTGTGAGTAGGCATTCTTCTGATAGAGTTGTCATGTCCAGCAGAGTATACATGCTTAAATTATAATGCAGCAAAAAGTACTGTACACCCTGATTATATAACTCAGGAGGAAATTGGTATAGCCTTGTAGTGTCCATTTTAAAAATTCAAGACTGTATTAACCATAATTAGATTCTTCATGCAAGTGATGGGGCTTCCAAACTATACTTTAATTGTTTCACTCTTGAGGGAAATCATACCTTCAAACATGGGAGTCATATCACCAGCAGCCCTCTATATTTATCTGTCCTCTACACTGACTTTCTCAACATGCTCTAGTTTCCATTTTTTGTTTGTGTTATTCAGGGTGTCACAGGGAGCCCAGGAATAACTGGACTGGTTGGATCCCCAGGTCCTCGAGGAGAAAAGGGCTCATCTGGCCCTCCAGGAAGCCCTGGTGTTCCAGGCCCAAAGGTACTTTCTTTTCATTTGTGTCAGGAAGGATAAGCCACCTGTTCTGGCCCTGTGTATACTGTCTAGATCACAGCTGAACATGTTCTAATAAAATCTAACTAATAGGAAAACCACACTAGGAAAAAGGAAAGCATATGACTTACCTGTGTCTGCTTCCTGTGGTAGCCAACAGGCATGTTATTGATTTTGACTCATTAACCAAGAACTACAAGTGTTTCCAAAATGCTCCTTTTTTTACTTATTTCAAGCTCACCTTCCTTCTCTGCTATTTGCCTCCTACAGGTAGAGAAATGGAATTTACTTCCAGATGCATACCTTTCTAAATAAACTCTTATTCTTCCAAAGCTGAACATAACTATTCAATAACAACAAGCATTCAATAAACCTGATATTAGAGCCACCATTGTTCAGACTGAAGAACTGAAATTTAATCATGGTACAGTCGGGCCCATTCCTCAGGAGAACATTCTCTTCCTGGTGTCATGCACCTGAATTATCTCTGGAGGACAGTGAAAACAGAGCAAAACTATCACTTCTGTACAGAACATATTCTATCTCACGTAACACCTTCTACATACAATATCACTCCTTCTCTCTCCTCTTCATATACCTCCTACCCCAATCCCTGTAATTTCCTTTTTTTATGTCTATACTTTCTGGTTTTTTTTTTAATTTTACTTGCAGGAAATGATAAAAAAGAACAAAGGTGATATATTTGACATTCCCAGTGCCTTATGCTATTCTGAAAATGGATATATATATTTTCTTATTTTGTTCATATATTTATAGGCTCTGAGATCAATATCACCTTTCTTTGTTTACTCTGTAGGGTGAGCAAGGGCTAACTGGTCAACCTGGAATTCCAGGCAAAAGAGGTCAACGAGGAGCACAAGGTGACCAAGGACAGCATGGAGAGCCTGGTTTGAAAGGGCAGCCTGTAGGTGTCAGAAATCACCACACACTAATTCCACAGATCAGGCTACCACTGCATATTAACAATTCTCTTGTCTGTTTGTCTTGCAGGGAGAACATGGTGATCAAGGTTTGATAGGTTTCCAAGGATTCCCAGGCCCCAGAGTATGTGTATATGTGTTCTGGTAGTCATGTGTGTGTGTGTGTGTGTGTGTGTGTGTGTGTGTGTGTGTGTGTGTGTGTGTGTGTCTGTGTGTGTCTGTGTGTCTGTGTGTGTGTGTGTGTATGTATGTATGTATATATATATATATATATATATATATATATATCAGAAATGATAACGGTATTGAAATAATCAATATTTAGTCTATGACCTGAACTTTTCTTTAATCTTTAAAATCTTTATATATATACTATATAAGTATATAAATATATATTAGATAAAAGCTTTATATTTATATATCATACACACATACACTTGATAAAACAAAATTTCTGTAATCACATGTCACATCAATTTTCTTATATGATTGCATTTGTTACTATTTTAAGAAGCATTTTTGATAACTTTTTCTAGGTTGGTATGAGACTCTTCATTTGTAAGATAGTTGTAGAAGCCTAAAGCAGGCTTTCTCTTTTTCATTGTATCTCTAGGGTCCAGAAGGGGATGCCGGTATTATTGGAATTGTAGGCCCTAAAGGTCCCATTGGGCAGAGAGTAAGTATAGAGTCATCCTGTCACCCAAGACCTCTGCTTCTTTTCTTATTGTAAGACTTTAAATTAATAAACTTCATATTAATAAGTTAATTAGGTGATTATTAAGCTGGAAACTCATAACAGCCCATGCAAGCTCCAACCTTTTACACCTCATAAATTAGACTTCCTCACACTTCTCAGTTCTTTTTTTTTTAATCATCAGAATTGCTGTGAAGAATGGACAGCCTGTCTGTTAACACAGCATCAAAACCATAAAGCAGTTTTGTGTCAGGTACATTAATACAGGCAGAGTCTGAACACCACCCACCTGGAAGAGTCTCGTCTCTGGGGAATGCTTAAGGCCACACTGTGTCAGTTCTTTTCCAAAGTTGAATATTTTGTGCTCAGGATCGGGTATCCTGAGCTAAAGGAGTTCCAGGAATCGAAGGCTATCACACATCATTTAGCAAGTTAGTGCCTGGAGCTGCAAAGTGCAGACACTGTAAATGAGCCCAGCCTTGGTCCTGGTCAGTGTTAGTTTTGCTTTGTTATGGTTTTTATTGATCATCCTATCATAATGAGGGATGGTCTATAAAACGGAAATGAAACAAAACAACCATTTCTAAACTGTAAACAGTAATTTGGCTGTTGTCATAGCAACCCTACAGTTCACAGCAGCTGCTGGGGCTTGGGTGGATGAGAGAGAGAGGAAGAAGGAAATAGCTCAAACACAAGCAGGGAAGATTCCAGAAAAGGTTAGCAGCCCCATGTCTTGTTCAGAGTAGTGAATGTGAATGCGGTCAGAGTCTTAAACTTCTACACCCCTTCCTAACTCCATCAATAAGTTATTTTCAATAAAACAAAGAACAGCATTGTTGTGGGGATTGTTTGCTTGTAGACCTGCCTCAACACTTCTCCAAGTATAAAAGTCTGTTGATTATTTTCACCATTTCTAAGGAAAGTGGGTGCTATTATGTAAAGTGTATTTTCTGTTTATCCATGAGTGTAGTGTATATGAATTAACTACTGTGAAATACCTGTTACTTCTGTGACCTCCTCAGAGTCTGGCTGCTATCCTCAGCAGGGTTCCGTGAAGTATTGAGGTTCTGGATTGGGCAAGAATTGATGCCTATATCAATTTGTGTGTCAATTACATTTGTTGCCTCACTAATAGTAAAGTTCACGTAAAGAACTCACAACTGGTCTTTTATAAGCAAGACCTAGAATAAGAGATTGCCTGGGAAACTGCTGTTTATGAGATTAAGTAAAAAGTCCTGATATGTTAGTATGGGGGAGGGGTAACTAGTGTTCAGTCTGTGTCTCTTATGTTATTTAATTCCAATTAAAATTTCATGAGAGATGCTATCATCCTACTTTGAAGCTGTAGAAATAGTCTCTGAAAAATATTTCCAATATTTTATGCTAGGATGACAGCAGGGGAAGAATTTGCTCCCTTTCTGATTGATCAAACCATGTGCTACAGGGCTGTTCACTAGAGCTGCAGAGTCAGAGAGCGCAGTGGGCAGTAAGTGGCCTCAAGTCTCCTTCCTGCTCCAAAATCAAGACATGTCTGATGATTAAGTAACAGAACTTAATCTAGAAAGCAGAATTTTATTGTACTCTATTCCCAAAACACACACAGACAACTGGTACCCACCATTAAAGTCATAGTGTGATTTTTTTTAACATTTAGATGAATATTGTTAATACTTTCAGTCTATTTTCATCTAGTGTCAGTCCGGGGAGTTTTATCATAGTTAGTTACACTAAAGTTTCCTCAACAACCACAGAGTCAAAAGCAGTCAATCTCAACCTCTGTGTCCTGACCCATTCATCAACCCCCATCTCTGGAAATGTTTATATTGCAATTCCTAACAGTAGCAAGATTACAGATATGAAGTAGATACAAAAATAATTTTTTGTTTGGGGGTCACCACAACATGAGGAACTGTATTAAAGTGTCACAGCATTAGGAAAGTTGAGAAGCACTGGTCTAGAGGCTACACTGAATTAAATTAAGTTTCTTGGTTCAATTATTGATCTTGGAAATTTTCATACCATGCTTACAAAATATCTCTTTTTAAACATATGATGCCAACTCCTTTAGTCTGTCATGAAATTTCTCTTTTTGCAGATTCATATAATATTAGAGCTGTCAGACAATGGACCACATTACATTAGATTTAAATTTGCAACATTTTCTTTACCTCCACATGTTCTGAAAAAAAGAGAAAACCTTTTATTCACAGTATTTATAGTTGCATATTCCACACTAACAGTAAACAAGAAAGAAAAAGTTTTCTGTCCATGGAAGTGAGTAAAAATTGATAGGGAGAAAAAACCAAAATGAGTATTTTATATTCGTCAAAAAGGCAGTAAATGTACATACTTAGAAAGGAATTAACTAGCTACACAGCCCATACAGGGCTATCTTCATAATGGACAGGTTCGTCCTCAGGCACCATTCACATGCAATTCTGCAGTGGCCATGTCTCACAAAGGGACCTGCAGCTTGTTTGGTGACATAAGATTCTAGCTGAGCCTGCTCTGTGCTTTCTTCTTGCCCTGCTTTCTGGAACTAAGGAACCTGTCCCTTCATCACCTGTACATATACTCATTTTAAAATGTGTTCATTATTCTAGTGCCCCTGCATAAAATGATTTCGTTTGTTACATAACACCCTACATACAAAATGCAACCTCAGCGCTTCTCACCACGTGACCATTTTAATTTTGATTTGTAATGGATAAAAATAACAATTTACAGCACCCTTGATAGGAAATGACAGCAATATATACAATTATACTACATACTGTCAAATACTATAATTCATGCTAATATTACAATATATTGCAACAAAAGTTGTTTAGAGATAGCTATTTTATCATAGCACAGGTTACCTAGGTTTTTTTTCTTTTAAATAATATGGAAGTCGAGAGTGACTTTTTCTCAGAGTGAGACTGACTGCTTGCTTTCCTTACCCCAACAGGGAAACACTGGCCCTCTGGGAAGAGAAGGTATAATAGGCCCAACAGGTGGAACTGTAAGTTTGTTACAACACAGCTCTTGAATTCTTTTGCTGCTATCCACTTTTAAAATTCCTGATTCTATAACACTCTATAAAGAATCTGCCCGGGTGTGTGGGAAACAAAGTCTTAAAGAGAAGGTATATATTTTCTTCTGAGGCTCTTCTTAAGGGTCATAGAGTAATAGAAGGTTTGAGTGGTGGAGACACTTCAAACTTGAGAAAAGAAAACCGGACTGATCCAGAGAGAGTAGTAAACAGAGATGCAATCATTAGAGGTATAAAGCTGAGTCCTGCCCCAAAGGAAGCTAAATGAATTCTGGTGGTCAAGATTTGAGACCCACTGTAAACAAAGAAAGATGTTCATAAAATGGGCAAGAAAAGCAGGAGAGTGCAAGGGTTGGGCATGATGGCCTCTTGAAAGGAGTGGTCCATATGTTCTCCAACTCCACATTCAGGTTACATTGAAAGATTATGAAATATGCAATGATAGCTTCCAGAAAATTGTTCCTGTGACCCCTATGGCTTTTATCTTGCTTCATTTCCCATGACAGGATTTATAAAATTGTTACAACAAATGCTTGAAGCAATCATTATTTCTATTTAATAGGTAGAATTTACAGAATGGTTCGACTGGTTAGGTAAAGGACTGAGTGAGATATACAGTTGATGTCTCCATCCATCCCATCCATGTCTGGGATGGGCAGGGTCATCATGTTGGGCTGAAGCAGTGTGGTGGGGCCTATTGCAGAACTGATAACTCATACACAAAAAGATACAACAGAGTCAAATCGGAGACCGGAAAAATCAAGATTCATTCCCTTCAAGGAAACCATGTTTTGAAGCATTTGAAAGTGTTGTGGGTAGACATGTTTAAAATTAAAAATGGAATGTGCTAAGGAGAGCTCTTATCTTGGATAAATTTAGAGAATTCAGCACGAAAGTTACTAGAGTTTATTCAAAATAAATAAAATGTATAACTAGTTATCTGGGCTTCCAATATTTGCTACTCAGGGCTACATAAAACTGTAGGAGGGAGACGTCTCACAGTTCAGTGAGTGGCTTCTCAGCACATGCTGTTCTGATTTAAGGAATGATTGTTCTCCTCTGTCAAAAATGTGAAATATTATTGGTCAAGGAAATGTGATAAAAAAAAATCTCACTGTGTTTTGTTTATACAATAGTTGTTAAAGGTCATTACGCTATACACCATGCACAGAAAGTTTCTTTCACATTCTGTTTTTTTCCATTCTAAGAAGAAATTTTCATTATAAGACATAAGCATCTGAGAATCACACACACACACACACACACACACACACACACACACACACACACACACACACACACACACACGGAGAGAAAGAGAGAGAAATATTGTGAGAGAAAATAGGGATAGAGGTAATTGTGGATTTCTTTTACAAATTGGGAAACAGTGAGAGCACAGTTATCATAATGTAATATGTGCTAGGAAAAGGACTTATAGTCGGTACAGTAGGTAAGGGTGAAAGACTTCAGAATCGGTTAGTTTTTTTTAATTCAGCCACCTACAACTGCTCAGAATCACCCTCACATGTCAGATAATTCTGATCTTTTATTGACTAGCATTTGGTCCCATGGCTACTCCTACACTGGTGGCAGGGAAGAAGATGGAATTTTTTTAGGGTACCATTAGTGTTAAAAAAGACATTTTCATCCAATTTCTCCACGTTTAAAAAAACACCAGATAAAGTTAGTGTAAAAAACAGAACAGAGAAATCATTGTAAAAGTGATCTAGAAAGCTAAGTGTAACTTACAGGTTGGGGAGGTCTTCTGAATGAGACTAGAAGTCTAAAATCTTTTTTTTTTAATTTTAAGTTGAATTCTTAGATTTAATATGGAAAAATTATTCCCAAGAACAATTTTTAAAGCTGGTGTGAAGCAGCTAAAATCGCT